>JAOVVH010000032.1:21310041-21320249 GCA_028566435.1 Scorpiodoras heckelii | reverse complement strand
GCTGCCTACAGGATGCTGGTGACTGGACATTTTTGGTTGGTGGACTATTTTCAGTCCAGCAGTGACACTGAGGTGTGAACTGAGAAAAATGAACAATGAGTATAGAGAAAAGGAGGTGGTCATTGGATACTGGCCAATCACGGTCGTCTGTGGGCTCATGTATACAGAAAGTATGCGGGAGAACCCTGATCCGAGTGTGCTACACCACTGTGGAAAAGTTCTCGAGAATCTACCATCCAACTGAAATAACAAACTCATGAGCCTATATTTTTTCGCTTTACCAAGAGATCCATACAGTGCAACAATACTGTGCTGATTTTGGTTATCCTTCTTGTCATGGTACTTAGAGTAGCAAACAGGGTGAGGGGCAGAACGTCTCTGTATGCTGTAGCATTGCAATTTCCCTTCACTCGAACTAAGGCTAGAGATATACTTGCATAGATAAATTATGCGTTTGCATATGCATGATGGCTGCTTTGCGTATCCTGCGTCCATTTGGTGTGTTAGTTGTGCACGTAATTGACGTTTTACGTACACAATGTGCCATACACACAAAAACGGTAGGGCACGCAGCAGCATCAATATGGTGGAAAGTTTTGAGAGACTGTGTGTCTGCAAGTCGATAATTACCCACATCTGTATGATGGGTCCTTGCCGCTGCACAGTGACAGATATACTTGTCAGAACAGCAGGTGAGAGAGAAGTTATTTTAAAAGTTAATAATTTGGAAAGCTGTAAAAATAAATGGGAACAAATGTTCACGTTATGTAAATCCAGAAGTTCTTCATGGTCAGTGTTCTCTGTGCTGCCCTCTAGTGAAAGCCTCCAGTAACAGCTGGTTGTCTACACGATCACAAGACCAAACACAAAGTATATCTCTAGCCTAACAACCCCCCACCCCACCCCTCCACCCCCCAAAAAAAACCTGTTCCAACATGACAATGCTGCTGTGTATAAAGTCAGCTCCAAGAAGACACGGTGTGTTAAGGCTGGAGTGCAAGAACTCTGGAGGAAGCTCCCCAGGCTTCCTTACCCAGTCTGACCTCACTAACAAATCCCCACAGCCACACTCCAAATACTAGTGGAAAGCCTCCCAGAAGAGTGGAGCTTATTATAAGAGTAAACGTGGACTAAATCTTGAAAGGCATGTAGTCGCTCAGGTGTCCAGAAATATTTGACCACATAGTGTTATTGCCTGGTGGACAACCAAAAACAAAAGAAACCACTTTTTACTGAAACTGGAAATGAACAAGGTTGTGGAAGATGGTGTAAATCCTCCATCTTGAATATTTAATACTCTGCACTATTTCTCCTTTCCTATTTAAATGTAAGCAAATGTGTGCGATTGGCCATGTTAACTGCTTCGTACAGTTTCTACTTGAAGCACGTGTTCAGGCATGCTCACGGTCATTAAAGTAAATACAAAGAAACTGAGAACATCTTAAAAAGGAAAAGAGAAGAAAGAAAATTCGAATATTTCAACGATTCTACTTTTCACGCGAACTGTTATCGGTAACATAATTTGCGATGAAAACCGCTGCGTTAAATTTAAAAAACTGCACGTTTACACCTTGAAGCTGTAACTACAGCCTGCTTCCAATCCCACATCCTGCTGCACTACCTACATTAAGATGACTCACGGCAGAACGAGAATTTTTACTAGGTCAGTTAATGAAAGTTAATGATCATTGTTGCATTGCCATTGTTGATGGACATTGTTTAAGGTATCGATTTGGGGTTGTTGTCTTTCCCTGTGGTATCCTGCACATTCAGTTCTTCACCTTTTAATAAATCTGGAGTGGACTATTCGACATCTTTCAGTAAGGTGCAGATAACTTTCCTGTTTTCTACCGTGTGGATAAACACGCTGAAAGGAAATAAACGCGTTAGCCTGTAGTAGCTATGGCTCATTGCCATTCCAGCACTATAAACGGCATTGGCGTATGTGCGTTATTTTTCTAGTTGGAGACAATGTAAAGGGTAGGTTTACGTCTTAAATTTGATCTTTTATCTTCAGATAATCTAGGAAGTCCAGAATCTTCTTAGGTGGCTTTCTCTGGAAGAGATCTTTCATACTGCTGTCTTTATAGTTGTACGCGTGAGCCTGACTTCATTTCAAATATCATTCACGTGTGATGCGAAGACAGAAAAACACATTTCATTGTAAACTTGTATGCCTCCCTTAGTCTGTATTACACTACATCTACTCCACTACATTAACTACGACTTTTTAGCCTAGTCAGCTTTCAGGCTCCTAAAACATGGCACCGAGTAGCAAACTGGAGCTTTTACTCGCCTAGCGAAGAATCTTAAAAGATGGGTAGACATCCGTTTGCTGTTTGGTAAACCATTTAGTGTCTTTTCACAGGCCCTGATGTTACATTACATGATCTCCATGGTTGCACTAGTCGTTGGTATTCTGTATGGATAATTGTGACATGACAATGTCCTGTGAAATCGTCCTAATTTCACCGGTACGCTTACGAGACGGGAAACGAGCACGGGTACGAACAGCTCTAAATTCCGATTAGTGCTGTAAAATGTACCGAAGTGCTGTCATGGATTGACCCTCAGTTCCTCAGCAGCAGGCACTTGTGAAAAAAAACAAGCACCTGCCGAAGGAATACAAGGAAACGTGTGTAAAACCGCCCTTCCTCAACCAGTACGGCGTGACTCACACAGACAGCCCGGGCGCTAAAAAGCCAGTCCGGATCAAGCACGGACTGGTGTGAACACGGCGGGGAAATGGTGAGGTGGGGTTCTGGGTCCACTGCAAGCGCAGAAGGCAACACCCAGATACAGGACGGACGCGCCTCGGAGTTCAGCTCTCAGAATAGTTCCTTTGTCCTCGTTTTAGGTGGTGAACTTCAGGTGCCCTATTTAGGAGGCTTATGTATCACAGGATCGCTTCTTAATCCAGAGAAGGAACCAGGTTCGAGCTGGGGGTTTTTTTTGTTTTTTTTCCCAGGGTGTGTGGAAGGAGTTGATGTCAAACTTGCTTAAGGGCAAAGTTGAGGGAAGAAAGAAAGAAAAACCTGTTGCAACACAGCAGCACCTGTAAAGTAAGGGCAGGTATGAAGCCAAGTCAAACCCTGAGCTTCGCATGAGAGAGAGGGAGGAGGGGGAGGGTCTGCAAGGTAAAATGAAAAAAACAAACCAAAAAAAAAAGCACATTTAAGCAATGTTCTACTTAATAAATCTGAACGCAGGTTAAGGGTTTGTTTGTTTTTACCCTTTTCACATCAAAACAGAAAACAATGCATGCAAACTAACAAGTTTGTCTACTCAAACCCTTGCGTTTTTTTCCCCCCTCTCTCACACCCAGGAACACCACTGCTGCTTTAAACTCATGTGCACACACACACACACACACACACTCCGCGGTCACACTACTTCCAGCAGCCGTAACATGTTATTAGATTATTAGATTATTAGATTAAAAATCCTCAATAATTCATAAAGCGTCGCTTTCTGGTGCGCATCGCATCGTGACCATCAATCAGCGACTTTACCTTGTAGACATTCTCCGTAATGCGGTGGACCTCGTCGGTACGAGACATGGTGATATCTTCAGTCCAAACCATAAACCCTGTCTTCTAAGAAAACGGATATCCGAAACACGTCCTGGGGGTCTCCTAAACGCACTAAAAAAAATAAATAAAAACCAGAATAAAGCTCAGCTCTAACTATAGAGATCGGCTCTTCTTGGGCTCTACAGGAGCTGCAGCTGAGAAGCGCCCACCGTGCTGCGGTAATTGAAACCGACAACTCTCTCAGTTTGGAAACCACGCCCACTTTGGGTTTGCTCCGCCCATAAGGCGTGGTTTTCTTTAGCGTACCTGTTCACATTCCACGCCTCCATAGGTTCAATAACCATAGCAACGGACAATAATATTGACTAAAGGAGAAACTGTTGGAGTTGGAGGAGTGAAGGTATGAGATGATTTCGGGCTTTCAATGAACTGTGATCATGCTCATGCTGTGCTAGATTTGTTTTTTTTTTTTAAATGTACTGGTTTTCTACTGTATTCATCTTCTAATATCGAGCACACATAGAGACTGTTGTATAAATGTTCATTCATTCATTCATTCATTCATTCATTCATCTTAACCACTTATTCCAATTTCCAGGGTCATGGGAGAGCCGGTGCCTAGCCGGAGGCATAGGGCGCAAGGCAGGATCAGCCCTAGACAGGGCGCCAATGCATCATAGGGCACACACACTCACTCACTCACTCACTCACACACTCATTCACTCATTCACTCACTCAGGGCACTTTAGAGACACCAATTAACCTGATATGCATGTCTTTGGACTGTGGGAGGAAACCGGAGTACCCGAAGGAAACCCACGCAGACACGGGGAGGACATGCAAACTCCACACAGAAGGGACCCAGAATACTCCACCCGGGGATTGAACCCAGGACCTTCTTGCTGTGAGACGACAGCGCTACACACTGCGCCACCGTGCCGCCTGTTGTATAAATGTCCACCATCATAATAATTATGATTTATGACTTTGAATTCAATACACAGATCATACGAATATGATTCAAAGATGATTCAAATTCATCCTGAAAATGGCGACGGTCCGTTAAAGCCTGATGTCTCAATGTTCAAATCAGACATTTTTACCTTCCTCACAATAAACAAATCCTGCTCGTGCAATGCATGCTTTGAGTCGGGTTTAAGAAAAGTCATGGGAAGAGCAGAAAGGAAAGAGCAACGTGTTTACAGTGTGACTTCTGGTGGAAATATCTTTAACAGTCAAATGATTAAGTTAAAGACTGGGGGGGAGACCAGGTGACGTTCAGCTGGCCAGATTCAATGAGTCTTTGTTGTTCCCACTGTAGCTTCAGATTGTTCAGTTGGATGGTCTTCTGCTTTATCCTATCTGCCTCCAGGTTTGGCATATTGTGCATTCTGAGATACTTTTCTGTGCAGGATGGCTGTAAACAGTGGTTATCGTAGTCTTCATGTCATTCTCCTCTGATCTCCCTCATCAATTAGGTGTTTCTGCTTGCAGATCTGCCTCTGGAGACTGGATGGGCTTTTGTTTGTCTCACTATTCTGTGTAACCTCTAGTGAGATTTGTATGAAAAACCCTGACCAACACTTCTTGAAACACTCAAAACATCTTGATTTAATATGAACATTAACTGAAGTTTGTGACCTGTATCTGTATGATTTCTGCACTGCAATACTGCCGTGAGGGACTGGATAATTGTATGAATGAGCAGAGGTATGGGTGATGCTATTAAAGTGGCTGGTGTATGTGCAATCACTAATCATCATCCATCACTCTTCATGCGTCCCAGCTGGATTCGGTTTATTGCATTTCCCTAAAGACGCGCTCCACACTGGAGAAACAAAATCAGCCGATTGTTTCGTTAAGCACCTCTCAGACATTAGAATCAAGGACTTTTCATTTCGCCACGAGACACTTTAGCAGCTAAAATGTAACATCAATGGCATCCCATTCAATACTGCAAGTTGTTGCTATGGTAGCAATGAAGTGAGGGACCTGAAAGAACTCATCTACACTCTTTGGGATCCCCGAAGAATAAAAGTTCTGCAATAAACATCTTGAAATTTGAATATGAACTTGTTTTGCCGCCTACAGCTTCAAAGGCTTCTCTGAAGCAGGCGTACTGTTTCAGATTCCCTTATCCGGTTTAATAAAAGTTTTTTTTTTTCCATGTTACTGCTGTGTTTATGTATGGAAACCAAGCTCATTGTTTCTTATCTTAACAACAAACATGAACATTTGATAGAAATACTGGCTCCAGTAGTGCAGGCAAAGAGTAATAATTAAAGCAGCTTACTGGCCAAGGACAACCACTTGTGGGTGGAAAAATAATGTCAGAACGTGGAGATTAAGGGATTCTTGCTCACTGTAGCCACAAAGCAGTTATTGTTTTGTAAAGAAATTTGTGCAAGGGAAATATAAAGGACTGATATCTTTCTGGTGGTCATATTATTAGAGAACAAAACTTAAAGAAGAGTATAGACTCCCAAAAACACATTTCATCAATACTGACAGGAGCTTTATTTACACAAAAAGGTCAGGTTCTAGCTTCTATTACAAGCTAACGTACAGAAAGAGTCATATGCAAAGAAAATGAACTGTGATCGTTTACTTCAGATCACAGTCTCATGTTGTGCGAGATAGTTCTGATACAAAACTGTACTGGGTTTCTATTTTATTCATTTTCTAATATCAACCACATATGGAGACAGTTGTATAAATGTCAACCATTATAACTATTATGGCAGTGAATTCTTAAACCTGACTCAACGTATGCTTTCCATGTTTCATGCATACGTTGAGTCAGGTTTAAGAATTCATAGGAAGAGCAGACAGGAAAGAACAGTGTGTTTATAGCGGTCCTTGCTCTTTATCAGAATCTGATTAACGTGTATCACAAGACCGCCGGCTACTATGCCAACAGAATCTCTCCATCCTGCTTCGTTTTAGCTGGTTCTCTCTCTAAAAACAAGACAAGAGCAGGAGGTTAGAAAGAAAGCGGGAGAGGGAGACACATACTGGAAGTTATAAGTATTGCTGCGTTTGACGTTTAAAGAGATTCACACCGTTCTCTAGTTTGGGCAGTGCAGGCAAGGGCTCACTGGGCACTTCAGGAAGTTGAACATCTTCATCCTTTCAAGCAGAAGAAATCAGACCATTTCAGCCAGCGAAAGAGGAGAAAATATCAGCCTAAAATGAGCAGACACCTGCTCTGATAGAGACACGGGTACCTGAGTGATGGCCTCCAGCTCTGCCAGCACAGCCTCCTCATCCTCCTGGCTCAGCGAGCCTGCCAGCATCTCATCGATTTGCTGGTGGAAAAAAAAAATATTCAGAGATGCTTAATACCGTTCTCATAATACTATCCTGATATTAATCAAATATTGAGACAACTCCAATGTTTGTAAATATCTACAAGTATTACGTATAGTAATAATCGTATCAGTCGTTAATAAAGGCGGTCACGGGGGGTTCACGTCATCTGCGTCGTCGTCACACACGTCACGTCTGCGGTATGAAACGGTGTTAAATTTAATCTAATACTGATACCGAGTTCTTTCACACCAACAGGAGCCCTGATATAAATACTCAGTATAGGTTCCGTGTGTCCATGTTTATATTTGTTCATTCAGTAGCCATTCTACTGAAAGCATTTCGACAGTTCAAGCATTCGAACCCACAACCTTGTGCTCACTAGTAATAACTTTATACCACAGTGCAGCCCAATGCTCGATTCCGTGTTCATTTTGTCAATGTAAATTTGGACCTTTGAGTTCATGATTTAATTGTAATGACAAATAAATACAAGATGAAATAGCTATCTCTGTTTGTGCAGACAACCTGGAACACAGTAGCCATCTCAGAGAAAGAACTGATTGTTTTCCTTTTTAACCAATACTTTATATGTAGAAATCTGCATACGCGCAAGTACAAATTCCACACCGTTACATGCTAATCACATAGGACACAGGGAATAGAAACCATTAACTTATACTCTTTTAACTGTACAACTGTTCCCACTTCTAGTACAACTGACGTAAGCAAGCTAACATTGTCAGTCTACTAATAATCTACCTAGAGTAAAAAGCTGAACAAAACCATTATCTGGCCACTCAAATGATTAGTGCCTCATTTTCATCATCGGGACGGTCGAGGGAAAGAAAGAGGAGAGACGATCTGTGGACACGTTTCTCTTATACAAGGTCTGTCCGGAAAGTAATGAGGATTTTTTTTTACACAATATTATCACCTTCAAAATATGATCCTTGTGCACGTACACATCGCTCCCAACGCCTCTGCCATTGTTGGTAGCTGTGCTTGAAATCATCCACTGTGAGGGTGTTCAGAGTCTCGGTTGTGGCTCTATGGATGTTCTTTACTGTGCCGAAGTGGTGGCCTTTCAAACTTGTTTTAATCTTGGCCTTCTGGTATGAATTCTTCATGGACGATCTCTTGAGAATCAAAAAAACACAATGAACAGTGACTTGATTTTTGATTTGCCCAGACGAGCTTCCTTTGGAAGAGGTGATGTTGTCATGTGCCATTCAGCACATTGTCTTTTTCGTACTCGAACACCCATGATTCACTTCCTGTGATCACTCTGTTCAGGAAATCTCAGGGCTCTCTTGTTAAACAATGCAACATTTGTTCCAAACTCATTGTTCCAGTGATGAGGCACTTCAGCAGGGTTTCACAAAAACAAACATCTGGGCACTGCGAAGGCTAGAATGCAACTCAAAGGGCTCCTACTGTTTCTCTGAGATCCCACTGACCTTGAACCACCATCCCTACGCATAAGCCCTGCACAGCGCACAGGAATTTCATTCTCATTACTTTCTGGACAGACCTCGTATTTCAACCCAAAATAAAGGCTCAGTGTTCGTTCTCGGTCAGGATGGAGTTAGAAATGTCCTGATCAGTCGCTGATCATTATTGGCTGATATTCCGAATATAAGTTGTGGTACCGTAGAAGAGGAATAAAACAGTTTGAGGTGTGTTATTATTGCTAATTACAGGTAGTTACTACATCACATGACTTTTCCGTTGGTTAGCAGAGCACACCCAGTGATTTTTTATTTCTTACTTAACCACTGGGACCACCAGCTCATGCAAACCTGTAACGATGTGTATATGACAAAGTGGTTTTATTCACTGAACAAAAGAGAAAAGTACTGTGGAGGTACTGGGGCAATAGTAACCACTTATAGTGGAAGTGATAAAAGGACAAACCTTCTGATATTCTATGGCATCCTGTGTCTCCTCCATTATTCTCTCCACTTCTTCAATAGATAGTGCCTGTGGAGACAAGATATCATTTAAACCCAGGACATTTCCTCAGGAACAACAAAGCACCATGCTTTCACAAATTTGATCCACTTATGGATAAAAAACAGATAATGGACCCTAGACAGACTTTGCCAAACCCAAATGTTTCTTGAGTACACAGATTTTGTATTTCTGCAATGTGCACCTAATGATGGAGTGCACAAAAGCGAGCTCCTTACCTCATGCATCTTCTTCAAGCAGTCATTGCCGACCTTCAGACTTTCCAAGACCTTTACGTCAATCTGAGCAAATTCAAGGTCTTGGACCTGCATAGAGAACATATACACACGTTAGGTTTTGACATACTGTCTCCAAAAAATATATATATAATAAGTAGGACATGTCCACAGAGTGAAGTGCTCTTCAGAGTGTTACTCATTTGGCTCATTAGTGCAGTCTCAGGAGAACAGGAGAAGAGTCGATGCTCACCATGCCCTCTATGTTGCTTATCTGGGTCTCGGTCTTGGCCAGAAGTTGGTCCTGGTAGCGCTTTTTTTTGAGCAGCAGAAGAGCTCTTCTACAACCACAAGACCACAGGAATCGATCATAAAGAATCTAATGGAAAGAGATACTGAACTCTGTTACATTTAACACTTCAACAATAAAGCTCTTAGAAACGAGCAGACGACAGCGATCATCTTAGCAAAAGTTGTTCTAATGTAGTTTTATCTAATGGTTCAAAATTCAACTCCGGTTCGGTTATTTATACTTTCCAAAAGCTTTTTAAAGACTTAATTCTGTTTCAGTTTTATATATATATTTTTTATTGCTAATATGTTCCACTAATGAAATGATTTAACACTTGTCTGTGATGTTGTAATGTTGTTACGTAGTATCCTCCTGTTTGTACGACAAAATTTAACGTTATACAAGAGAAGACGAATCAAGCTCCATTAAAATTACTCTTTCTTTCCATCCTTCAGCAGCTGCTTGGCTAGAAGCCGCTCTTTCTCCAGCTGCACGGTGAGTTTTCTCTGGTACTGCTTCAGTTTATCCCGCTGCTGTTTTAGTTGCTGAAAATAAAGAAAGTGGTACAAGTCATGTTTAAAGCAAATCTAGCACAATAATCTGTATGAGGCAAAATAGATCATTGCAGATTCCTAGCAGACTAACCTAGTCTGAATTAGCCAGCTAGCATGCAAGTAGAATATAGACTTTATACCACAGCACTGCTAAATGCTTGATTCTGATTGGTCAGAAGGTCTTAATTAATTTTCTTAAATTTCTGACAGCACAGAGTGTTTCCAAAAAAGTATATTCCACAATGGCAACATGTTCCATCCATCCATCCATCCATCCATCCATCCATCCATCATCTTCCGCTTTATCCTGCTAGTCGGGGTCACAGGGGGG
>JAOVVH010000032.1:21293738-21304766 GCA_028566435.1 Scorpiodoras heckelii | reverse complement strand
AATAGTAAATTATTTACCGCTTTAGCCTTGCCCTCACATTGATTAACAGAAATCCATTTCAACACGGCGGTTCTCTCAAATCCGAGCCTAAAAATAAATCAAGGCTAACCTACCTTCCTGATCTGCAATACAGCTCCCGATGCTTGAGAACGTAATCGACTGGTCTAAATGCAAACAGCTATGAGGTAAAACTTCATTGCATTGAGATCTCACGAGCTCTACAGGTAGCAGCACCATTTATTCTTCATAATCCAGAACTAACGTACTGTGTCTTACTGCGGAATTCGTTTTTGTTCCTGTGTGAATTTATACCGAACTCAAAGACAACTGACAGGCTTATTATAGAACTGGTGGCATTTCTGTAGCAAATCCAAACATCTTTTCAACATCTCACAGTATATATATTTTCAGGTACTGACCAAAAAAGTTGTTTTTACATGGTGGTTGATGTGCACTATAGGCCTGGATGGCCTCCGCTTTGGAGAGGATTCTTGGTGGTGTGTCTCTGGAGTCTTTCCGTGGAGTCATTCAACACACTGAACTGCAGGTGTTGAGTTCCTCAATTAGGAGAGCAGTGGAAAAAATGCATTCACAGAGATAAGAATTTGATTTAAATATCATCTATGAGTTTTCCCGAGCGGTTGCGGCTCCTTCGGGGTTCAGACACTCGCGCTTTACACCTGGTAGTCACTTCCAAAGTGTCGTATCGGGGCATCAGTCATAGACAGGTAGGTGGTCCTCATGCTGGGTGAATACTAAATAGGGGAAAGAAAAGGAAAATCATAGAACCAGAAAATCCATTAGCTCCCATTTGTCTGCCATCACATGCTATAAATATTTTTAATTAATCTCAGTGAAGGGGTATTGGACACTATCCTGTATGTTCTGTCAGATCATAGATCACAAAATGAACAATGGCAGGTAGGAACACTTTCAGAAGCAGTTCAAGCAGAGATGTGAAATTGAGAAGCACTCTCAGGCAAAATCTCCGATTATGTATGCAAATGTGGTTCATAGGGAGGTCAGAACGAACCGGATACCATCTTTTGCATGTGTACATATACAAAGACCTTCCAAATTCTTAAAGTGACTACATGTTGTTGTATTTGATATAAACACCATTGTTACAGAGTCACGATTTCCATAGCATCTTCTCACCAAGTTTCTACCAGAACTATGCTGGTTCCTAATGACAGCGACAAGGAGCCATCGAGGTTATGGAGTGTTCGTAAAAGCACAGGAATCGAGCATGGACCTGAGAGATGAATGCTGTACTGAGCACCAAAACAGTCCTCAAAGTACACAAAGTAACAGCCATGAGATATAATTATACTTCAAAACATATGAAGAAACATTTTAAAACATATCAGATGACTATGAGTGCTTTGGACATGACTAAGACAGGGTTCCTGTACCTCCAGCTGTAGTCACAAGCTGCTACACAGATAGCTGTCGGGCTGTATGGCAACAGTATGCATATCAAATAATGCATCATATAGACACTTGGCTTTGGAAGGTCTTGCATGCACTTGCACAAGGTGGTATCCTGGTGATCGTCACGTTCAGTGGTAGTTAGGGCGGCATGACATTAAACAGCAAGAGCACAGCAGCAGGTCAAAGCTCACACTGAGGAAACGAGACATATTATGACTAATCCAGAACAAACAATGTTATGCTGCTTGGATGTGCCGAGAAACGTAGTGATGATGAGCGAAGGACAACTGCACTGTTGGACCAGATCTCATTTCTAAGAGGAAAGCAGTATAAAGAAGATGAAGGACAAAGGCAAATAATGAATACACTGCACTCGTTAAGAAGCCCACTTACTGTATCTACATGTCTGCAGATATAAATCCAGAAATGAATAATGAAAGAGGAAAAACAGTATTTTAAACATGAATGGGTTACATTATGTTTTTTACATTAGTCTTTCTAGAAAAATAATAACACCACATCTAATATGGTCATATTTTTGAAATTTTTGAGTTGATAAACAATAATAAGACATTTAGAGCTTATAACTCATGCACATACTGCACTTTATGGGATTTTGATTTCCCGTCCCTGTACACACATTTTGCTGAAACACACCCCCTTAAATATGCAGAGTTTAACACAGTGTGTTCAGACATGCCTAAGTGTATTTGTGCGTTGTTATTTTTGTATTGCATTTGTGTATGCATACATGCATACCTGTAATATTTCATATTACAGAATATTGTACAACCGTGTGCACTCTACTGTTGATTCTCCTATCATGTCGCAGTTATCTTTATTGACACAGCACGGCTAATCTGATAACAGGTTACAGTAAAATACAGCATTTCTAATGTAGATTTATACCAGTTCTCATGAAACGCAAATGAAGATGTCAAATTAGGCTCATGAACAGCTCCGTTACAGACAGGCTTTATAACAGCTGTACCTGCTAGAATAAGCCTTTATAAATGTTTATGTAGGTCAAAGCGACATGTAATTGTCACGTAGGCCCATGTACATCACATTTAAGTAGTGTTGCTGAGGTTATACACTTGGTTGAGGCAGGTTAAAAGGTAGACTGCACACACACACGTGCATTAAAGTGTTAACATAAATAAATAAATTATTAAATAAATAAATAAATAAATAAATAAATAAAAAGAATTCGATTCTTGAACGGTTCATTACTAAAGCGCAAAAGGCAGCAAACAGCATTGACCGTTGGAAACACTGACAGCAGGTGTCCTGTCAATATTAAGTGCTGATGTTCTTAGAAAGTTTTCTCTTCTTCCTTGTTTCTGTCACCATTCGCTTGCTCATTCAAGATTTAAATCCAAATCTACATCCTATTTTTCTTTAAAGCTGATTTGTGACAACGTCCATTATTAAAATGGATGCTATATTAATAAAATATAACTGAATTGAATATTGGTAAGGTATCACCCTATAACTTAAAGGTATTGGGGCTTTTGCTTCAGTTTCTGCTAATGACAGAAGGAACTATACGCAGTAAATAACAGTAGATCAATATGCAGTAGATAACTAGATAACGTGGGCCTACATAAGGGAGATCCACTGATCTAACTGATACTCCAACAATTAACCTAGTCAGGAAAAGTAACCGGGTCAGGAAAAGTAAAAGTGCTTATCTCTGTAATCTTTACTAATACTGTATAATACTTCAGTTGCACTACATTACCCAGATTCCTTCTCATAGTGCACAACATTCAATTCGCTATAACACTATAGGTATGATTGTATAGATGTCCAAAATAAACAGCTCTAAAATCGGATTGGCCGGCTCTCCCGTGACCCTGGGGACAGGAATAAGTGGTTAAGACAGTGAATGAATGAACGAAAATCGGATTGGCTGAGCCGTTCCCAAAGCCATCGTCCGAATCTTCAATGTACATACACTTCTGGCCGCATCACAATAATTGAATTCTGTAATAATACACCAGGTTTTAAACCAATAAATCGTCACACTTAAGCCATTGTTCTGTCCTCATAATGCCATTGTCTGTTGCGTTGCTTAGCAACAAAAGCTTACTACTCTTAACAGACCATGGTGGATAAATAATTTATTACAAATATTATTAATAATAAATGTAATTACGTATTCAACAATGGAATTTATGAAATCTATTGTTCTGGGCGGGTTGCAGGCTGCTCTGGCTTCCCGGGCTGCTGCTGTAGCTGCAGAAGCTGTGCACATTTCTGTAGCTTGTGTTGTACAGGACCTTAATATACACATAAATATTATAACAGCAATAAGCTGTTAAACAGTGGTGTGGGTTTCATGATTTTAATCACAATTACAGGGGTAATAAGAATGCTCTGACCCTTCTTAAAGCCACTATAATGCACAGCCTCAAGTGGCTTATTGCTTTATTATACAATTTCATATATATATATACTTCTATATGTGTTTAGCTTTTTTTAAAATTATATTCATTATTTAATATGTAACACTGCTTGATGTGGAGCTGGAAGAGGAGGCATTCAATGCTAGTCCCTGGAACCAGCAGGGGGCACTATTGCACTAGCCCCGAAACACAGAGTCAAGTTTATTATTTCTGCGTATACAGTTGCTAAAAATGATAAGCTTGGCTGCTGTACGGCTTATAGTTTTACCCGGACATACCGAGGGCGGTGGTGAACCTCTTCCAATTAGTGGCACATTTTCATATCGAGGATTTCCCGCAAACAGCATCGACTGATTCCTAAATGAAGAGAGACAAGAATAGGTGAGGCATGGGTGTAGGTCTAACGAAGTATTTACACGATTATGCTCTAAAAGGCTAAAAAAAAAAAAAAAGTAAAGTACACAACGTCTGCACGTATTTTGCTTTTAGTCTGGTTAATTTGCCTCATGATAAACTCACATGTACTCTGGAGGGGGAGCGGTGGAAGTGGCTGGTAGCGGTGGATGCAGGCTGGTCTGGCTGCCCAGACTGCTGCTGTAGCTGCAGAAGCTGTGCACGTTTGCACGGCTTGTGTTGTACGGGGCCATGTGACGTGACTGCGGGTTAAATGGGTCCTCCTCATCTATGTCGTCATAGTTCCTATCCCTAAGGGCACAGAGAGCAGGCTTGGCTTGAGGCGCTGCAGTCATTAAAATCTCCCTTCTTTGTCACCTTTGTCTCCTTTTCTTTGGTAGCTAATAAGTTTAAATCAATTTACTGCTTTTATCTTTCTCTATTTCATCTTGATGATAATTGGTCAGGGCAGAGGTTAGCATCTGCATAGCAACTCTCTTTTCTTTTTTGAATCTTTTCTTGGCAATGAATACAGTAATTCAAGAGAAGAATGCTTTCATTCCTACTTTAGTCCATGAGCTTCGCAGCCATTCATAAATTCTGTGTATCAAAAAGCCGGTGCATGAGGGTGCATAACTTGGTTTATGGAGCAAAAAAGAACTGGACCCAACATCGGTGGAATAAAATATATAAGTCTGATAAGTCAGCTTTCACTATATTTCCTACATCTGGATGGATTTTTGTTTGAAGGAAGCCAAAGGATGCCTTTAACCCTCAGTGTCTGCTGCCAACTGCTAAGTACGATGGGGATCCATAATTATGGGCAGCCATCTCATGGAAATGATTACATTTAGTGATTGCTTTGCATGGTTGTAAATACGGAGCAAATTTTAAAACAATTTTACGAGACCAGGTGCACCCTGCAGTGTAATTCTCATGAGCGGCTCGATGAGCTCTAGGATGAAGTCTCCCAAGTCACCAAATTTAAACATTCCTGAACCTTAATGGGAACACATGGAGCACAGACTGTTAGGTAGGAATCCACTTCCTTCATCCTTTAAACGACTGAAAGACTTCTTTTCCGTGTAAATGGTTGATCATCTCGCCACTAGCCATTCATGACTTACACGAAGCATCACGATAAGTATTAAGGCGGCTTTAAAGGCAAAATGTGATCCTTCTCTTATGACATCTTTCTTATTGATATACTTTTACATTTTTCCATTGTTACCATCACGTATGAAACCATTACTTACATACACTTTATACCCTTTCACATAGAAAACAAGAACTAGTTTCTAAATAACAACATAAATCACTCAACAGAAATGATCTGCGAGACCTTTTTAGCAGCAATAAACAGGAGGTAAGCTTTCTTACCAAAACAAAAAGAGGTTTACCTGCTGGCTACAAGGAAATACATTCGTGGAATGGTGCACAGCATAGCGCAGAAGGCACAAGCTGCCAGCAGGGAGAAGAGGCAGAGGTAGAGTAGGCCCTCCACCCCATCATAACACAATCCCACCAAGGCATCCAGGTAGTCCTGTCATGGTAACACCCACAAAGCAAACAAAGGCCGTTTCAGATTCTACTGTACTATGTAAGACAGATACAGTGTGATTAAAATAAAGTTCTTCTCACCTTATGCAAACTGCGGCAGTCCAGCAAGGCTGTGAGCTGGTGCAAGCTGAATTCTGTGGCGTTCAGGAGGCCTTGAATACCCAACAGATCCCTCTAAAACATTCATGCACAAACAGCATGATTTATGCTTAAACCGCAGATACTATAGTACACATAATGTGTGTGGAGGTGTGCAGAACGTACCTGAGCAGTGGGGAAGATAGAGACAGAAATCTGTAGTAAGCCTTGGATCTGAATCTGCAAGGTTGTCAGGGACCTCTGGAAAATCGTCAGCGACTACAACACAGCGATACGAGTTGAACATATTTATGCTGCTGTTTTCCCTAATTTGAGCCACTTCCTGACAGAAGAACATATATCACAGAGCTATGAAATGTTTGTTTAAAGTGTAGCATGTGAGTATTTATATTGTACCGTAAAATAAGCAGTAGTCATCATCTTACAACCTGAATGTACAGTAAAAATTTATATTATGCCAATTTAATAATCTAATAATCGAAGCTAATTTTATTGCTTACATTTTTAATTGCTCAAGAGACCTTGAAACTTCTCTGTACTTTTACCCTCGCTGAAAAAGCTCGGATCTGTGAATATGCATGATTTTGCATTTCGGAAATGCCACCTGCCATCCAAAAAAGCTGGTACACAACTGCTAGTGAAATAGCTCACATTTTTTCACAGCTCAACACAAGTGACATTTCAGTATCTGAATTTCGGGCTACATTGTTTGCATGCCTTGCATTTGCTTTGCATTTATTTATTTATTCATTCATGTCCAGCAACTACTTTATCTTGGTCAGAGTAATTTAGAGCAGCCAATGCACTTCCCAGCATGTTTTTGAGAACTAGCTTGCATTATAATATCCATTATTTACTTGTAACAAAACCAATCAAAATATACCATGACACAAGAGTTTGTTCATCACTTACATTATCTAACATAGTATGTAGATATAGTAGGTTCTGTGGCAAAACTGTTCCTGGTACCACGTCATCCTGTAATAAATTGTATATTGTATGTAATAGGCTTAAGCTGTTCAGCCTATAGCTAACTGAGCTCATGATTAACATTCCCTGAACCTGTTTGTACTGGGATACCGAGAATGTCTCTGTGTTTAACCACTAAGTCGAGGGGTACTTTAATGAGTAGAGTTTTAGCCACATATTACTATATTCTTCCGCCTCGTGTTTTTGCTTACAAGCTTACAATTAAAAGCAGTCTAGATACAACAAACTAAACTAATTTCTACCTTTGGCAAGAATCCCACAGGAAGCCAGACAAAAGTAATTACCACAAACCCGCAGACCAAAGGACTCCTTTTGATCCAAGTTTATTCTCATATCTTCTTTAAGTAATTAAATTAGACGTGCTGATATTTTAATCATGCCATAATAATGGGGTTAACACAGAGCTTTCTCTCAATTAACCGGTCCAATTATGCCATCGGCCCTTAATAACAGCTCTGTCTGAGAGTTCATATGCAGGGAGAATATAACGCTTACCTGCTGAAAAGGATTTTGTAGAGTCTGGCTGCAGTATAGGTAGTAATGGACTACATCTGTAAAGGCACCATAAGAAAAAAAAGCTTTTTAACAACTGATTTCTATTGCTCATGTGTGCTTATTTTAATAAACTGTATGAAAATGAACTGACTCATGGTGTATATGATATTGTGTACTAATCCATAGATCCGTTTTGAAGCAAACTGCACTAAACCCACTTGCCTTCGCTCAGGAAATCCTTTGTTTGGTTCACCATAAATTTGTCAGGGGCCACACAAAAGTCACTGGCACCCTAGGAAAGTAAAGTAAAGTAAAGTGAATTATAATGCAGAAGATCCATATCAGAAAAAAAAAAAACATTATATGCATGAGACAATCAGTTAACTGATGTGCATGTGGGAGACAGATAAGGAATGCAATAACCAATGTAAATACTGTATAAATATTCCTCTCAGGCATTTTAGAGAGACTGATGTGTGCAATTTAGCAAATGCGAGTTGTGTTGTACATTCCGTATCCTAGGCCCAAGAGGTTAATATCATCCATCTCCAGAGTTGTATATGAGACAGTCAGCCAAGGATGTGTATGGGTGATAAAAGCGGAAGTCAGTTATAAGCAATGTAATGAAGGATTGGATAAATAACTTCTCCTGAGCTTTCAGAGATGCTGGTGCGTGGGGGCTCCCGAGCGGTGCAACAGAAAAGCGTTCACCCTATCTTACGGTGATAGCAAGTTTGATTCTCAAGGATGCCAATGATCTGTGACCGGGAATTCAACAGAATATCAATATCCCATATCAATCACAGCAACAGTTGTCGGTCATGGACATCTGTACGCATCTCATACAAGCAGAAGTGGGCGGGAAGTGCTTTCTTCCAAGTGTGTTACAATCCCTGAAACTGCACAAGCAGCAGTTCAAAAAGATGTGGTGGCTGGCTTCATGTGTCTCAGAGGAAACAGGCGATAATCTTCGCCCTCTCTGGTTTGCAACTGTTGTATGATAGGTTCGGTGGGGATCATCGGTGATGTCTAAATTAGCAGGGAAATCAGGTAAAAAAGAGATGATGGTGAATATATTGATCAGAATTTAAGGACCACTTGAGCCATTAAAAACAAACATCTGTTATTACTATACTGCACTACTGGAGACTTGCCACTGGTCACTTTCTTAATGTTGTCCATTCCACATGCCACTACATGCACTGCACATGCAGAAGAAAGACTATGCGCAGATCCTCAAAACCAGCCGTGGTTACACTTAAATGGAGAGTTCATTCTTCATGGCAAAAACTAACCAAACCAACAGTACAACTGTGTCCCGAGATATAGGAATGGAAACGAAAAGAAGAAATACGTTTAGAATAACATTAGTATTCAATGACGCCACCGGCCGCATCAAAACATTTGCTGAAATTTAATATCAATATACATTTAAGGGAAAATCAACATTTGTTTCCAGGAGAGTTCGTGTTTGAACATATTTAAACTGCTGACATTTCATTGCCCTATTCTCCTCTACCAGCGTAACACTAATTTTATTCCACTGTGCAATAGTTGAAAAATGATTATGTTTCACTTTCCTAAATTGCTGTCATTATGGATGAGGTAGAATGAAGTGCCTGCATTATTGAAATCTCACCGTGTGTCGCACAGACAGAATTAATAAATCTCCACACAACAGAAATCAAAAGAATACACTACATCCGACTACAGTGTTTATATTATCTTAAATAAGAGAGCAAGTGTCCACAGTGACACCACATTACAGTGTTTGTTCTCTAATCTCAAAAATTCATTTCAAACTATTTGTCAAACCAAGATGTCTCATAACTAGCTCATTTACTATTGCTAAGACGAAAGAAATGGCTTTCTTGTCTGTACGTCTTACTTGAATGTAGCCATGGGATCCATAGCATGCTAATGCAATCTGAGTCCTAAAAAAGACCCAATAATTCTTCGTAATGAGTGCCTCATAGTAGTAAATCTAAGCGATTGACCTTGTGTTATAACCACAAACATCCTTAGACAGGCTTCATCAGTTCTTCTAAACTTAATATATAGGGAAAAACTTCCTGTATATATATATATACATGCATGAAGATCAGGTGGTGTCAAACATCCCACACTGTTCCTGTGTCAGATTTGACAGAGATGACCTATGTAATCTCTCTTCAATCTGTCCAAACGTCACCAAAATTGTAGCCCTCAAAAGAGCCCTTATCAGACATCTGAGGAATTTTCCTTCCTCTACCGGGACACAAGATCTTACTCTATTGTAACACCATTTCTGATGTATGTTATGGTGCTTTGCTCGTGTTTTGGTGTTCGCTCTTTAGGATGCAAGTTTCTATAAGTGTACGGTGTTGTGTTACATTAAAATGCTGATTGCGAATCTGATTCCCCTGGCAGAACACAAAGCACCAGACTTGAGTCTATGGACAAAGAGTCAAATTTCTGTGAAAAAGCCTTAAATATTTGCGGATGGCACAAGTGGTGAAAGAGTCAGTGCATACTCTGCTGCCGGATCAAAACACCTAACACATTAAAATATCAATGAGGATTTACTGAGTTGCATAAAAGAAACAATATCCCATATTCTCTCCACCCAAGCCACAAAACAGAAGAAGAGAGTAATCAAAATAAATGGCACTCATCCCCTACAGCTTCCACAAGTATCTAAAATACACCAGGTTATTTGTAACCGCCAAATCCATGAATTTTTGTATTTCAGCATTCCTGGAAGAGACAAAAACTACTACAGCTCAAAGTGAAGAGAGTCAGTTTGGTCTGGTCAGGTTACAGGGTTCAAACCAATGACAATGATCCACATGCTGCTGCAGAAAAGAAAGAGACAGAAACATAAGCCAACCTGCAACAGGGAGCATTATGTCAGATGGTTGTAACATTAGCCAAACTGTGCTTTTGTTAAAACAGCAACAAACTCTAATAAGAATGTCTGAGCCGCACCTAAAACACAACCGGAGCATCATAGCACACACCACTGCTGTACGCACCAGTCAGGAATTCACAGATATTGCTTAAACAAATCATCTACTTCATAAGTGCAAGAAACCAATGTTTGAAATGACCTTGAGAGAAACACACTATTTACTCATCCTTTAGTATCATGTTGGCCTTAACTGAAATCAGAAACAAACCACTTCTTTTCTGAATCAAATTAAAAATTCTTCTGCCTCCTCCACACTCATTTGCAGGAGTGTAACAGCTGAAAGACACTGCAATTACAGCGCTTCATCATATTCATCTTCTTGCAAATGTAATCGGGAGAAGACCTGTTATTTTCTCTAATTGACTTGAAGCACAGCTGCAGCATCATTTGTTGCTGCTCTTCAGTGGAAATATTTGGACAGGTTTCAGTCTAAGTGTGTATCATATAAGGATGTGCAGAGGTACATGTTTTCAAAAAATGATCACGTGGGTTTTCCGAATGACTGGTTGTGTAATTGGTCGAGTCCTGTATAGCTGTGGGTAATAAGGCTAGTTTAAAACCATCTTCATCTGAGATGAATGTTTCTTTTTTAGCTTACATACATATACAGAATCCGGTTAAAATATCAATCCTTTACTGTACCAAAATCATTATTATCATCATCACAGAAAAACAAAAAGTGAGCTAGTTTATGCA
>JAOVVH010000032.1:21228513-21239043 GCA_028566435.1 Scorpiodoras heckelii | reverse complement strand
CCTCTGACCACTGTGCAGGACTTGTATATGTCATTCCCAAGACGAATTGACGCTGTATTGGCTGCAAAAGGAGGCCCAACACCATACTAATAAATTATTGTGGTCTAAAACCAGGTGTTTCAGTTTCATTGTCCAACCCCTGTAGTTGTTGATAGCAAACTTGAATGCTACTAAACCTATTTTAAACCTCTTTTCATCCTGATAACGTTATGATTGATGTGTTTAACACCAAACTTTTACTACTTAAAGACAGTATTGAACTCTTATATATTATAGCATGGTATATTAATGATAGAAGTTTTACAAGGTTGTCTGAATGATATGTGTGCAAACACGAGGGAGATGGCAGCAGGGAAAAAAATGTAAACTGAATAAAGAAAAACCTTGGCGTGTTGTTTTATGAGTTAAAGATTCCTGGATGTTTTTAAACTCATGTAGTGATTTCATAATCATTACATAAACTCATCAAGTCATTTTCAATCAACAGGAAAAAAAAAAAAAATCACCATTTTTTCTGCCAGCATGGAAAAATCAGACGGCAGAGTTAAAAGGTTGAGGACATCTGCCAGATCAACACCCGACTGCACATTTCTCATCAATGTCTTGTTTAGCAGTTTGCATTTACAGCTACTCTCCTGTTAATACCTTGCATTCAGCGCTGTGTTATTTAGTATATTGTATCCCGCTAGTGGCAGAAGAAACCAACTTCTGTCATTAACAGAATGGGAGGAGTTATCCTTCTAGAAGTACTGCCACCTTTCGATGTCTAATATGTTATACATTTAGTATTATCATGTGCATTGTACTGTACATTTCTATATGGAATAAACAATCTAGAAAAAATAGCATTGAAGGTCTCACTGCAGTACCAAGCAATGACATAGTTTAGCGCCATCTCTCAAGTGTGCTGCAAAACACTTGACCTTGGCAGGTTGCTAGTCTCAGCCTCAGAGTTACCATTCACTGCTCCTGGAGTGACTGATGTCTTTTGTCCAATTAGACGACAACAAACTTCAGAATCATGAAGGCTGCAAACTGAATTCAACCTGCTCTTCCATACACCAGCCTCAACACTATGTATGACCAAATCTGAAGTTTTTATCACATTATATCTATAAAGTGAAATGTGGTTGCCTGTTTAACATGGCAATGAAACTGCGTCTGGGGACGTAAGCAGTTCCTGGCCACGTTTAGCTCTGAAGCTATGTCTGCTGCCATGTATTATGAGTAGATGACTTTATATGGATAATGTTGCTGCTTTTCTGCAGTAGAATTTAAAAAATTATAACAATCCCTGCGTAATGATAGACACTAGTAAAGAGGAGATTTGAGATTCTGAGATTATAAATTTTTTTCTAATGATCAAATGAAAGCGAAAAAAGCAAGTAAGGTTCAAAGTAGAATTTACTGTCCTGGTCTTTTCTGTCCTTATACCATTAGCATGGACATTTTGTGTATTTGTGCTAATTCTACACTGAATACCTTAACCCAGTTTCAACCCTGTTAAAATTCAGCCACTGTCAGAAATAAAATCTGTATGTTAATTGCCTGAATGGTTAAATGCATGTTTTCTTAGATTCCATGTTTTTAAAATTTTTTTTATTTTTTAAGAAGTATATGGACTTAATGGTGCCCCATTCTTTGAATCACTTGTTTGAGCTAATAAAGCATTTTCCCATGAAGAAATGGTGTGGACAAATAGACGAATCAGTATTGAAACACAGGCTGGGAATTTGTTTGGAAGGTTTCGAGAATGATTTAGCACACCCAGCAACGTAGGAATTCAGACGCTGTGCTTTGAACTTCACATTTATGTTTAGCAGATGGAGCTCTGCAGTCGAGAGCCAGTAATCAATTTCTGTCTGCTGTAGGAAGAAGGGTCTCTGCAGCACATGTATGTAGTGAAATAAGATAACAGCATGGCTCCTCATGCACTGCTCATCCTAATTGTTCTTTCTCTGTTTTGTTTTGGGGTTTTTTTGCCATATGGGTACTTAATATGTGCTTCTTCTACAATGTACACTAAGTAGATGCATTTTCATAGAGACATTCATTTTCCAGCTGAATCAACAGCTTCCCACAGTATTGTGGAGATAGAAGTGGCTGGGTTTGGAGAAATAACGGATGTATCTCTCCAGGTCTTAGTGGTTTTCTATTCAGTACTGTGTATATATTCAGTTTATCAATATTCAGCTCTGAAAGTGATTATACTATGTGCATTAAACATGTTCAAAAGTATGTGGGCACCTTGCCATTACACCCACATGTTCTTGTTCTTGTTATTTCCACTTTAGTCCTTCCTTCATGCTAGATTTTTTTTTTTCTGGGGATTTGTGCTCATTCAACCAGGACAGCCTTAGTGAGGTCAGGCTGAGGAGACCTGGGGTGCAGTCAGCATTCAAATTCATTCCAAAGGTGTTCACTGGGGTTGAGGTCATGGTTCTGTGCAGATCATTCGAGTTCTTCCTCTACAACGTTGGCAAACCATATCTTCATGAACGTCATCATGTGCATTGTCATGCTGCAACAGGTTGTGGCCTCTTAATTTCCGTGAAGGCAAACTGTAAATCTACAGCTTACAAAGGCATGCTTACAGTTGCATGCTTCCAACTTTGCAGAGACAGTTTGAGGATGTGTGCAAATATGGGTGTGATGGTCAGCTGTCCACAAACTTTTGGCCATATATTGGCCATACACCAATCAGCCATAACATTAAAACCACTGACAGGTGAAGTACATATAATTGATTATTTCATTACAACAGCATCTGTCAAGAGATGTACAGTATTAGGCGGCAAGTGAACAGTTAGTTCTTGAAGTTCATGTGTCAGAAGCAGGAAAAATGGGCATGTGTAAGGATCTTTGACAACTTTGACAACGGCAAAATAGTTTTGGCTGGACTACCGGGTCAGAGCGTCTCCAAAACAGTATGTCTTTTGGGGTGTTCCCAGTAAACAGTAGTTAGCACCTACCAAAAGTGGTCCAAGAAAAGATAACTGGTGAACTGGCAGCAGGTCCATGCGTGCCGAACGCTCACTGATGCACATGGGGAACAAAGGCTAGCCCATCTGGTCCAATACCACAAAAGAAATATTGTAGTAAATATTGCTGAAAAAGTTAATGCTGGCTATGAGAGGAAGGTGTCAGAACATACAGTGTGTCACAGCTTGCTGCGTATTGGGTTGCACAGTCACAGACCGGTAGAGGCAGTGTGATGCACTGGGCAGTGTTCTGCTGGGAAACCTTGGGTCATGGCATTAATGCGGATGTTACTTTGACATGTACTACCTACCTTAACACTGCTTCAGACCAAGTATGCCCCTTAATGGCAATGGCATTCCGTAATAGCAGTGGCCATTTCCAGCAGGATGATGAGGCCTGCCACCCTGCAAAAATTGTTCAGGAGCATGACAAAGCGTTTGAAGTGTTGACTTGCAAATTCCCCAGATCTCAATTCAATCAATTATCTGTGGGATGTGCTGGATAAACAAGTCCCGGTCCATGGAGACCCCACCTGACAACTTACAGGACTTAAAGTATATGTTGCTAATGTCTTGATGACAGATATCTCACCACACCATCAGAGGTCTTGTGGAGTCTATGCGTTGATGGCTCAGAGCTGTTTTGGGGGCACAAGGGAGACATACACAATATTAGGCAGCTAGTTCTAATATTATGGCTGAATATGTAAAAATATTGCTATTATTTCCTATCAAATAGGCTACTAACTATATGCGTAAAATCATTTAAAATTCAAAAAAAAATTTTTTTTTAAATCATGAAATGGTGAGTAAGCCTAATACTATATGAACTAAATCCTTATGTACAACACTGAAAAGAGAGTACATTTAAATAGCTTGAATACAGACAGATTTATTTAACATTTCTCACTGAGATTACAATGAAGCAAACATAAGATGATTAAACCTATTTGTTAGTGTTTTTACTAATCTCAAGCTTGGAATAGTATTCACTTCAATTCAATCATACAGTTACATGCTCACAGTGCAATTGTGCTTTCTGGTTAATAAATAAAACTAAAAGCTGTATTAAGAATGCAAAACTATTTCAAAGCTGATTGGGGATCATATCAGAAAGTTGTGAAAAGCCTCGTGTTTTCCATGGTGTACGTCCTTTGTGTGAGAGTGGAAGACATTTCAGCCGGTGAGGGATCAGCACTGGGACTAGCCATGGTCACAGCAGGGTGACAGTTGTACAGCAGCTGTGTGTTTGTATTGAGCGCTGTGCCAGTTTGAGCCCTGAGGGGGAGATGAATGAGCGTGAGCCAAGGAGTTGGTTTTCACCTTGAATGTGACATCCGTCTTCCTGACTAATCCTCCTCATCGGAGCTGTGCTGAGCCTGAGTCAGGTGGCTATTAGTCAACGACACGAGAAGACAAGGGCTGCATCCGGAGTCTTCCGCACTCATACATCACACTGCAAAGGGCTTAACAGGGCTTAAGTGCTCTCTTGTGACCCGCAGAATCTTCATGGATTCTACGAGCAGTTTCTCCTTCCTTCTTATTTGGAAATGGCTATGAAAGATTCTGAATATTCCTGCCATCTAATCATGTGTTCATGTGTGTTGTCTTGCAATATGATTGACCTTCTGTTCAGTCAAAGTTTTTTTTTTGTTGGCTCCTGGTGAGGCGACAGGGTCCTGATAAAGGTAGGCTGTGAATGCAAATAGTACAGAGAGAACTGCCTGCAACCACTATTGTGATTCCAAAGGGAGAATAAAAAATCGTTTTCTGCTCTCCCTCTCAGAGGGCTTCTTTATCTGTTTGCCTTCTGTTTTTCCCCCCTTTTTCTGGTTATGTCAGGTAGAGGGCAGAGGAGGATTGGAGAAAATGCACTCAAAAGGAAATCTCGTGTGCTTCCACAGACACTGCTTGGCTTGAGGGAGTGACAGCATAAAGCAAGAATTCTCAGCTTGTCCCTTGCCATAGCAATTGCAGGAATGTCATGTTCTCTCTGTGTCATTACCACTGCCTGTGCAATCCACTGTGACAGCGGGGAGATGATTCTGAATTCTCGTCTTTCCCACCAATGCCACCGCTCCTCCCCAATCATCCAGCAGATGATGTGATAGCCTCAAAGCACTATAGTGCATAGCTCTGCCATCAAGAGACTCAATGAAACTACTGAATTCATGCTCCAGACAGTGTGTCCTTGTAGAACTTAGGGGTTTTAGCATACTGTTCTAGGTGAGCCTATTTCTGCAGAATAAATTAGTCGGGCATGTTAACACTACCACCTACCATTACCTACCACCCACCTGTTCCACGCAATAGTTCGCAACCCAGCCGCCGCTCCATCTGCTCTTATGCCACCTGGGCTCTACAAAAGGCTTGACAAAGGACTGATGAACACAACAGGAATTTTGGAATTGTAAATCCAATAATGCTTCTCCAGTCTCATCCCAAAATGTCTTGGGCAGGGCACTGATTAATGCTGACTGAATTACAAAGTGAGATCAAAAGAGGAGCTGCGAACTGGAGAAGTTGAGTGGATCTACTGGATTGTATAAATGCTAAGGAGAATAGGTAATAATCATTTTATTCTGCGTTAATTATGTATTTCAGTTGTCAAGCAGGCATAAATCACACAAACACATAGCAGGTATAATGTTCCTAAAAAGGCTTTCAAGGTTATGGGACTTTTCCCATTGAAATTCCCGTCATACCTCTATCATATCATTTTCTTGCAGCTCTCCATTTTGTTTCTAGAGGCAAACACGTATGGCACTGGTCCAGGCTGCTGCATGATGATCCTTTGGCCTGACAGTCAAATAAGATCAGGCTCTTGCTGACATGAAAGATGAGAGCCTCTATGGGCTGTAGAACATCCAACCTTTGAGGAGGAGGAGAGGCAGGATCTCTGCAGGCAAACAGAAACATATAGAGCAAATGCAAGAGCTGTACCTCGATTTAGAGTGCCCATAGGGCTCAGCTGTTTTTCATCTTTGCTAGACGGCCAGACATTGCAGGAGAACAGCCTGTCTTTCTGTCCTGCCTGGCATCAGATGGGTTACTATGCCAATAAACTAATGTCTGTTGGCTACATTTGCTGTGCTCACAGAGCGTGATGAAAAAAAACGACCTTGAATTCTTGGAGCCAAGATGTTGTGTAAGTGGCAGGTTTGACTCCTGGACATAACAGTGGAAGGGAGAAACAAACAAGTCCTAAGCTGTGAAAGCACTTATTAACAAATGAAAGCTTTTACAACATCAAAGTCATGAAATGTAATTCCAGAGATGAAGCAGTCCCTGCATCACTTGTCTTGTTTACGGCAAACTGTAACACTTTGTGGTCTAGTATGTACAGTCACAATAGTGCTTTTATAATGGTTGATTAGAAGGCATTGGGGGTCCATTCATTGTTCATCAAACCTCTCTTACTTACTCTTACAGCTCATAGTCCCAACAGATTAGTGGTAAAGAAGCTGTAGTC
The DNA here is from genome assembly GCA_028566435.1 of Scorpiodoras heckelii. Classification (NCBI taxonomy): domain Eukaryota; kingdom Metazoa; phylum Chordata; class Actinopteri; order Siluriformes; family Doradidae; genus Scorpiodoras; species Scorpiodoras heckelii. The sequence continues at coordinate 21,232,590 of JAOVVH010000032.1, read as the reverse complement.
ATTGGATACTACAGACAAAGGCAGGGTACTCAAGCCCTGTGGCAGGAGTGTAGTGTTAATTCACCAGGGCTGATACAACAGCAGACTGACAGAAACTATCTCACAAAGTTCCCCAGGCCCCTTGACTTCTTTTGGTCCTGCCTGTGGTCGGTGTGGTGGGTTTGAACCATGCCATGTCAGGCAGAGGCCTGGAGCACAGCTTTCATTTTGATTAATGGACCCCTCTCTGCCCCTGAGTGAGCAATTATCAGAGGGTCAACACGCTCGTTCATCACTGCAAGCGGGCAGCTCCGTCTGTGCCACGGAGCGGTGCGTGGCTTGGTGAAGTGGAGAGTGGAGTAGATAAGATTTCCCTAGAGCAACAGTTCAGCTTAATTTTGGATCTGCTTCCCTGGCCATGGCATGAACCCTTCATCAGAACTCCTGATTGCATCTAGACCAGAAAGCACAATTCCTCACACCTTACTTGAGTGGCTTACAGTTCCCCCTGTCCAAATGGCTCTTTTCCTGCTACAGACAGCAACAGTTTAAGCAGATAATGATTCTATCCTTTCTGGGGTTTTTTTCTTCTGGTGCCAGCAATTCATTTTGCATGGTTTGTAGTATTTAGCTAAATTGTTCTCTGGATGTCCTTCCCATGGTTGACTGTGAGATTAACAGCAGATCTTTTCAACAGGCAAGATCTCAGAAATAGAGATAAATCTCATTGTGTGTATGTACATCAAGAACATCTGATGAATGAAATATACTGTATCATGTGCTTTATTCCTTGGATGAACCTGACATTAAATGCTGTTTTGGCAGCCAACCAGTGATCAAAATCCTGGTGATGCATGATCGATATGTAATTTTCAGTGGTATTATTTCACTTGCCAGGTAACACATCAGACAAGGCTATGTGAGTCTGTCTGAATAGATTTTTGCAGGCTGCTTTGAATAATCCTCTCTGCCTATACGCTCAGTCCACATTGCATGATAGCCAACAACCTTTTGGAGCATGATATAATTATCAACAGAAGTTTTTTTGAGACAAATATTCAGACAGTGCATTCAATGATGTGACCTTATTAGCTTACATCCTGGGGTCCACTAACCCCATTCCTTTGCGTGTACCTCTATTATTACCAAGTATGCCAGGCTGTTGCAAATAGATTTGCAAATAGATTCTATTATCACTAGGCACGCAGGTTTGCTTGGATTCGCAAATATGTTCGGCTTTATTTCCACCATCTCTGCATACGTCCTGACTGTCACATGGATCGTATTTCAACGTGAAGAATGAGAAGATGCATTTCATGTAAAGGGAAAATTAATTACTGGCTGCTTTCTAATGAAAAAAAAAATCATGTCAGACATTTTCTTTTTCTCTAAGTATCATCACTTTCTAGCTAGACCTGTATTTTAATGGCTATTTAACAGTAAATATTAGCCCATTAACAGAGTGGCTTCAGCCAGACCAGATGACTTAATGGGTCTGGAGCAAGGCCAGGATCTGATTTCTTTTAAACACAGTCTAATGCATGTCTGCCTATGCATTATTAATGCAGCCCATTGAAAACCAATCCCTTCTGCACACTATTATGGTGTTTACCTCCTCACTGATTTTTCTTCTTTATTTTTAGCTGTTGATTTTATCCTGATAATAATGGATGCTGCTGCACTTCCTTACTTTTCAGATATAGCTATTGGGAGGACATCTATCAGTCGTATGGCCGAGAGCAAGGTGTTTTAGAACCCCTATAATTTGTTACCCCTATCTGTGGAGATACAATGCAAAAATACAAGATAATGCAGAAATCATTATGGGCCAACAGCAACAACAACATTGGTGAATGATTACCTACATTTAACCAACTTTAACACTAATGAACATTGTAGGAGGCAAATCAATATGTGATTTTGGCTTTGTGGTATCACCTTCAAGGAAGAGCCATTATGGGAGACAACAAATTACATACATGATTGCTTATATCACATGATTAAACAAAATATTAATAACAAATGAATGCATTTGCCACATATGTTTTGCAATGGGTAAAATATATAATAAATGATAAAATTTGACATATAGGTATATTTATGCGTTAATTGGTTGCTCAAGTGTTCCATTACCAGGTGTGTTATTTCCTTATAATTTCATAATCTAGATTAAATAAAAGCTCTAGATTTCAAGTATGGCACTTGCATTTGGTTATCTGTTGTTGTTAACTCTCACTGCCAGTGAGTAAAGTAAAAATGAAAAGTAAGTAAAATAACTGCAGTGGATAGATTTCTCTGGTGAAGAAAAACCCTTCACAAGAATTGCCTAGATAAAGAACATCCTCCAGGAGGTAGGAATATCAGTGCAAAGTCAACACTTAAGAAAAGACTTCAGAGTAAATATGGAGAGTTGACAAGATGCAAACCATTGGTAAGGCTCAAAAACAGACCACATTAGAGTTTGCCAAAAAAAAAAACCATCTACAAAAGCTTTACAGTTCTGGAACAACATCTTGTGGATAGATGAGACGAAGATCAACTTGCATCAGAATGATAGGAAGAGAAGTGTTTGAACTGCTCATGGTCTGAAGCTCATGATGGGAGAATGTATGGCAGCTAAAGGAGCTAGTTCTCTTGTATTTATTGATGATGTGATGGCTGACAAAAGAAGCAGGATGAATTCTGTGCATAGGGTTGAAACATACATAGCAAGCGGTTTTTATGGAAAAGAAGTGGCATATTCTGCATCTAATCACCTCCAAGTTCTCCAAGTAAATCATCTGACCTGAACCTGATTTAGCATGAATTTCTTTTGCCGAAGGCAAACTGAAGGCAAAACCCTGCAAGAACAAAAATTTAAGGCAGCTGCTCTAAAGGCCTGTCAGAGCATTACCAGAGGTGAAACCCAGCTTCTGGTGATGTCTGTGGGTTTCAGATTTAAGGCAGAAAAGTATTTGCCAGCAAGAATTAAAAAAGATAACTTAATTTATGATTATGTTGGTCTATCCAGTTACTTTTGATTAGAGCTGTAATCGGGCCTGAAAAGTCAAGCCCGACCCAAGCCCGACACAATTCGACCCGAGCCCGACCCGAACCCAACAAGTACACCGTTTTAAAAGCCCGAACCCGTTTACAGCCCGACATTAGGCTATTCAGATATCAATGGCTCATCATTCTCATTATGGACATGGTCAAAACTTTTCCACACCTCAGACTGTACTTGTGCTGACGGTGCAACCAAAACGTAATCGCCAGAATTCAGCCTCCGTTTCACCGTTGTGTTGAAAAGCAAGGCGTTGAAGCAGCGTCGCGGTAAAAACATAACCTAATTCAACGGTGAATCAATCTTAACCCTGACATTGATTCAATGATGAAAAATCGTTGAAATGCCAGCTGGGTTTCTGGCGCTAATTGAAACGCATCACCTGACCACTCATTTACCGCGCAAACCCGAGCCCGACCCAAGCCCAAGTAAAATAACAGAAATTAAGCCGAACCCGACCCGACTTGTCGGGTCCCGTCGGGTTCAGGCAAAGATCTTCAGCTCTACTTTTGATCATTTAAAACAGTAGTGACCACATATAAAAAGTGTTGCAAATCCTACATCCTTCATCTGATTTGGAGGAAAATGTCTTAAATTAAAGCTGAAAGTCTGCACTTTGTGCTCATATTCATTATTTAAACTTCGATGCACTGTGGTGAACAGCTAAATTAACAGTGATTTTGTCCAAATATTTATGGGCTGCATGTATGCTATAAATCAAATTACCAAAATGGTACAACAAATGTGGGCGCATAGATATTGAACACTGCATGATGCGGAGGTTCATCCATGACTCACAGGATTCCTTTTCCAGGAAGGAAACAAATTTCTCCTTACCCTAGGTACATTTTGGGTAGTGTGACTCAGCTCTGGGCTACTGAATACAAGTTTGGGGGTTCAGATTCCAGCACCACCAAGCTGCCAACGTTGGGCCCTTGAGTAAGGCCCTTAACCCTCCTTGCTCCTATATACTGTATATATATATATATGTATATATATATATATATATACAGGGGTTAGACAATGAAACTGAAACACCTGGTTTTAGACCACAA
>JAOVVH010000032.1:21185034-21196870 GCA_028566435.1 Scorpiodoras heckelii | reverse complement strand
TGTTGTCCTCTCTCCCTTCCCTGCACCCCATTCAGTCCCCCAGGGGGCTGTGGTCTCCGGTTGAGAGTACACTGTGCACGATTGGCCGTGATTGGTGTTAAAGTTGTATGTTGACTGTAAAGAGTCCTTGGGTTTGAGAAAGGCGCTATATAAACGTAACATTCATACCAAGGGTAAAATTTACCATTAAAAACATATTTTTATATGCCTATTCAAAATACATAGCAACGCCACCTATGCACATCACTGGTTGTGTCCGCCAGTGTGTATATAAAGCCATAGAAATCTATGCATGCTTCTAGAGCTGTTTCTGCCATGAGAATGGCAAGTTATCATGATTGTGCAATTTTCAACACAGTTTAATGTCAACACAGTGTAAAGTAAAAGTTTAGATTTTCACGTATAAGCATTTCAAGGGTGTACTGTGCTACAAGAATGTAGCAAAAACCTGTGAAAACCTCGAACTTATGACAGCAGTGTGGCTGTAAAAAGACTCTGGGTGAACATGATCAGTGTTCACTGGCAAGAATCTTTTCACGTGACAGGCATGCAACACTGGCTCAAGTAAGATCAGAATTCAATGCTGGGGCCTGAACAAACATCAGCATGAGGACTGTGCAACGTTCAGTCCAAGATCCCGTGGGGGACCTATCAAGTATTTTTCTGGTACTTCAGTGTAAATTACAATTATAGACATGATCTTAAATGTTCAGTTAAAATTCACTCAAAAGTCTGACTCACTTCACTTCAGTTTGCGGTCATGGGAGTGATATAATATTCCACTCTGTGACTGGATAAATGATGGGTTTGACCACGCTGAAAGCATTGACTTTTTGTAGAAATCTTAATCTGTATTTTTCATGTGGACTTAAAAGATTTACGAGATATACAATATTAATATTCAGATATTTTTGTCAGCTTCTAAGCACTATAAAACCCACCCATAGATGTTTATAATAAACTACTACAAATGGATTAGCTAGCCAGTTATGCATTAACCTGCATACTAACATTTTCATTACTTTAACTTCTATTAGAAACTGTGTTAAAGTAAATTCTACAGCTTTATCATAACAATCCATGGAACACTGTTAAGTCAGCAGCCTGCCTCATGATGGCCAAATTTCATCTTGCTTTTCAAATAAGAAACCTTCACACAGTTCTAAAAGGATGCTCTCAAACTCATGTCCAAAGGAATTGTGTGAGTGCCTGGTTTATTCAAAAGCCCTGTTATCTTGCTTTCCACACAGACTGACTTAATATTACCTATTTTACATTTCTAAGTTTGGAGCTTATTTTCATTTGGGATTTCATTTATTCCGATTGTGGGCTTGTAGAAATAGGACTAAGTACTTTTATGCCTCTGATGGTTCAAAAAACATTAAAAAGCTCCAACCCCTCCATCCTAAGAGACTGGATTAATTGCACTTGCGTGAAAAAGAAGTAAAAAGAAACAGTAATCCTATACATTTCACTGTTCCAAATGCATATTTGTTAAGAGCTTTCTGGAGCATCTGAAAGGCCATGTGACAGTTTGTCATTTCTGCAAGCTCAACCCCAGGAAGGCAATGAGTCAATCCCTAAATCTGGCTGAATGTTGGGTGTCTGTAAGAAGAGTAGCCATGGTGATTGAAGAAGTTATTAATCCTCTTTCTTATCTGCTCTTGTCTTAGCTGTTTGTTCCCCTCAGGCCACAGGAGTTGTCACACAGCAGCTCCAGCATGGAGCTTTTAATGAACACTAAGATGGCCAGCATCAGCTTCTCCACAGGGCCTAACTTTATATTAAAGTTGCTATTGATTGTTGTAACTTTCTTATATTTATAATTTAAGTTTGGCTCAATGGTTTTAAAGGTTGTGTGATCTAGAGCTAGAGTCAGCATTAACTCTTTTTGTATTATTCCTGAAGGCTGTCCATGTTTTTTTTGTTTTTTTCACCAAAATGACACAAAAAGGCTACTGTGGATTTCTCAGTGCCTTAAGAGGCTCAATTTTGTTTCAGAATACTTGTTCTGTTAAATCACTGTTATCCGACTATTACTGGTAAAGCCAAAGAACAGCGAGTTCCTTTTTGGTATCTTTTGTCTCTTGCATCAGTTCTACTCCAATTAGGCTTTTGTTATCCTTCTAAAGCTGTCTTGAGGGGCCTGCTGATGAGTTGTAATAGTCACGCTCAAAAGGAAAAATATTTTTGCAGAATGATGCCCAATCAATACTTAATAACATAGTAACAGATCTTTCATTGTGCATAAATCTGAAAACTGTAGTGGCAGTTGATTTAGAGAGCAAAGAGAAAATGTCTTTCTCGAAATTCAACACAACAGGCACAAACAAGGCACCAAGTGCATATCTTTAATGTTCTACTATTTTAGATGAAGCAATAATATCACTATGGATTCTTTTTTTTGTACACTTTCTCTATCCAGCCCCAACAAGGCATACAGCATTTTCAAACATAGAGCCTGTATCTATCTAGTGCATGGCACTCACGAAAACAAATAATACAATGCAGCATAGAGAGCTCCTCTTCCTCCTGAAGCAAGATCGACGTAATCTAATGGCCCCTCTGAGAACAAGTTTATTTGCTATTACTCAGCACAGTATATCCCTGAATGATCAGGCACTCGTTGCTTGTTGAAGCACATGTAAATGATTTCAACATAATGAGAGCGGTGAGGACTGCAAGAAGGTGGGCAGGCAGTGAAGATGCTATTGAAAGGATGCAGAGAAGATGTCTCATACCATTAAGGTAACACAGTATCCCATGGTGGAGCAAGCAGCGCTATTGAATCAGTGCTTTTTTCATCTATCATTGGATGCATCGTGGTGAAATGGTGTATGGATATTAAAAGGCTGTTGAACTATGACGGTGTGGAAATGGCGGTTATGTCTGGTTTGCATTTATAAATAAACACTTTCCCAAAGTGTATGTGAGGTCTGTGAAGTGAAATCCACAGAGTCTGGAGAATATAAGAAAGGCTTAGGCATTACTGTTTAAAAATTTGCTCCTTTTGCATCCTATGCATATCCATCGTTTGAATAAGCTGCTTTCCTGTATTATGCTGTAACATTGTACATCAGCTCAGAGGAGCAGGGGGACTGGAAATGGTTAAATTGTGGCATTTGTATCACTTCAGGCTTGTAGTAGTAATTTATTCAAGGGCTCAGAATGTGCCTTCCTAATGTACAACATTTCTCTGTGTGTCGTCTACGGAGACCAGATGCACAAGAGCCCTTAGGGTCATTGATCAGCATGTATACATTGCAGGTCCTCACGCATAGACATTCAACACCTCTCAGACACTCTGTGAGTTGGGGGATGCTAATTTGGTTTTTATAAAGACTTTAAGAGGGATTTGTGTAAGAGCTCCACTGAGAAGGAGAAATATTTATCAGTCTGATGATTCATCGGCTCTGTTAGCACTATGGGTGTTTTGTCCCAGTGAGCTGGCATTTTCCAAGTTTCAATCTGCTGCTTGGCTACACAACCATCTCAGGGACAGTTCTGCGTCTGTGAAGGATGATTTCTCTCTGAAGGGAAATCGGATCCTTCCACTGAGGTGCACTGTTTAGTAGCAGCGGAGCAAAACTGATTCTGGGATATCACATAATTGTGGAAGTACGAGAAAGAGAGAGAGAGAGAGCGTGAGAGAGAAAGACAGACCATGTCCCCAGCCAAGTTTGTATGCAAGCATATGTGAAGTAGTCACACTTTAGACTCTAGAGGGGTGAGATTATCAGAAGAAACATCTGTGCCACATTAGAACAGCAGCCACAGTGGGAGATAAACCAAAAGAGCTCCAACACTAATGAGCTGCCTGCATGGAGCCGCAAAAACAAGCTCGAAACCCAAAAGTGCTAATCAGACACTTAGCATGGGGCATCGTACTGGGCCTTTGTTAACAGTCTGTGGAGACAATATATGTCCTTAATGGATGAATAAAATTTACACTATTGTTATTTTAAGGTGTAACAGTAAAAGCAACAGGTTGAGCAGGTGAATCTTTATTCTAGTGCTGCTTTTTGTCCATTTCTAAAGACATGAACTCAACAGAACTGTGTATCTGAGGAGAAGGTATCCATTTTGCATTTACTCCTTTTCAGCTTTATACCTTACATTAGAGAATTATTTATTTAATTCAGTTTCTAAACAAGCCTTCCATGTTGTCTGGTTTACTCTACTGGAAAGCAGAAATTGTGGCTTGGGTTCTCAAGACCAAATTACAGTGTTACAGCACGAGACTGAAATGGAGTTGACTAAACAACTAGCATGTAGGCTTTTCACATTATCTTAGTTGCTCTTCATTCACCAGGATGTTTCATCAGATAATAAAGTCTGACACTGAACGAGGATAGGTCAAGCCTTTTGTGTATGATATATCTCCACTGGGCTGAGCTCAATGCAGAATGTAAAACAGTAAGTGGACCTCTCTTAAATATTTTTTTTTAAAAATGTGTGACATTCGTTTCTGTCTCAGGAACAAGTGAATCTAATGAATCGACACAAAACTACCACCTAAATCAGGAATCACTGAAATAGTGCCAGCTCATTACAGTATTGAAAACTGGTCTGATTAAAAAATAAATAAATAAATGAATAATAAGTAATGTGTCGGGATCTGAAGTGCATGAGGTTAATCATGAGGCTGCCCTAAAGTGACCACAACACTACATGGAGCGCTGCTCTTCCTGTTTTGTTTATTACGCAGGAGTAAAGGGTTAAGTATGGACAGACATAATATTTCCTATGCATTCAGATTAGACTCAGGAATGGCTTCTTCCCAGTATGAGCACCTCATCATCTCTATATCATTAGTCCAGACAAGCGAGACTTGGCTCCTATCACACTTCAGATCATCATGACTGAGGAGCCACGATGCTGTAGTGCGGCACAACGCGCTTATTTGTACTCATTATACTGTACTGCTCTACCAGACTAGATAGTATGGCATTCAGATAGATGTGCAGCCTTTCAGACATACTATATTGTCACAGCTAGATACCCCATGAGCTCTAACCATTGTGTCTTTCTACCCATGAATAAAGTAGTCCTACACTGTTCGTACCTGATTCTGACACATCCTCAGAGCTGACTGCTGCCTCAGATGTGATCCTCTCCCCAATCGTTGGATCGAATCTTGACCCGAGATCTCAGACTTCAGATCTGGATTATATTTGTGAGGAGGTCTGCAAAAGCAAGAAATTAGAAAACAGAACAGAAGTGACTGAATTAGAAACATTATTTGTCTGTAGATAAATGTAGAAAAAAAGATGTGACTGTGATTTTATACCTGCGATTTTAAAAGGAGTAGGTGTAGACTTTTTATATCCAATGTATAGCACCGTGCCAAATATGAGCATTTGAATGGTTTCACATGTACTTTCCTTATGCTATTTAATGAACAGTATGGTTTTGGGCACTCGTTTTACTGAAGTGGGTTGTAATATTACTTAGAAATGTGCAATTTTAGATGCTGCCAAGAAGAGAGGCGAGCATGACAGAGTGGGGAACTCTGCAGGCACACACGCATAGAGTAGACCACCGGCAGCAACATATTGCCTCATTAATAGATAGGCATCTCCTTGAGGAAACCAGGACAGGGACACTATGCCACCTGTTTCAACCAAAAGAACCATGCGAGGTCCTGTTTCCAATGAGCATTATTTGCTTAAACCACACTGCCATACCTCATAGCAAGCATCCATAGGCTTTGGTTTTATACAACAACAGTCTTATTGGTTGTGTTTTCTTTCCCAGACAGGAACAGATGTTATTGCTGTCGGGGGACGACGACGACGACGACGACAAACAGTTTGCTTTATGATGCTCATTCTTATTCAAAAGGTTGTTGGAAGTCTGCTTTGGTACATCCTACATATAGATCTTTCACCATTTAGGATGATAGTGTTGCTATCCAGCAGCTGAAGATGCTATACACATTTCTGAAGCCTTTGTGTTCTCTTGCAGCCATGATGAGAATGATGACCATGACTCACCACTGCTACTATCAACAAAAGCGCATACTATTTTCTCAAGTATGAGGAGAATAATTATTATCTTTTTGTTATTTATTTATTTATATATATATTTTTTTTTTAACTTTCTTTGCCTTATTCACTCTACGTTTTGAATGTGACCCACACAGTGGCCCAGATATATGAGTCGTGACTATGCCTGGTAATCAAGCTATTCAGAATTCAAAACCAGATTTGAGCTTTCAGGATCAAAGCAGGAACCGAATATGTGAGTTACTGAGAGGGAGTTACTAATATTGCTGGGGGAAGAATTTAAATCTCTCTGTGCCTCTCCTGACAAAATCTACCTTGCACTGTTACATTCTGATGTCCCCTTTTTAGTATCGCTTATCTTCTAAAGAAATCTGTTCCACTCCAGTGAAACTCAATTTACTGGTTTAACAGATTTTCAAGTTATTTTATGCCTTTGAATGAAGCCTAAATCATATATAGACCAGTTTTGCAGTATGAGCTCACAATATAGTACATTACTGTGAGCAGGCTGCTTAGACTGTGTTGAAGACTGCCTTCCATTTTTTACGGCAAGTGATACATGGGATATTTATTGAAAAATACTACTGTATGCACTTTTGTAACAACATTGCAGCTCATAGTCTAGTCCTCAGGGATCTCCAGATAGTCCACCTTTTATTCTTGTGCTCCATCTCCTAACACACTGGAGCAAGGTCGGTATTCTTCAGCTTTTATTACCTGGCTCAGGTGTGTAGAAGCTGGAACAGATTAAATATATTAAATATAAAGACTGTCTGGGGGTCTCTGAGAAGTGCACTGGGAAACACTGCCCTAAAGCTAACTTAAAACTTTAAGGAATCGACCTGAAAAAAGTGCACTTGGAGCACAATTAAGCTACATTTTTGGACAGACATTAGTCTCAGGTGACATGTGTGCCCTCTTAGAAAGAAGCGTTGCTCATGCATCGTTTGGATGGTTTTAGCTTTCTTAATGGGTTTTACTTGAAACCTTCTCTAAATGGAAACCCTCGGGCGTATGGAACATTTATGCCCTCCACCCTCAGAACAACAAAAACAAACCAACAAAAAAAAAAACCTTTCATGCTGTTGGATAGAAAGTTTTTTTTTTTGTTTTATAAGAGTGTAAAGACTCCAAAAGGGTATACCGTATGCCCTATGTTTCAACTGAAAATCCATCATACTTACTCAGTGTAAAAGACCATCACATTAGTTACGGTTCCTGCTTACTTGACAGTCATTATTTGTAGCTTAATTGATGGTTTATCCTTTCAGAATATGGTCAAATCTGGAACCTATACTAGAACATTTTAATGAAGCTAAGAACCTAATTATACAAAGTACCTTTTGAAGAACTATTGTTGAACCCTTGAGTACAGAGTGCTGGTTATGAGATGATGAAGAACGTAGGTTATTAGCTAGATGCAAAAGTGATGCTAACATAAAAAAGCCAACAACCTAGGAAGGGTCTTCCCTTCATTTGGAAGGGATGAAGACAAACGTTTCTTAGCTAGGTAGTTTCCTAACAAACCTCTGCTTGCGTTTATGTGTAAAACCAGTTTAACACAAAATCGGTATGAGGCAAGCTAGAGTGCACCAAGTGCACCGATATTAGATATCTGTTTTATAGTTTACTAGCAGATACGTAAATTGAAAATAGAAGTGCAATAAAAAAAAAAGAACAGTAAAGGATAAATGAGGAAAGAAAACACAGAGGTATGGATAATGATGCAGTGGCATGTCCAGATTTCTAGACAAAGGGGCAAGAGAGGTTGCAGCATCTAATTATGTATAGAAAAATCTGTGTTTGCACAATACTTGATTTGTTGCTTGGTATAAAATAATATAGCGAAACATGACGACACGGGGCGGCACGGTGGTGTACTGGTTAGCACTGTCGCCTCACAGCAGGACGATCCGGGTTCGAGTCCCGGTCCGGGCCGTTCTATGTAGCGCTTGCCTGTTCTCCCCGTGCTTGTCTGGGTTTCCTCCGGGTACTCCGGTTTCCTCCGACAGTCCAAATTCATGCAGGTTAGGTCGATCGGTCACTCTAAATTGCCCGTAGGTGTGAATGTGTGCGTGAGTGTGCGTTGGCTATGCGATGGCCTGGCGACCCAGTCCGTGGTGTACCCCGCCTTCGCCCGGGGGTAAATCGGAAGATAATGAATGGATGGATGGATGGATGGATGGATGGATGACGACACGGATGCACTGGCTTTCTGGTTGCTTTATCATTTCTAATACTGAAAAATTTGCTCGGAATAACTACAGTCCTACACTGCTGATTATATTCACTTCTGCATAAACTGCACAGTCCTTTCAGAGATGCATGCACGTGAGTGGTAACTGGTGTTGCAATGGGGTTTTTTTTTGTTTTTTTGTTTTTGCTCCAGTGTGTTTAATGTTTGGAGCTGGAGTTGGAAACGGTTGTAAATTGTGGGCTTGTATACTGTAAACAAGTAGCCTAATGCACGTTTGGCACTAAATAGACCACACTAGGGCAGTGTTTCTAAATGCAGTCAGCACTCCCCAGGGATCCCAGACAGCCATTATATATATTATGTATATGTGTGTGTGTGTGTGTGTGTGTGTGTGTGTGTGTGTGTGTGTATGCACTCTTGGAGCTGGAAAACAGACCTTTTTTGCTAAAGCGTGTTAATGTGCAATCTTCAAGGTGAAGGTCACGCACTTCGGCCATGCGCCGCACGGTGGCGATCCTATTCCAGCGCCAGTTGCATCTCTCATTCACCCGCACCCGCACCCGCACCCGCACAATTCCTCGTGGCTGAGCTGAGCCCCGGGTGCACGGAGCAGGGAACAGTGTGGGGAGGACACAATACACACGCCCGAGCCACCGGGATCGCGCTTGCTTTCCTGCTCGCTGCTTCTCCACCGCCATGTCTCCATCGCTGACCGGAATGGAGTCACGCGTGCGACACAACTTGACCGGACGCGCCTTCGCACCGAGGCATTGTGCTGTCCGGTTGGTGTAAAGTCGACACCACGAACTCCTTCCCTGCAACTTTTCACCGGATCCCGAGATCCTGACCGCGCGCAGAAACCCCGCAAACCAGCCTCGTCTTTTCCGTTTAATCGTCCGGTCCGGACAGACCGCGCGCGCGTGACGCACCGCATCTCTGAGAGCGCGCGCGCGGACGGAAGAAAAGTCGCACCGACTTCCGAGCAACACGTAGGTTTCTGTCGCCGAGTCTGGGAGGAAAATGTCCGGCTGTGCGTTGACGCTGAAGCGCCGGGGAGGCTGGATGCTGCTCCTGTTCCCCTTGATTCATCTCATACGGGCTCAAGGTAAGGACGCCGGGGTTGTCCGTTTGGAAACGACTTCCAGTTTGGACGCGCTTCTTTTTCTCCCTTTTTTGCCGACGCTCCATCCTCCATCCTCCATCCTCCGTGTAGAGTCGCCTCATTTGTCTGGAAAACTAAGCCCAGAAATCTCTTTTTTATTTGTAAGCATCTTTAACACACAAATCTCACAAGGCTCTCGGATAAAGCTGTGCAACCTAATGTATGAATGGGCTACAGAGTCTTCTTTATTAAGATAGACTTTCTTCTTTACAACTAAACAGTAGTCATATTCAGATACTTTTTTTTTTTTTTTAAAGTAAATGTGCCTCCTTTGTGGAAAATGCACTTATAACTATAGTGGCCACTTGATTCGGTCCTCCTGTCCTTGTGTAGGACGTTATAGTGAACTTTGTATACTATACTATACTATACTATACTATACTATACTATACTATACTATACTATTCTATACTATAGCCCATCTGTTGCTCTGTCCAATTTGTCAGCCCACGTTTACCCCATGCATGTGTGGAAACAGACCAGCACAGGACCACTACTGACCAGATTGCCTGGGTTCCCAGCAGCACACGACCACTACTGACCAGATTGCCTGGGTTCCCAGCAGCACACGACCACTACTGACCAGATTGCCTGGGTTCCCAGGAGCACAGCAGTCACGTGCCAGTGGGTGGTCAGAGAGCGATTAGGACGAACTGTGCACGGATAAAGGAGCTGAACGGTCCAATCAGCCTGGACCAGCAATTTAGGTTTGTTTGTTAAAGTGGCCAGTAACGGAGTGCTACTGCTCCTTGTCCATGCTTAGTACATTCAGTGCTACACACACACACACACACGACCGTGTCAGTACGGTGTGGTGTCTGTACGGAGGATCCACGGATTAGAAGGCGTGACCGATTCGATTGTTGCAGAAATGCCCTGCTGTCGGTATTTATTTATTTATATCCCTGCGAAGTAACCTAGGGTGGCATGGGGGTGTAGTGGTTAGCGCTGTCGCCTCACAGCAAGACGATCGATCCGGGTTCGATTCCGCGTGGACGATCCGGCCGTTCTGTGTGGAGTGTGCATGTTCTAGCCGTGCTTGTGTGGGTTTCCGCCGGGTACTCCGGTTTCCTCCCGCGGTCCTAAGCCGTGCATGTTAGGTTGATCGGTCACTCTGAATTGCCCGTAGGTGTGAGTGTGTGTCGGCCTTGCGATGGGCTGGCGACCTGTCCGTGGTGTACCCTGTCTTCACCCGATGACGCTGGGATTGGCTCCAGCCCAACCGTGACCCCGACTAGCGGGATAAAGTGGAAGATAATGGATGGATGGAAAGTGACCTAAATGGGTACATGATAAAACAGCTCATACTGTGGCCAGGGAATGGACATACACTATGTATTCTGAAGTACCCGTACCTCCACCTGTGCGTCTAAATCTGTTTCAGCCGTGAGAATGACAAGATATCACGATTTTGCGATTTTCAACTCGGTTTAATAGTCGGAGCTCGCGACACGGGTCATAGCATCTCAGAGGTAGAAGCAACGTTTGGATTTTCACGTATGAGCATTTCAGAGGTGTACCGTGACTACAAGGCAAAACCTCAGACTTATGACAGCAGCGTGGCTGTAAAAAGACCCCGGGTGAACGTGACCAGCATCGGCTGGCAAGTATCGTTTCACGTAACACTGCCTCAGGTAACATCTGAATCCAATGCTAGAGCCTCTATAAACATCAGGGTTAGGACTGTGCAACGTTCCCTCCAAGATCCCGTGGGGGACCTACCTACCAAGTATTAACTGGTATACCAGTTTTTCTGGTACTTCAGTGTACTAGGGATGTAATGATAATGTTCATTTCACAATGTTGTGATTTAAAAAAGTCTGAATGTGATGAAATCAACCAGGATGTTACATGATTATTTCAGTAGTATATCCGCATTCTGCTCTCACTAATTGTTGAAAACTGTAAGGCGCAATAGGATTTTATCACGCTTCCAATTTCCAGGAGGTTTACAGGGTATGCACTGACATCACTTTCCCACTGAAACGCCCCACCTCGGTTGGACTGAGCAGCGAAACATGCGGAAACTGCGAAACAAACGATTGTCTGCTTAAAGTAAAGGCAGTTGAACTTGAGAGTGATCCTTGCAACTGACGAAAGAACCAGTGCATGTATTGTTTCTTTAAGATGACTTGATGAAGTGCTTGTGATCACGGTATAAGCACATCTACATCTGTCTGCTGTGTGGTTTCATGTTTACATCATATTCCTCCATATAAGACAAAGCAGTTTGTTTGCATACGCTTAGGTCATGGCTGTCCGCTTTTATTTTATTCTGGTAAAGAAGGAAATTGTTTAACATTGTGATAAATATTGTATTGCGGAATTGTATCCTAGTTTTATTGTACCATAAACTTCAGTATCATTACATTCCTAGTATGTACAGGGGTTGGACAATGAAACTGAAACACCTGTCATTTTAGTGTGAGAGGTTTCATGGCTAAATTGGACCAGCCTGGTGGCCAATCT
>JAOVVH010000032.1:21109428-21119977 GCA_028566435.1 Scorpiodoras heckelii | reverse complement strand
TCATATAGCAAGAAAGAATATTTCACTACCCAGGAGGTGAGGATTATTTTCAGTAGTCGGCATTAATGCATTTCTCTTTCAGATTAGCCTTCGTACGGTGGACTACACTTAAACATCCAATCCATATCCGCTGTACATATTCGCTTGTTTTCTTTGTATGAACAAGGTAGTGTGCTCTTGAGTTACTGTCTCCTGAAGCCTTTCTTCCTTTTTCTGGTGAGCAGAGCAAACCTTTATGACTCACTAATACACACACATACAGAAGAGAAACAATTTCCCAACCCCTTCAGATTAAATATTCTCTCAGGGAAATCAGGTATAACAGGAGTGTTCATATATCCCATGTTATGAAAGCTTATTACTTAGTGTCTTAAAGATGTCTTTAAGTGAATTTAATCAAATTCTCCTCTTAGGCTTTTCAAACTACCGCCTCTGTGATTATCCCACTAGCATTAAAATCTCTTAATGGGTTTCATGTAAATATGTTCATTTGTGATTTTCTCTACTGTTTCATCTCCCTGAATATTGTAGAGCTTATCTAGGGGATTATAAAATAAAAGTAAAAAAAAAAAAAAAAAAAAAAAGCCTCACAATGTGCGCTTATCCAGATCTGAATGTGGGTCTCGCATATTGAAAATAACAGCCTGAAAAATGCGGACCCTGCCAACCTCCATCTGGCATTCTGTCGGCCAGCCATTTACTGATAATCGTTTCTAAAAGTGGAGGACTAACAGACGTTTTATGATGTAAATCGTAAGCGGTTTCTCAGCGTAGAACGGCGAGTGCCATTAATCCCAAATCACTCAGCCTGCATGCTGGTGCCACGAGCATTAGGCTACTTGTTAGCAGTGCAGCCACCGTATTACTAGTTCTATCAACTTGACTTTATTGCAAACAGGCAATTTCTAGTAGACAAAAGTTACTTGCATGCACTCACTATAGTGCATGACTCATCTCACAGCTGCTGGTTAGCCAAGTTGAGAAAGTCAGTTGCACTCATCAACCTCCAGCAGTGTGTGTCTCAGTCCTGCGTGAGCCCACGTGCCAAAAAAAGGCATAAACATGACTGGGTGTGCTATTATAGGAAAATAAATAAGGATGGGGTGGTATGATGCTACCTTGAGGTTGATTATCATCTATCTAATAACAGTACATCCCGAAGTCTCGTCTTTCTTTTATACCACGGCATTTTGTCAGTGTTTACAGCTTATTAATTAAAGAACGAGACAGCATACTTTATGTTTGTTCATCGTTATGTTTAATGCTGTGGAACGTCTGCGAAACACAGTTTCTGTTATCACATACTTTCTAACAGCTATAAGCAATTGTTCGCTCACCAGCTTCTGTTTTATTTACAGAGAAACTGTAAAGCACAAAGATCTCCATCTGTAAGACTTTCCAATGTTGGAAAAATTAAGGATAGAGCTTTACCTCTGATTGTTACAAAATGTTACCAAAACAAATCCTTACAGAAAGCATCACCATACTGACAGTTATGTGGAGCATCTGAAATCTGAAAGTTCTGTGTAGGTTGTTACTATTGAAACATTAAGGTATTATAACAGCTGCTGTAATATATACCTTGTGGCCAGCACGACTGTTAGAGCTGCTATTACAGAAAATTGATCAACACCTTCAGTCCAATCAGAATCAAGCATTAAAGAGCAGTGTTGTAGTTTTTTTTAATGTCACCATTTACAGCTTTTAAGTGCAGCGGTAAAAGCATTTATTCTTTGGAAAAGAAATGAATAAAATGTCAGTTGTGCAAAAAAGAAGCAAAACGTTTTTTTTTTTTAATTTATTGGTTATGTAACTTCAACAATAACCTCTTCCACAATGTAACAATGTAGCAAAAGTGCTGTGCCGATAATTTCTCTCCCCTCTCCTCTCTTTCCCTTTCTTTTAAGTGCTCCTGAATATTTATGTTTGTGTCCAAAAAGAAGAGCTAAACTTGCTGTTACAACACACATTCAATCTTCTGTTGTCCCTTTCCAGCCGGTGCTTCCTCTTGAATATAAATCGGAAGGAAGAATGCAGATTCGTCTCCCGACCGGGATAGAAAGTTTTTGTAATCTGAGAAGCGTGTTTTTTCTCACTTCTTCTGTAGCTGAGGGAAAAGGGTGGAGTACAAAAAAAAAAAGGGAAAAAAGAAAAAATCAGACATGCAAAAACAACACCATGTAACCCAGCTGCCAGGGTTTGGAAGAAATGGAAGAACAAAATTAGAGTAACCAACTATTACCCAAAAGCAGTGAATGTTGTTTTTCAGTACAAGGCAAGCCTTTGTAGTGCTGTTGGATGGCTATTGATTTGTCAGGGCTGATTTTGTCAGCAAGTGATAGCTTCATCAGAATGGCAGGAGTAATTCTGTATGCTTTCTGTACTCATTGGCAGGGCAGCTGGAGATGGCATCAAATGGGCTGATTTCTAAAGGGAACTAATCGGCGATGGTGTCCTTATTACTGGTAATTAATGGCAGCGGCAGAACAAAACAGCAACCCTTGTTTTGTAATGTCTTCCATTGTAAGACATTGGCAGTAGGAGGGGGGCTTAAAATCCCTCGAAAGTGTGAACTATTGGTCACCTGGGTTCTTTTTATATCCCTGGTTATAAAGAGCGGGAAAGAGCTTTAGCACTCTAATATGAGCACATGAAAAAGGCAGCTCCATTCTGTAGTTTTTATACTGTGCATAATGTGCTAATCCTCGTCGGCGTTCTCCTCCGTGGCCTGCCCTTTCCCAAGTCTCAAAGAAACCGCTTGCATATTTCATCTATTTTTAAAGGTGTGGTCAGTCTCGCTCCAGCCACCGAATTCCAGGAAGTTTGTCTGTCTCGGTGCCACACTAACCACAGTGTGTCCACTCAGCCTGCCTCAGTTCTGCTGACTACAGAGGTTACTTGCGGCCGTCTGTTCTTGGCAAGGCCGTCGCCATCTAAATTTGTGTGTCCACCCATGTAATAATTAGCGCTCCCAAATAAAGTATCTATTTTCTTTTGTTTTGGAGCCATGGCCCTTAGCTAACACAGCAAAAATATCCTGTAATTGAGAGTCAGGATGAGATTCGCTGCACAGTCATCTTAATTAAGATGAGGGAACGGCGCTGTTAGAATAATGCCAGGCTTTGAAAGGCTGCAGAGTTTTTGTTTTTTTTCCCCTCCTTTCTGCTTCCTCCTCCTTTTAAACAGCATCATTCTGGCTATCCAAACACTGGTGAGAACGGTAAGGAGGTGGCCCACCATGTGCTGATACATGGCTCCAGGGTCAGGAGGCACTGATGAGACATTTATGGAAGCTGCACTTCAGCTATGGCTGGACAGAGACTGGAGTGGGAGGGAGTCCCAAGGCACTGATTATTACACTTATCTCTGTGCACCAGCAACTGTGTTAGGAAGAATGATGGGAGCAAATAGTGGTCAGAAGGTCTGCTGAAAGTGTTCAGGAAATGAAGTGGTGGGACATATTGTAATTTGCCAGCTGACCATGGAGCACAGGCCTGGACAGGAAGCCGCCATTTATGCAACTGACTGTTTCATCTCTAGAATCAAAGTGATTTTTCTTTTTGTACACACCATCCAACAAGTCATGTACGTCATTCAGACTTAAAAATTGTTTTGTAACTGGCTGTGTTCCCATACACACTGCTGCTCTAACTAGGGTCAACACAATTTCTTTTGGGTTTTTTTCTCACCAAAGTAAGGTTTACTGACGATTCTGTTGACTGTTGCCAGATTGGTAGGGGCACTGTTTGTTTTTCTCATTAGCTTATTTTTTTTTAACAATCCTGTCTTGTGTCTTCTGGCAAAATCAAGAACAAAGTGATGTTTTCTGGTTACTGTTTCGGCAGAAGGTTCAAAAGGATACAGAGGATTCTGTGTGGATGTGTGATCTATCTGCTGGACATTGCAGTATATTCACAAATCAAACTCTAATAACTGTATTACTGGTGCTTTGGACCATGTCCATAAATGGCTATGTCAACATCAGTGATAGTTGCCTTCTGTACTGACTTCCTGTCAGTATTTTATTTATCGCATATGCATTATATATGTATATTTTGGTATCATAATATTTAGTGAATGTAGTGTGTAACCCTTTTTTTTTCATTTTAACTGTCAGCTGATAATTTTTAGTTATCTATTTTAGTATGACATCATTTTAGTATGACTGTTTTTATGCAATCTCTTTATTTATGCATTTATTTTCCATACTTTTCATTAGTTTTTAGTTATGTCCCGATCAAGTTTTTTTGTTGTTCCCGTTCCGATCCGATTTATTAATTTTGTTCCCAATCTGATACCAATTATCAAACCGATACTTCTATTTTCTAGATATTGTCTAGATAAGAACTAGATAATACAGTTCATACAGTGCACACTTCAAGTACATTACAGTTATTAAAATTAATCCAGTGTATATATTTAACAACTGAATAGCTCTGCAGTGATTTAAGAAAAATTTTCCTGGATCCAAGCTATTGCTTTTAATGTTCTTTTATTTTTTCTTATACTTTATTACCTATATTTTCTACCAGAGCGATAGGCTGGTCATCCAAAGCGATGAATTCAGTGACCCTCTGTGTCATCTTTTTGGCCATGTCGCTGTCTCGAGAAAATTTCTCTCTTCTTTTAAAGGTTTCTGCTAGCGTATGTTACTTAGGTGCAGCCTTTGCCTGAGTTGCCTGAATAAACTCGCTGTATTCGGCTGAGTTATTATTTTTTTATTTTTTAATTGGTAGTATTGAATGTGGCTCTGCTCTTACCACCTCATGAAACGCTCGCACTGCAGACATTACACTTCACTGTTGGACTTGTTTCACTTTCCAATTTAAAATATTTCCACACAGCAGACATTATAGCCACGTCCTGCAACAGATTGTGCTCTCCGTTTACGACACCTGTGTGACTGCTGACCAAAAAAATCGGGCCGATCTGTAAAGCTGATTCCGATCTTTTAAAAAATGCCTAGATCGGCCTGATTCCGATCTTTGAGATTGGATATGGACATCGCTATTAGTTTATAGTGTTTGCTTTTATATACCATGTCAACCATTTTTTGTTTCTTTGACAAGATAATTATTCTTAGTTATTTTAACTTGCTGGCTTCATTCATTTATGTTAAGTGACCATTTGTTCTGATTAGGTTTGCAGTGAATCTGGAGCATATCTGGGGAATAGACCCTGGGTGGTTTGCCAGTCAATCACAGGGCACCATTTACACAATTATTCAAACCTATGGAAGATTTATTGTAATTAAATCCACCTATGTGGATGAACCAGTATGTGAAATGGGAGAAAAGTGGAGAAACCAGAGGAAATGCACACATGTACATGGAGAACGTTAAACTCCACACAGACCCAAGCTCACTGGCTCACTGTAGCTTAGCTGGCTACATAAAACCAAAAAAAATTTAATCACAGCTTATGATAAGACCGATCAAGTTTTTTTTGTTGGTTTTCTTTGCTTTTTTTATCAGCTTAGTTCTCTGTGAGCTTTCACTCTGGTGTAACTGATGAGTTCATGACAGAGTGGGAAGTTTAATCCTGGAAATGGTTTCAATGAACAAACTGCAAGCAAGCAAAATCTCTGTATGCATGTATGTATGTATGTATCTGTCTGTCTGTCTGTCTGTCTGTCTGTCTGTCTGTCTGTCTATCTATCTATCTATCTATCTATCTATCTATCTATCTGTCTATCTAGATAGGAAAAGAAACCCTCAAATATATGACATGTGTAATATTTTTAAATTGAATGTGCTTGCTTGAAGCACATGAAGCTGTATTAGCTGGGTTAATGGTTCTCTCGCTCATGGCTATGCACTCACATAGATTGAACTAAATCCACTTCTCCAATGAGACTGAAGCTTTACTACTTGCTTTTACATAATGGTATACATCACAAACTGACATTTTTGGCATTTACTCTAAGCACAAAGTATAAAAGCAACATCTGATTAAAAACAATCATTAAATATAGTATTGTGATTTGCACACTATATCGAAAGGATGCTTTATATATTATATTATGATTAATATAAACAACAATATGGGAGTCATAAGGGAAAGATTTTGTTGATTAGAGGTGTTCTACAGACACTAGATTTACATCACACTACAATACACAGGTAGTATATTGTGTGTGGAAAAAGTTTAAGAGAAAGTTCCAAGAACTAGTGGTGAAACTAAGTTAAAATGTTCTTAGACACAAGCCCAGTGATTGACAATAGTGAATACATGACACATGACAGAATGAAGGATTCTTTTGAAATATGACTCTCATAACCGCGAGCAATCAGAAGCAGTGAAGAAAAAACTGAAATGTGTGTGAACGCCGTTCTTTATATGATGCCCCTCAGCCTTGTATGAGGTAATTAAAGCGGTCTCCAGGCCAGCCCCTCCTTGCTTTGGAAGACCGGCTGGTGTAAATCTAATGAAGGTGGATAGTAATTCTTTTCTCCATCGAAGCTGCTTATCCATTAGCATATACATCCAGCCCTGCCACTCAGAACTACACCACCCAGACCTCTTTCTCTCGCTCTCCACACGCTGATAAGAATCACAATTGGCAGTCTTTCCTCACCCATATATTACAATGCCAGCCTCCGGATACAGCGCAGTGCTGAACCATTAACACGTTCTCAATCTTCCCAGTGCAGGGGGTTCACGTGGAAGTGGTGCATAAGGGGGAGAATGAGATATCTAACACCTTGTTAACCATGACTCTACATCTCTGAGACAGTTCAAATGACAAATAGAACAGATGGGTGACTGTGGTACCTCTAATTCATTAATCTAGACTCTTCTATAGCTGGGATGCAACTGAATCCATGATAAGAATCCTCTAAATAACAGAGGTGTAATGAGTCCTAATTGCATGGCTTGTTTGTTTTGGTTTCATTCAAAACCTGGCAAGAGTCAAGTCTTATGGACAGCGCGGCACACCGCGAGTGCAGGTGTCTGGTCATAATCAAAACTCGCAAAATCACCATCTGCTGAAGGAATGCTTTCCGACCACTCCGCCAGCTAATTAGGATCTAATTATCGAGGCGAGTCTAAAGAATCTCAGCAGATGGCGGAACGTATGGAATTCCCATTTCACCGTCCTTGTTTGTTATCTCCCTCCATTAATGTTTGCCCTACTTTCTAAATTTGGTTCACTCTTTCCACCACATGCTAGCAGAAGACACTCTCTTGTCTCCTCTTCCTGCAGTGGGTTTTTTCTCCCTCTCTTTCTTATTCTGTCTGGATATTTGTACCCCTACAACTCATTTGCCTATTTGCTCTTACCAGTAGCACCTAAGCGTGATCCTTGCTCGTACTTGTTATCATTTCTACTTATTTCTGCTTGAATTCAACTAGCAGACCTTTGGAGATGTGATTTTTCCAAGTTAAGCAGCATGTAATTACAGGATTAAAGTTGCCTGAAAATTGTTTGCTGTGCGAGTCCATCAAAGACATCAGACTTCACAGGCTTTGCCGAAGGGGGATGGGTGGGGGGGCGCAGACAGGGGGCTCTGATTGCCTACCTCTGGAGGCATTTGCTGGGGAGCAAGAAATAGTTGTGCAATGTAGGTGCACAACGTGTCACTGATCGGTGGTTGGCGTTCATAGCAACTCTTGTGCCAAGCACTGTAGTGCCTAATTAAGTCTATGATACACATCCCAAGATGCATAAATTCCCCTGATGCTGAGGTAGAGAGAGAGAATTAAAAGGTAGAAAGAAAGATAGCAAAGAACAGAGGGAGACAGAGCATGCATGAAAAAAGGAGATTGTGCAGGACCACAGAAAGAAAGAAAGAAAGAAAGAAAGAAGGAGAAATGGGATGTGTGCAGGCACTGAGGTGATGCAGCTTGCATGCTCTGATAATTCAATCTGCTGGCCATTGACTTGCCCCCCTTCATGCACTGTCTTCACTCCTAATTAGATCTTGGTTTGATAGCTCAATGCTGCCTCTAATTGCGTTTGAGCAACGTCACCGGGCTCCCCGCAGCACCGTAGATCAAAGTCGCAATGCCATGCTGCATTACACCTCAGTTAATCTCATCAATTACGCATCCATTAACCCTCTGCGACCTATTCATAGTCTGCGCACATGCAGTCGCGCCTAGCCTTACCCAGCAAGGTAATGAAATTCAGCTCTGCATATTGTCATGCAGATTGAATTGTAACCGAAATTAAACAAAGTAATGCTGAGTTTCTTATTGTACCCTCGATCTCGTTTATAAATAGCGCTGCGTTGCATGGGAGCCTTCACCATTTGCATTGCTTCTGGGTACACAACACCTCTGTGGCATTTCCCACTGTCCTGCCTAGGTGTTTTACAGGCCATAAACACACACTGAGCAAGCAGCATCTGTTATGGACATGAGCGTGTACGGACGCTGTATAGATATAAGCTCATTGGCCATTCCTCGAAACTAACACAGGAAAGATGGATCTGGGATTTGTAATGCCTTGCATGGCCATGCTGATTTTTTTCTCTCACTCTGCACAAATGCAGGCTGTTGTGTGTTTGGTTTGAGCAGTAATGGGCTCCTTCACCTTGCTGCTAGGGCGGAGGGCAGTTCTCCCACTCAGGGAAGCTGATGAAGTATAAATCGACGGGGTGCTGGTTGTCACGGTGACGAGGCTCGCTGACAGAGTGACGGAGCAGGCTGACCTTCAACGCAACCCACGAGTGGAGAGTGAGATTGTCCCTCTGCCAGCCTTTACAACTCACCTAAAAGCAACCATACACATACATGCACACGGTCTAGGTTTATTGGGCCAAAGGCACATAGATCATTATCATGTGGGGACAGCATAGAGAAATGTTCGAGGAGTGCTTTTTTAGAGACCATGCTTGCTTGTTTGTTTACATCTTGCTAAAGTGGATGCAGTACTGTATTGAACTGGCCCTGATTGGCTTAGCCACACGTAGACACAGGTGCCAGACAGTGATTAAATAGAGCATGATGTGGCTTTTGAAATATAAAGGAGGGAAACTGCGAGTACTGAATGCTCTCTGTATGATTGCATGTCAGCATGGTGCCCTGCAAAAGAATAATGGGGCATGTTGTACGGATCTTGCCTGTTGCCCGTTGCCTTTGTCTGGGCGCTATTAAAATTCTGTGTGCACAGCAGGTAAGGCAAGAGTACAGCAGTACCACCCAATTTGACTTCAGCCATGAGGTTAAAAGAAGGTTCTGGTTTTGTGGTTCTGGCATCCACACCGAGCCCAAGGACTCTCCAGAGTGGTGGCCAGCGCTTGACGCTTGGAGGCCAGCCGCTAACACAGTTTCCACACAGCAAGCTCCTCTGCTACTGAGAAGCCTCCCTCAGGCTCTCCATCTGGACCTGTATTCTCTGGCACCTCCGCCTCTGCTCACACTCACACAAGCTGCGTGTAAAAATTACCTCCACAAGTCGCACTTGGCTGCCGACCCGCATAAGCCGGCACTAAAAAGAAAAGCATGTCCCTGCCGGACCCCTGCTGAATATCTGTAGCAAAGGAGTACCTGCCACCTCTAAAGCATATGGGCTCTAATGAGAAATGGCGACTGCATTACAACGTTCTGAAGGAGGCGTTTGGGATTTTCTAGACCTGGGGATTCTGTTTGTGTATCTGTCTGTAACAGAAAGAGAGATAGGAGGCCACTGTGAGTGAGAGGAAGTGTTCTAGTGTTCGACATAGCTCCTGTAGATCAAAGGCTTACATTGAGCAGCTCAGTCTAGACCACCAGCGTTCACTCTCGTGCATACTCGCACTCTCATTGTGGAACAAACTCAGAGTGGGATTGTACAACCCTGTGTATAAATAGCATTTGCCTGCTGCTCTGTGATGCTACTTATCATCTCTGGCATGATGCAACGGAGAAGGTTAAACTAATTACTCTAACTTTGCATCAAAATGTTCGAGCGGCCAGTTTGTTGCAAACTGTAGCATATTTCAAGAAAATGAATTCCTCCACATCTGCGAGAAAACAGACATTATTAGACATCTCTTTCAGTGAAAATTCTACCTGTTTTCTCTCTACTATTCCACCCACAGAACCAACCCTCGCTCTGCACTGAGGGAGCAATTACTGCGAGCCTCAACCCTCTTTTTTTTCCGATGGGGCCGCTCATCTCTTTTCAAACGCAGGTGCACTGTTACAGCAGAGCGATCGGCACGGGGAGCGCACATGCCTTTCCGTATTGGCGGGGTATACGTGCCGTGGAGCCTCCATTGGCATCGGCATGCGATTGTCTATTTTGTTATCTGCTGCTTTTAGGCAATCAGAGCCAGGGTTTGGTTTTTGCATGCGGAGGTCCCTAATGGGACTGTATTTATAAAGCTGGGTGGCTAAGTGGATGGACCTGCAAGCTGACAGAGGAACATTTACCCAGAGGAGGAAATGAGGCTATAGTTGAAGGCTGGAGGGAATTGCACTTTTGGGAGGTGTGGGGGTTTTGTCCCAGGTTGTTACCCAGTGGTAATGATTTGAGGAGCAGCAGGGGACATTAAATCATTTGATTAGGCTGCTGATGGTCTGCCAATATCAGATATGGAGGATGAGAGGATCATCCTTT
>JAOVVH010000032.1:21087420-21097839 GCA_028566435.1 Scorpiodoras heckelii | reverse complement strand
AGAACACAACCAATCAGCTGTCCGCTGTTGATGATGTTGCAGGGTGTTTCAAATAGAGCCGTTTTAGTGACCGAGTTCCCTATGAAGAGCCCTTGGGATTCTGTAGCCTGTGCAGGGATACAGGTTAGGGACTCTTGCGATCGGCATGCAGCCTAAAACGAGTAACGTGACGGTAAATTTGGGTATGTTTGTGTTTCGTGCAGCACCGCTGGATTGCGCAGTTTAACAAATCTGCGTTAAAATTTGTAGTGGCGTTAATTTTTTTAATTGCAATTAATTTTTTAATGTAACGCGTTTGTTAATACATTAATTTGACAGCACTACTTACTACTTGTTTATTATTTAGCAGAGTATTGCTGTTATTTCCACATCCGTCATTGTTTATTGTCTGTATTTGGTTACTTCTCTCTTGTTTTTGATACTTTTGACCCTTTAGGATGGAAACAAATTATAAACATGGTTTTTACAACAGCTGCACTGCAGTTTACTATAACAAATACGTTCCTAGTTTGTACAGTTTTTATGTAGGCTGTATTTATGGCAAAATGTTCCCCATTTTTACCAGTTTCTTTACTTTCTGCCCTCATAACAGAAAAATTGCGATGTGCAATGTTAGTATGCATTGGATGTAGTTTCAGGCTTTTAGCTAAAAATTTTTCTGGTCCTGAAATGAGCTCCTCCTTTACAGCTCACAGAACTGAGGAGACAAGTCGATTCAATTTTATACAGAGTTGCACAATGCAACAAAAAGCAAATCTGAGCCTGGATTTCTGAGCCAGGTAATGCAACGTCTGAGAGGCCTCACATAGTAAGTAATTGAGAAATAGGTATCTGAGAACATGTAATATTAGTTTAATAACTATTACTATCAACATCATAAATGTAGCTAAACTACTGTTATTGAGTTATTGCTCATACATGCATACTTTGTTAGCTAGCTAAGCAAGGAATTATTTAATGATGATTAGGCTCAGGTTCTTTTCATTAGCTGTAAACTTGGAGGCTTTTTCATGCTAACAGCATGGTGGTATACTGTAGACAAGCTTTCAAAAGATGTTTTGAAAAAAAAATATTATCTAGTGGTTCACTAATACAACATGATTAAGTAAAATCTATAAAATCTTACCAATAATACTTGACATTTCAATACTGTTCAGCAACTCAGTGGAAAGGGTGCATGAGTTAAGCAGGAATGTTTCATTCATGCTTAACTAGTTTCATTTATTAATAAGTATTTTATTTACAATTAATTTGGCAGGATTACATTACATTTATTTGGCAGAGGCTTTTATTCAAAGTGACTTACAACTGAAGAACAATACTCAAGTTTCAGTACAGTGGGAGGCCTTGAATTAAGCATTAAGTACTAAATCTATTCAGTCAGAAAAAGTGCAGGAGATTTATTTATTTTAATATTTTATTAATTTATTAATTAATTAACTACTAAAAACTCCTAGTAAATAACTCAGTATATTTGTTATAATTTGTAATATTGTTCCTAATCATTAACAACAACAAAGAACAACACAGTAACACTTCAGTCATTAGTAATGTGTTTCATTTTATTGCTTAACTTAAATCCATGTAGTTTAAACACAACTGCAAAACTTTTGTAAGTGATTGATACAACTTGGATTTGTTATAATGGTAAAAAGCAACACTGACAAATCCATTTAAGTCATATTCTGATGAATACTACTTATAATAATAATAATAATAATAATCAACATCATCATCATCATCATCATAATAATAATAATAGTTAACTGAACAAACATTAACATTAGCACACTGCTTGCATTACATAAAACATAAGATGAATGTCATAATTTTATCATTTACATTTTATCATTATCCATGCTGATATTCAGTACAACAGCAAGACTGCAAGTAGGATATTACTTGTATACAGTAATTCTTTAAAGAAATTAATATCAAGTAATTGACTTTTAGTACTTTTTGTAGATATTTCAGCCACAATATGGCCAAATATATTTTTTCTTTTCTCTCAATCAATGAAAATTGTTCCCAAAGAAGTCACAGCTGGGTAGAGAGTTGTATGTTGCCATGTAACAGTTTCAGTGTAAGAAACTAATCCTAGACTTGGAACTTTATGTAGTGAACACAGACAAGCATAGTGATACAAACAGTGCAGTTATCATAAGTGCTTGCCTTTAAGCTAAAAACTTAAAACTTGGCCTTTTGCTGTCAACTGCAATATGATGTAAAAAGAAAAAAGAGAATTATAAATAATTCAAAATAAATATTAAATATAGAAAGAAAGACTAATAATGATATATGACTGAGAAAATGGCAAGAATTCAGAACACATGTAAGATTCACGTGCAATATATTGATGGATGAACAGTTCAAATTGTCATGCATGTAATTATCATGCTAATCATTGCAAATTTGTTTTAATTTAACAAAATCATAATAAAATAGTACTTGATCCAGCACATATAATTGTTTGCACAGTTAGTAGAAGTAGACGTACGGCATCAGAAAGCATGAAGCTTAGGCAGTGGTTAAATTAAAAAAAAAAAATTTTTTTTTATAAATAAATAAATAAATAAAATTATGTGCCAATTTAATTGTCTTTTGTAACAATTATAACCCATAGTCTTTTATTGCAAAACATGATTTTCAGGGTGACACTGTGGTTAGAACAATCTTCCATACTGCTTCACACAAGAAAAATGGGCATGTTTAATGTCAGAATCATGCAGCAGCATCTCTACTCTACATACATAACAAAGTCTAACAAAGTCTAAGTAATGCATGTGTTTCGAATCCTGAGTTACGCATTAACTCCTCAGGTTGTGTGCAAGTAACTCACCACTGATTACATCCTTATGTGCACAACTGATTGTTTGTATTTACAAATTAGCTGTCAATTAAGTTTGCTCAATCTCCAGTTTCAAGACAAGGGTGGTGACTATTGGGGAAGGGAAGCATACTGTAGGTTATTATTGTTTTTACTGCATTTGATTTTACTAGATTCTTAATCTTACTGTGCAAACCTGTTGCTTAGGTACGGAGTTTTTGTGCCTCCATTCATATTTTCCTTCATTTTTCTGTATCTCACCCCATCACTCTTTGTTTTTCCTGCCTTCTCAGATATGGAAGACTTTGTTGAGAGAGAGCGATCTCAGGTGGTGTCAGAGGGTGAAGCTGCTCTCGTCTTTCCCCCACGAATTCCCAGCTTTCCCCGTCCTCAAATCACATGGTTCCGAGACGGCCGCAAAATTCCCCCCAGCAGTCGCATGTAAGCATGCTTAAGTCTCAAGACAAGTCATCATAGATCAATTGTAATGTGCTGCACATTATTACCTTATTCCATGAGAGCCTGTCCTATTATTGTTTAACCTCCTGTTGCATGCTGGTGCTCCTGCGGCAGGCCGTAGTGAGCTGATATCACAGTCCCTCATTGCAGTATTGATAAAGTCGGCTATAATAAGAACCCCTGTCGACTATGGAGCGGCTGAGACTGGAGGTTGGAGAGAGGAGGCAGCAGGGGAGCCAATTAGACAAAGTGGACAAAAGGCCTTTATCGACGACCTTGGCTGATTGACAGAGCTTTCTCCCACTTGCACGCACCATGTGTGTGTGTGGTGGTGGGGGGGTTCCATGGCTACCCACATATGTAGTCAGTTTTCAGTATGTCTTCACAACCAGCTGAGATTAATTTACCTGAGCTTCCAGCAGGTGGATGGATGAGAACAGCACGATGAATTGTTCAGCTGATATATGCTAAGCTTTCCAGCATGTGTGAAGAGCACTGGCTGTGGCAGGGCAGGGCTTTTTCTCTCCAGAATCTCAAGATATTCCTCTCTGCAAAACAAAAGTCCATGGTCTGAAGCTGGTTCTGATCCAACTATTCCTATAACTCCTAACCCCTAACTCTCTGAAACATGAAACAAAAAATACTTATCCAACCTCAAACATGTCTCCAACCCTGGGGCACTTTTGGGCCCTTGAGCAAGGTCCTTAACCCTCGATCGCTCAGTTGTGTAAATGAGTTTAATGTAAGTCACTCTGGATAAGGGCGTCTGCCAAATGCCATAAATGTAGAGACTTTTGGTTTGACTCCACCCAATTATGAGGAGTTGGATCAAGTCCTGGAGAGAGGGGTACTTGGAAACCTCATAAACCTACATAAAATTCATGGGCCTCCCACACTGCCAAGTCCCAGTTCTACGGTAAAAGATGTCTCACCCACTATCAGCATGTCAGCATGATGCTGTCACAGGTCTTTGATCCTGAGAGGCTCCAACAGTGGAGTTTATTTACTGCTCATCGGTCGTGGCTCTGCGAGGTATTGATATTCCACTGTCATGCTCTACGTGAACCCTCACAATAATTGTGCACGAGTTGGACTTAGTATAGCTTGATTGGGTTGCCACTGACAGCTAGGTGGCATCTAATCTCACCCCACACAGCATGTCGCCTCTCGTTTGAGTGTGTATACTCCGAAAGCACTTCTCTACCCCAGGTGCTCCACGCGAGCATCACTGTTGATACAGCCTGTTAGTCTTACTTGTTTGTAAGTCTGTGTGTGTATTTATAGTCCCTTCTGAAAGTACAGGAATGGTGAAGTCAATTCTTTTGTTTTTGCTATACAGTGAAGACATGTGTTCTTGAGACCATGAGACAATAGATCAAAATGTCAACTTTCATTTGCAAATATTTAGATATCTAGATGTAAGAACTACTTAGAACATGGCACCTTTTCTTTCAAACTCATCCATTTTTCAAGCCATCAGAAATATTGGACCGTGTCATTTATAGGTGTTTCTTCTTGCCCAGGTGTGGACTGTTAAATTGATTCTTTAAACAGTTAATAGCTCTGAATGTCTAATCGTGTTTTGAGCTCTCGGTTTCACCTGTAAAGACTGCACGTGTTGTTAAAAAGCATAAACAATCATGAGAAACATGATTGATTGAAGCTGAGAAAAGAAGGGAAATCTACCAGAGTCATTGCACAGGCACTGTTCATCACTATTTGGAATGTCCTGAAGAAGAAAGAAACAAGGATAACAAAGGCTGATGATGACGGGAACATTGAGAGCTGTGAAAAAAAAAAATTCTGCATTCATTGACATCACCAACAACGTCCACTGGGCAGGGGTGAAGGTGAGAAGGGGTGAGAGCACTGATGGGATGAATTATAGATGCCATACCACAAGATGTAAACCACTCCTCAGCAGTACGAATCCAAACTCCAGACTGGAATTTGCAAAGAAATACAGAGAAGAGTCACAAAAAGTCAGGGACCAAGACTAACCTCTGTCAAAGTGATGGAAAAATCAAGGTGTGGAGAAAGAAAGGATCTGCTGATGTTCCAAAACATACAAGCTCATCAGTCACACACCGTTTAGCTAGAGTCATGGTTTGGGCTTGCTTGGCTGCTTCTGAAACAAGCTCGCTAATCTTTGTCTATGATGTAACTCATGATGGGAGCAGAAGAATGATTTCAGAAGTCGACAGAAACATTCTGTCTGCCAGATTACAGAGAAATGCATCCAGTCTAACGGGGAGGAACTTCGTCATGCATCCAGACAGCGTCCACACACTTTCAACACATCAAAGGACTTCATCAAGAGAAAAGAGGTGAACATTTTAGACTGGTCAGATCTGTCACCAGACCATAACCCAACTGAGTATACATTTCACCTCCTGAAGACGAGACTGAAGGGAGCAAAACAAGCAACAACTAAAAGAAGCTGCAGTACAAGCCTGCAAATGCATCACAGAAGAAGAATGCAGCAGTTTGGTGATGTCAGCGAGTAGATGCATTTACGAGTTATTTACTTTAATTTCCTTTAAGACTATCTGTTCTAATACTGCACCTAAGAAGTGGTGAGCCAAACCGAAGGTGCTGTGTTCCATGTTGTTTATCACGTCTAGATATAAATATAAGGAAATGAAAGCTGAAATCCTAATCTGTTGTCTCATTCATCTTTTTTAATCTCAAACCCAAATGTCAGTGTATAGCAAAAACAATAGAACTGGCCTCGATGTTCCAGTACTTTCAGGGGAAGACCGTATCTGGACCAAGTGCCTGAAACTCTTTTCAATGACATTTCTCGTTGCAGAGCTCTCACTTTGGACAACACTCTAGTCATCCTGTCCACAGTGGCACCAGACGCAGGTCGCTACTATGCGCAGGCTGTCAATGACAAGAATGGCGAAAACAAGACCAGTCAGCCGATTATTCTCAATGTGGAGAGTGAGTATGCCGAAGGAACCAGTATAACCCTGTTTCTATATTCGGTTGCGTCTTTATTCACATGTCACATTACACTGACATACAGCATACAGAATTTGACTTGGGGGAGTGATTTTCCAGGGATTTTGCCTGGTTTTCCAACAGGTGATCAGAACACAAATAAGACATGCAGCTCTTTTGCCCCCTAGTGGCTATCCAATGATCCTCAAGGGCTTAGACAGGCTGAGTTTTACTCCAACTAAATACTTAGATTCATTGGCCAGTCCAGTGTGGCCAAGTGTGGCTGTGAGCGATCTATTCACTCTCACCCTGCCTCGCTGACAAAGTGATTAAGCAACCTTGTAAAATCAACCCCTCTATTTACTAGCCCCCATAGTCCACAATGGCAAATTTATGAAAGACACGATGCAGAGAAAAAGGGGAGACTGAGACCCACCTGCTCCACAGCTACTTACAAAGAAGTGCTTAGGATGCGTGTGAGAGGAACAGAAAGTGAGAGATTGAGAGCGAGGGAGAGAAATTGGTCATTGAGGTCAAGGAATCGATACCTGGGCTGGTGCCTTTGCTATAGCCACTGAGTGACTGTGGTGCATTTAATCAGTATGTCTGCACTTCTCAATCAGGCTGAATTCAAAGGCACAGAACTGTAATGATGGTATTACTGTGCACGAGTGTTTGCTTTCTTTGTGGAGCACAAAGAGGGATTGAACATGATGCTAGATTCATGCACAGTAGTGTAAGGGCAATTGTTGTGTATGAAAGCAAAATACATATTGGCTAGTGGAATGGGAGGTTGCCAGACTATTGGCAGAAATCATGGTGTTTAGATTAATAGCGATTACGGGAAAGTTAAACAACGCCTTCTGTAAAGCTTGTATTATTTTCTTTCTCTTTTTTTATTTACCCTCTAAGATGTGGGCGGACCTGCAGATCCAATCGCTCCCACCATCATCATCCCGCCCAAGAACACCAGCGTGATGGTCGGCACGTTTGAGGTCACGCTGGAGTGTGTGGCCAATGCCAGGTTTGTTCGCATGTGTGAAAACAGCTCTGCGACACGTCATAATACAGTTTGTTGACACTTCTCTGGCAAGTCCTGTTGGTCAAACCTGTCTCTTTCTTTCACTGTCTGTGCAGACCCCTCATAAAGCTCAGTATTGCATGGCGTAAAAATGGCGTGGTGGTCAATCGAGGACTGAGGGACTTCGGTCGACGACTGACCATCAGTGGGCCCCTGGTCAGTGACAGCGGCTATTATGAGTGTGAGGCATCTCTGCGCAGCAGCAGCGTCCCGGCCGTCACTGCTGGAGCTTATCTACATGTGATCGGTAGATCCCTCGCATACCTCCTCTTCACAGTCAGACAATTCCTCCATACAAATTAAGCACTGTAGAGCTTATGTGCTTATGCCTTCAACACTTTTTAAGCAGACCTGCAAGATTTCCAAAGTTTGTTACATAAATAATACCAATAATACCAAAAAAACAAGTTGAATAACCATTCCAATAAGCTATATCAAAATTTTTTATACCACAGATAAAGTCGTCCATTAATTTATCTCCAGTATCCCAGTCAGAGTGTCGGTGGTTCTGGAGCCTATTGAAGAAACACTACACGAAAGGCAGGAATAAGGCAGGATCTCAGGGCACTTTGCACATTCGCACACATTTGCAGGTTTTTGAGAGGTGGGAGGAAACCAGAGAACCCATAGAAAAGCTACACAGACATGAGGAGAACATGTGAAACTTTGCACAGACAGAAACAGAGCTCTGCATCAAACTGGGAAAATTTTACTGTGAGCCAGCAAAGCTACCTAGTCACCGACTACAGATCAATTCCACGGTTAAACGCAGCTGTTAGTCTCGAGCACATTTCATCTCAGATATACAGTCACAGATCTCTCCGTTTTCACCGCTTCATATTTGGGATTGCTGACTCTCGTGCACTAACAAAGACATGATCAGCACTTAAAGATAAACAACTACGGAGCATAATGCTGCTGCAATTTCATTCATCAGAATTGGCCAGTAGCCTAGCAGAGGCTTGTGAGAGATGGAGAAGGTTGCTGAGCTATGACTGTCACATTTATGAGCTATTCATTTTGCTTATGGAGCATACTCCTGACCATTATGAGCATCACGTGGCCTGTGATCACTTTTCAAATCGTTTCTAATGTATTTTGCTGTTACTGCTAGGCATTCTGGGCGATTGCCTGGTTCAAATATATGGATGTTCTGGTTTTAATGAAGCTTCGTTGTATGTAATTCATTGTATGCTCTGCATAGAACATCCACAGTTTGTGAAGGAGCCAGAGAGACACATAACTGCTGAGATGGAGAAGGTGGTGGACATCCCATGCCAGGCTCGTGGTGAGTGTGTGTGTGTGTGTGTGTGTGTGTGTGTGTGTGTGTGTGTTTTACTAATTGACTGGTGATTACCTCCACCAAGGAGGTAATGTTCTCGGTGCTGTTTGTTTGGTTAGTTTGGTTAGCTTGTTGGTTTGACTCTCAGCAGGATTATGGAAAAGCTACAGGGCGGATTGCCATGAACCATGATGGAAGGGTGTAGAGTGGGCCAAGGAAGAGCTCATTAAATTTTTGAGCAGATCCGAGACGCAGCATGTATTATTTTTGTGAGATCGGGCCAAACTGTACATGGTTTGTTGCGCTAGAGGGGTCACGTTGTGAACTGAGTTTGTTGCGCACCTGCGAACCCATGATAAAAAAAGACTAACCTGTTGGCTTCTGCAGAGGTCTGTGCTCTCTGACTGCACTTCTAGCTCAAAATAGTAGTCGACTAGTCAGCTAGTCATCGTTTCCATCCTTAAAGCAAAAACTGTTTCAGGACATCTGTTTTTTATGGTGTTTCATTTGAGGAAAGATTGAGCCAAGCCACCCATTTGTAGCCATACACAACCCACAAACAAAATATCCAGATTCAGTGTTTCTTCAGTTACACTGGATGATCTGGCAGCTCAGCTGAAATAGTTGATTCTGAAACAGAGAGCATGCAGCATGGAGAAGAAGCTCCTTACTGCTCAGCGAGGAATGAAGAAAGCAAAGTCTACAGCAGCTGAGAGGTTTCTCTTTTCTCCATGTTCAACTCCAACCCCAGTATTATGGAATAGCCCCTTTGAGCTTGCATGCGGTGCTGATTTGACTCTAAACTAGCTGACAGGGATTGAATAGTGACGTGCAACTGTGGCTCTGAAAGCTCTCTTTCACACAGCACTGCTCATGATGGAATTTACTATGCGACCATGCAAGGATTTTATTTTAATTTTGTTTAGCTTCAGTGGTTAACAGAGTAACTGTGGGAGGCAGTCAGGGAGCGAGTGGGAGTGGCATAACTTTTCACCTATGTAAAGTGATATCAGAAGAAAAAAAACAAACTTTTGCCAGCACTGCTTTGTGCAATTGACTGCAGAATTGGCTTCAGGTAGTCTAAAACTTTTTCTAAGTACATTTAGCCAGCATTCTATTATATCTTCCTTTCATCTGCCTCACTGTTTTTTCCAGTCTGTGCAACTTCTTTTGTGTCTATGAGTAATAGCTCAGTCTAACCGTTTCTCCCTTTTCTACTTAGGTGTTCCTCAGCCAGACATTGTTTGGTATAAAGACGCTGTGCCCATCAGCACTGTGAAGACCCCACGCTACAAGGTCTTGGTGGGAGGCAGTCTGCAAATTAATGGTCTCCTTCCTGATGACACCGGAATGTTTCAGTGCTTCGCCCGCAACCTGGCTGGAGAAATCCAGACCAACACGTACCTCGCTGTCACCAGTGCGTTTGGCACCAAATGCCATCTTTACATTTACTCATACCATAGCATGTTTTTTTCTGAACTGTCCACTTGTTCAGGCCTTACCTTTCCCATGACATTTGTCATCTTTACAAGTCTTATATCAAAAGAGAGAGTGAGGGATTTTTTATATACGTGTGTGTTGAAAGAGGGAGAGAGCAAGAGAAAATGAGAGTGAGGGATTATTTATATATATTTATATATACTGTATGTGTGTGTTGAGAGAGAGAGAGAGAATGAGAGAGGGATTTTATATATATAATGTGTGTGTGTGTGTAAAGACAGAGAGAGAGAGAGAATGAGAGTGAGGGATTTTATATATATATATATATGTGTGTGTGTGTGTGTGTGTGTGTGTGTGTGTGTGTGTGTGTGTGTGTGTGTGTGT
>JAOVVH010000032.1:21039515-21051346 GCA_028566435.1 Scorpiodoras heckelii | reverse complement strand
TGCTGGTCCTGTGGGGGTCCTGACCATTAGAGAACAGAGTAAAGGGGACTAACAAAGTATGTAGAGAAACAGATTGATTACAGTCTGTAACTGTAAAATTACAAAGTGTAGTTATATGGAAAGTGGAACTGAGAAAATGGACAATGAGTGTAGAGAAAAGGAGATGGTCATAATGTTATGCCTGATGGGTGTAAAAGCTCTCTTCTCTGTTTTAATCGTGATGTTCTGGCGCAGGAATATCGCAGACATTTGGACAAATTGAATTGCTTAGGCTCGTGTCCATTTGGCATGTAACTACAAACCCATTTACAGAAAAGTTGAGACATTTTGTAAAAATGCAATAACAACTCAAATATGTAATTTGTCAGTTCACTAGAAACTTTATTTAACACAAAAGGACAAAGAAAAGATTTTTAGTGTTTTCAGTGATTAACTTAATTTTATTTGTTAAATATAAAGAAATGTAGAAATTGATGTCTGCAACAGACTCAAAAAAGTGGGACAGAGGCAAAGTAATAATGAAAAGGTTATACAAGTAACACTGGAAGGTTCCACAATTAGCAGTTTAACTTCTAACAGGTGAGGTCATCAAGATTGAGTAATAAAGGAGCCTTCACCAAGGGCTTAGTCTTTGCAAGTAAGGATGGGTTGTGGTTCACCACTTTGTGCCAAAATTTAGAGAATTATGGAATGGAATGGAAAACAATGGAAGATTGCAAAGAATTTAGGTCTTTCACCATCTACAGTTCACAATATCTTGAAAAGATTCAGGGAGTCAGGGGAAACCTCGGTGTGTAAAAGGCCAAGGGTGGAAACTGAATGTGTGTGACCATCGAGTGGTATTGTTTGAGAAACCGTCATGCTACCATGATGGACATAACCACATGAGCTCTGGAGTACCTTGAAAAATCAATGTCACTTCCGCCACTGCCTCAAGAAATGCAACCTGAAACTGTATTATGCAAAGAGGAAGCCATATATTAATTTTGCTCAGAAACACCGGTGAGTTCTCTGGGCCCGAAGTCATCTGAGATGGACCGAAAGACATTGGAAACGTTCTGTGGTCAGACAAGTTCATGTTTCACCATGGGACATCGGATTCTACGTACCAAAGAAGAAAAAGACCTGTCTATTTCAGCAGGACAATGTCAGGCCTCATTCTGGAAAAGTTACAACAGTGTGGCTTGACTGGCCTGCCTGCAGTCCAGATCTGTCTCCTGTGTATGAAGAGGAGAATCAGACAACAGTGACCACGAACTGTTGAGCAGCTCAAGTCTTGTATACAGCAGGAATGGGCAAAAATTCTACTTACAAAACTGCAACAATTAGTATCTTCATTTTGAAAATGACTCAAACATATAATTATAAAATGTGATGTGACCCAGTGGTAAACGTGCCACTGTCGCAACTTTTTTTGAGTGTGTTGCAGGCAACAATTTCTAAATTTGTTAATATTTAACAAATAGAATTAAGTTCATCATTGAAAACACTGAAAATCTTTTCTTTGTCCTTTTGTCTGTTAAAAAAACTTCAAGTGAATTAACAAATTTCAGTTTTAAATGTATTTTAAGAAAATGTCCCAACTTTTCGGGAAAGGGGGTTTGTAGTAATAATCAAATCCTCATAATCACTGTGTTAGAAAAGCACAATTAGCCAGCAAGGTTTTTGACATCTTTAGGCAGACTGATTGTTTCACCACTGTGTTTGTTAAACTGGCTCCTTACCTGTGCAAGCAGACAGCCAAGACAAGCTTTGACAGTAGCCTAAATTGAAACAATTTCATGTCATTTTGGTAAAATATATTCCGATTTTCTTTTTTTCCCCAATATTTTTATTAGATATTGTCTTTAAAACACTTAAGAGTACACACACAAACAAATAACAATTTTACAATTAAACAGATCCAACAATCTCCACTCCGCTTCATATATATTAAAAAAAAAAAAAAAAAAGAACAGGGTCTTGTTACTGTTGTGACTGGTGCACAGGATCAGTGAAATCCCAGTATTAAAATGGTTGCTAAATTAGGGCCGATAAAGTCAGATCTTCTTAAAATAGAAATGTCAGAGAATATTACTGACAGAAAATGTTCAGACCAAATTCCTTAGTTATTTATTTTCCAGAACTTAACACAGCAACATTTGACAGGTTTTCCCAGACCACCACACATACAGTATAGGCTAGTTTGGTTTCATTGCTGTCTGTGGGAGTGATGTACAGAGTGACTCTTTTGACATTTTGTTTAAACCCAACCCAACACAGAGAATAAAAGTGCCTTATTTACTGTCTCCTGGTCAGTTTCAAAATTCCATGGCTTTGTTATGGCCTTAATGTAGGCCTTAATGAAGTGTAATCTGCATGCTGCAACTGAAACAGACGAGATACCGGACTGTTTAATACTTAAATGCATGTCTAACTCAGTCTAACTTTTTACATACAAACATGTAAAAACTAGTGCTGTCACTCGATAAATGTTTTTAATCGTGTTAATCGCACGATTAATTTTTTTTAATCACGCGTTAATCGCGGTTTTAACACACATTTTGATTTGTGTTGTACATGCAGGGAGGCATCGTAGGACCATTGAAAATGTTGCTGCCATTTATCACTTGTCTATTTTAAGAGAAACGACTGTTAAATATTGCCTCATTATTCACTTGATTTTATTTGATAAAAGTGAAATATTAAAGATGATTGACGTCTTTTCATTTTTTTTTAAGAAAAATTTATTTTTCTTTCGTTCATCTGATATACTGATTAGAGTTGGAGTTTAAATAAAGGCATCGATTGGCCAATTTAAATTAGAGTAACGCGGCACGTTGCAACCGAAGAGTGAGGTTACATCCCAACCACAACCAAAACCTACATTAAAAAGTTAAAATATATCACCCACAGTTCATAGATTTTTCATCATATTTATTTCAAAAGTGCCTACAGCATATAAAATTAGGCTGAAGAGTGCTGTTTGTCATGCTAAATACAGCCGAGTGCTGTAATGATGGCGCGATCCGGAGGCTGTCCGCTGTTGATAAAGTTGCAGGGTGTCCAAATACAGGTAGAATCGTTGTAGTGACCGAGTTCCCTATGAAGTGCCCTTGGGATTCTGTACCCTGTGCAGTGTGGACTGGCTGGCTGGCTATTGAAATGCAACTTAAAATGAGTAGCGTAACGGTCAATTTCGTAATGTTTGTGTTCGCTCATGGTGCCGCTGGTTTGCATAATTTAACTAATTTGTAATCTGTGTTAAAATTTTTAATGGCGTTAATTTTTTTAATCGCGATTAATTCTTTAACGCGCTAACGCGTTTGTTAACGCGTTCATTTGACAGCACTAGTAAAAACATAACCATAGAGTTTTATAAGTAAAAAAAAGAATCTCTTACTTACAAACTTCTTTGCT
Organism: Scorpiodoras heckelii; assembly: GCA_028566435.1. Lineage (NCBI taxonomy): Eukaryota > Metazoa > Chordata > Actinopteri > Siluriformes > Doradidae > Scorpiodoras > Scorpiodoras heckelii. The sequence continues at coordinate 21,047,947 of JAOVVH010000032.1, read as the reverse complement.
GGTTTTGTGTGCAGTCCTGAGCTTGGCACTGCTTTGTCTCATTAACAGGCAAGTAATCAAAGCTGTTCCATGGCTCAAGGCTTTGTGTTTGTTTCTGGAGTTGGACTGCAGCCACTGCACAAGCTTGTGCCAATAAGCTGCTCTTACGGCTCACAGCTTTTTACTAATGCTCTAATCCAAATTCTTCCCATTTCTCTTCTCTGTGTTTCACCTTCTCTCTACTTGGCCTGCTTTTCCTGGTTTGACCTACTCTGCTCCTGCCATTCTCAGCTCCCTACAGTGTCAGAAACCTGAGTGAATCGTCACTCACCCAATATGAACTTGACAGTAAGTCTCAAGACTGTCTCTCTGTCTCTCTGCACTTTCATCAGCATTTCCACACAAATGATTCATCCTTCATTATCCCAGAATCCTAAAAACTATTAACATTCTCTCCTCCCTCATTACAGTTTCTACTTTGTGCTTTCACACCTCATTGCTATACCGTGACCTCAGTATTATAAGGTTCTTTCTGATATTTAGTTAGTAAAAAAAATCATCATTGTGGGCTTAATTGTCCTGCATACGTGAAAGAAGTCCTATCTGTAAATCCATAGATAAATGTGGTTTTATATGATTCTGTGTGCTAGCCAGTCATCCAGGATGAAAATAGGATGAACTCAGAATAGTTGGCCTTGACCAGTCGATATCCATGTTTTATTAACACTCTGACAGAAAAAGACTGAAAGCCTTCAGCAAGCTGCAGGAGAAAATCATTTTTAGCTGTAAAGCTTCTGCATGTGCTCAGTGAGAGTAATAAACTTTAAGTGATCATTACAGGTCTACTGCATTATAGCACATTAAAAAGTTTTGAGCACAGCAGAAAGTTAATACTGTGGCTAACATCACATAACATTCGCATTAAATATTACTGACTACACATGCATTACATGAAATGTGCTTTCCTGCAAGCGGAAAGCATGTATGATGATAATGTGGTTTTACTCAGCTGAAAGTATCCTTCTCCACTGAGTTTATAACCATTTATAAGTTATATCGTGAGATTAAAAGATTGCTTAACAAGAACCCTTCCCTGATTAAACAATATTTGACTTGACAGAATAGGAAGTTCTTTCTGGATTTGGCTAGTGTTCAAAAAATCAACTTTTCAATTGTCTTATAAGTTTGAGCTTGTATATTTGAAGTAAGCTAAAGTGTGGGCTAACCTGAGCTGTAAACATGGATTTCAGTATTTTAGTGTTTTGGTAGCTGGACTGTTATGGAGCTTGAAAGCTGACAGAAGTATTTGAATTTATTTGTATGCTGGAAGTATACTGTATATAAATTTTTTCTGTGAAGTATTTAATACATTTCTGTTGATGTATTTATTAAGTTTGTACTTGCTAGAGGTAGGGTTTTTAATATAAACATTAGGGGTGTACCGGATTCAAAATTTGCATGCAATATACCCATAAGTAAAAGAAATAGAAATTAACCCAAAATTTACACATTCAGAAAAATCGCGTGTTGCATCACATTCATATGGCACTACCAGAATTCCCAAATCCCAACAGTAGTCAATACCACAAAATGTGCTTGAAGTTCAGTGTTGAAGTTTAATGACAGTGTTGTGAAACAGTATTTAAATACTGACAAGAGACAGAAGACTTCTTCTGTGTCGCACACCCTGAGGCAGGAGCCGCAGGACTCGACCCTTTAGACGTGGATGCATCCTTAGACTCTTCCATGCATTTCATCATACTGCTGCCGGTGCTTGGAGCGTACGCGAGTCAGCATGGAAGAAGTAGAAAACGTTTTTGCCAGATTCACTTTACCATGTGAGATGACACTGTCGCACAGAACACACTGACACTTCAAAGTATCGTCGAGCTTTACTGTAAAATAATCCCACACTGGGCTTGATTTCTTGTTATCTGCCATAGTCTGTCAAGAAGCGAATAAAACTAATCTCACTAGATTAGCTGGCCGTCCTCGTTAATATTCATAATGCGCGATCTCATCAGTCGCGAGATGATGAGAAATCTCATCAAAGTAAACAAACGGAAATATGGCGACATCAGCATTTCAGTAATAGTACGCACCATTTTGCAAATCTGGCCAAAAACTGAAATCCGACTACATTTTGGCTAGGGCCGGATTTGGGCCGTAGCCGAAATCCAGTACAATAAACATACAGGTTACCGTCCTGAGATTTTGAAAAAATGAGAGCACTAAACACAGTTGAGATTTTAACTTTTGAAATTCAGATTATATTTGTTATAAAATTTCAAAAACTTAACATTTAATTTCAAGTTTTATGTTTTTAAAGGCAGATCTTACCCATGGAAGTTTTATTTATGATGCGTATATTCGGTTAATTTGTCAGCTTCCCAGTCAAAATTTTGATGCCTCATATCTTAAAACAGTTCTTCACCCAGATGGAAACTTGGAGTACTTACAGTGTCAACTCTAAAAGGTTTCTTCTGCAATAATAAATGTAATGTTTTTACATATGTTTGCTTTGTCCATTGCAGATCTGAGTAAACACAAGCGTTATGAGATCAGACTCAGTGCATACAATGCTGTCGGGGAAGGGCCCATCAGCACACCGCAGGAAGTATTTGTCGGAGAGGCAGGTGAGCATCTCTCACTCCAGACCAGAACGTCAATCTTATCACCATTACAGGAATGAATATCCACTTGAAGTGAGAGCTTTTTTTATTCAAAATGCCAGTGCTAAGTTTGATACTTCTTTTTGTGTTCACTAGTGCCCACTGCTCCACCTCAGAACATCGCTGTTCAATCTTCCACTGCGACCCAGCTTGATGTCACTTGGGATCCTCCACCACTGGAAGCTCAGAATGGAGACATTCAAGGCTACAAGGTGGCTGCAACTTTTACACCACCCACAAAAGTTAAATCTGAATAGATCAGATTTGAGCAATGCATTCAATCATGAGGTCTCACTGATGCCATAGTTAGAATGACGTGAGGCAAGCTATTACACACCCTTTTAAAGGCAGAGTTGTGATTTCCAATTTCATTAAGCGTTCTAAGTTTGTAATGCCGAGCTGGCTTCATGCTATGATTCCTCCAAATACTAAACACGTTGAACAGAAAAGCTGTACCTCTGTTGTTCAAACCAGAAAAAAAACATCAAACTTACAGTTGCCATGTTATTTAGTGTAATTTGTACTTTGATTGGACTGCATGTGCTTAGTCCATCTACTTTAGTTTCTTCTCCAAAAGCAATTTGGGGGGAAAAAAGTATGATGGAATAAATAATCCCCTAGATTCATATTAAACCCATGACTATATTTCACACAAAAAGTGAGGGCATTTCACTCTGTCTAATCACCTGAACATGACTGAGACTATGTGAATCTTCTGTATGAATCAGTCTCAGCCATACTTCATCATACCATTCTGTGTATTTGTATCAGTCTCGAGATATTTTCTGTATTGACTTGGCTTATTGTTTTTTTTTTTTACTCTGACTTGTCTTGCTAAATATGGTCTTGGCCACAACAGACAATGTTTTTATCTTGTCGTTTCTTTTTAGATGCATTTGACAAGAAGTAATTTCTTCAGTCTAATCACTGTCACAATGCCTACACAAAGCCAAGTATTTGAAGTAAAAGCTTGGCCTTGATAAGGATTTGATCCTTGACTCATTTTTACTTGCTCTTGACTCGACCTCAGCTAGTCCTGGTCTTAGACTTCACTTGGACTTGATAATGGCAGTCTTGACTGCAGCCCGAGATCAAAATAATCATATGTTAAAATTAAGTAATGCGATGTGGATGCAAACAATTCAACAATGAATTGATGTCTTTTTATCTGACACATGGACAGGCGGGTTTATCCTTCCTAGCCTGTTTATATCAGCCAACTCTGGAGTCAGGGATAATTAACAGTAGTAAATTGTTATAATAATGTTATAACAGCTACAAGCTACAAAAAAGCTACAATGAATGTATCTTATGTTGTAAGGAGTCAGAGCTTCTGTTCATTTAACTTTTGTATGGACCTTAGGCATGTTTGATTCCTCTTAAGGCAAATTGAAACCATAATATCCTTGACCTATGTATAATTATGCATGTTCATTCTACTAAGACTCTTGAAGACATTGTTTTTCCAATTAATGGTTTTGAGGGATGAATAATGAATAGTTTAACATTTTTGTACTTATGTGTGTTACTAATCATGAAAATGAATTCAAATTGCTAATTATGCGTCCTCTAGAGCTTACTGTAAAACTTCAGATTTACACCTCTACCTTTCATGTGGGTTTTATCTGAACCTTGAAACCTAATGGTCCTATATACCGTCTTTCCTTGCACAGATCTATTACTGGGAGTTTCAGCTACAGAATGAGACGGAGAGACTGCGTACACTCTTCCTGCCAGAGCTGGGGGTGAAGCTGAAGAACCTGACAGGCTATACCACTTACATGATCAGTGTGGCCGCCTTCAACGCAGCCGGGGATGGCCCTCGCTCTCTGCCCACCAGAGGGCGCACTCAGCAAGGAGGTACACTGTGATAGCGTGAAACGTTGCCGTCAACTGCCCCTCTGACCACAAGTATGACTCTGAAATAATACGCTTTGAGACTGGGAGAATGTAAATCCTTTTGTGCCCGCACTGTTCCCAGAGTTTCCTGCTGTTTATGTTGCGGGTTTTCAATACAAGTGGTCACATTTTACTGAATGCATGATGGCTATGATATTCAAGGGCATGAAGGAAATGTCATCTTTAGGTTCTTTTTGAGCGTTTTACTGGGATTTGACAGTTTCACTGGGACTTTTGGCATATTTCGATATGAAGGCTACAGAGAAGGAAGCATATGACAGCATGATAGTGGGAATATGTAGCATGTGGTGTGGGTCTTGGCAGGACAATACAATAGGAGCTGTGTTCTTGCTTCGCCAAGCTCTCCACTAGGGTCGCAAAAAGAAAAAGAGGTTGTTTTTTTTTCTTAGTAAATTCCTCTAGCCATTTCCTCTCCCTCTTTGACAGTGTAGTAGGGAGGTGACAGTGGGAACTGATTCTAGGCCATCATGGAGTTGAGATCCTGGGACATCAGCCAATAAAAGCTTCTCCATTTGTTTTTGTTTTTTAAAGAAGCTGGCATTGCTGAAAGATTAGCCCGATCCAAGATAGGCAATGATACATTTCTATGACAAATGTGAAAGTAGATTTAAGCTTTTAAGCCTTGTTTATTGAAGTAGTTGGCTAATGCACAAGTCATCTGCTTGCATAAAACTAAAAACACTGAAAGCATCAATGAAGATGCACTAATTCCATTTTATCTATTGAATTTGATCTTGAGTGCATTTAGATTTTGTTTATATGAAGACTGTCATGTTCGGTTTGTGCAACAACAAAAAAATCAATACTGTAATGAAGTCTCTATCTGTGACTGTGTGCAGCCCCCAGTGCCCCCAGCTTTATCCACTTCAGTGAGCTTACCACTTCTTCTGTCAACATGTCCTGGGGAGAGCCCAAACATCCCAATGGCATAATTGAGGGCTACCGCCTGATCTATGAACCCTGCACACCCATCGATGGTGAGAAACTTGGTCCTGTTTACTGAGATATACGGCACTTGATGTACAGAGAATGTAGGTTTAATTTAGTCATTGTTTTATTCACTAAAACAGTAGCTTTCATGTCATGTCATGGCGTTAATCAAGCCATGTTAAGGAGGAGATTCCTGAGTAATTATAGATAGAATAAGAGTATTAGGGGTTAGGGTCATGTTGTAGTAAAAGCTTCAGGGCCTGTTAGATTGTGTTAGGTGTGTTTGCACAGGGTTATTCCCTAAACTGGAGTGAAACAGTTCCATTCTATATCATATTACATGCATGTATGACCTGTGTGTGAGCTTTCTGTCTCGCTTTTTTGCATGTATCTAGATTTGTAGTGTCTCCTTCCTCAGATTCCTCTCCTCACACTCCAGGTGTCAGTAAAGTTGTTACAGTGGATGTAAAAGGCAGCGCCCCACTGTGGATGAAAATTAAAGACCTGACTGATGGGGTGACCTACAACTTCCGCATCCGTGCCAAAACCCTGACCTACGGGCCAGAGGTGGAGGCCAACATCACCACAGGGCCAGGAGAAGGTCCAGTTATCTGAGCATTTGTTCTGTTTTAGATCATGTCACCTTTAATAAGCAGTGTTCCCAGTCTTGTATTTCTCTTACCATTGTTGTTGTTGTTGCGTGCAGGTGCTCCTGGGCCTCCAGGTGAGCCATTTATTTCACGGTATGGCACGGCACTCACACTCCACTGGACAAGCGGCGACCCTGGCAGAGCGCCCATCACACGATACGTCATAGAAGCCAGGCCATCTGGTACGTCCTGAAATAAACAGAGAAGTGGACTATGATTCAGAAATTATACAACAGTGGCTTTTCCGGGAAGACCCAGATTCAAAATGCAAAATGAATAGTGCTACATCTTCATACACTAAAAACTTTCAGTAAAACTGCAAAAAAAAGGGCTAAATATATCACATTTAAATATATGAGATTATTTGCAGACCTTCTGAAACCCTAACACTGCTTTCCTATTCTTTACTAAAGCTGGTAATAATACAGAATAAATATTCATTCATAGACATGAATAAATAATACAAGTAGAATTTTATCATGTAGCAGTTCACGTGTCTAGAGAGTCATAATGTTCAGCTTTGAATACATGGGAAACCTGATCATGCTCTTTGTTTCTGACGCTTAAGCTAAGAAGGCTTTGTACTTTGGTTTGCTAATACCACCACACAAAACACATTATAGCCCCTTTATTTATTATGGTTAGTGGCATATTTTCATTTCAAAGCTATTCTGTGAAAAAGCTACCAGACTGGTGTGTTTCCAACCAAGTAGGAATTCCCAGGTTGACCATGTCAGAGGTTGGAGATTTTGAGTTACAAGCTTTAGTCAAACACAGCATATATTGGCCCTATTATATAATTAATTGCCTGTTTTGTCCTAGTTTCGACTACTGTTTTGGAGGAGGGTCAATAATTATACACATTTCAATTACTTACAGATGAAGGATTGTGGGATATCCTTATCAAAGACATTCCCAAAGAGGTGACATCATACACCCTGAACCTGGACATGCTGCGTGAAGGGATCACCTATGATTTCCGGGTCATTGCGGTCAATGACTATGGGTATGGCTCTCCTAGTGCTCCTTCCCCTTCCATAGCAGGTGAGGAAAGTTTGACTACCCTAAATCTGTTCCCCAAATGATATACTGTTTCCATATGTTTGTCAGTGAGTCTATCAATTTCGTATTATTTCTTGAACTTCCAGCTCAGAAAGCCTCCCCCTTTTATGAGGAGTGGTGGTTCCTTGTAGTGATAGCACTCGTAGGACTGATCTTCATCCTCCTGCTCGTCTTCATCCTTATCATCCGTGGGCAGAGTAAAAAGTACACCAAGAAGACCGATTCAGGTACAGCAGGAAGCAAATCAGCATTCTTGTCTCAGTCTAGCACTCCTGCAGAAGGAACAAAACTGCTGATGTTCTGGAGGGCATGAGTGCCCTGTCTTACACGACAAGAGCTAATGGAGCTGGAGTGAAAACCTGCAGCCACTCTGGCCCTTTGGAAACACTAAATCTTTTGTGTGAAAGGAAGCCACCAAATGGCAATAAGACATTTATTTATATGTATATACACCGATCAGCCATAACATTAAAACCATTGACAGGTAACGTGAATAACATTGATTATCACATTACAGTGGCACATGTCAAGGGCTGGGATATATTAGGCAGCAGGTGAACAGTCAGTTCTCAAAGTTGATGTGTTGGAAACAGGAAAATGAGCATCTGTAAGGATCTGAGTGACTTTGACAAAAGCTGTGATGGCTAGATGACTGGATCAGAGCGTCTCCAAAATGGCAGGTCTTGTGGAGTGTTCCTGGTATGCAGTAGTTCGTACCTACCAAAAGTGGTCCAAGGAAGGACAACCTGTGAACCGGCGACAGCATCATGGGTCCCCAAGGCTCACTGATGTTCATGGGGAGTTAAAGTTAGCCTGTCTGGTCCCAGTGAAGATCTACTGTAGCACAGATTGCTGAAAAAGTTAATGCTGGTTATAATAGAAAGATGACAGAATACACAGAGCATCACAGATTACTGTGTACAGGGCTGCGTAGATGCAGAGCAGTCAGAGAGCCCATGCTGACCCCTGTACACCACCAAAAGCACCTACAGTGGGCACATGAGCATCAGAACTGAACCATGGAGGAATGTAAAAAGGTGGCCTGGTCTGATGAATCATGTTTTCTTTTAGATTGTCTGGATGGCTGTGTGTGTGTGTGTGTGTGTGTGTGTGTGTGTATGTGTGTGTGTGTGTGTGTGTATGTGTGTGTGTGTGTTGTTTAGCTGGGCAAAAGATGGCACCAGGATGCACTATGGGAGAAAGGGAAGCCGGCAGAAGC
>JAOVVH010000032.1:21022947-21034577 GCA_028566435.1 Scorpiodoras heckelii | reverse complement strand
GTGTGTGTGTGTGTGTGTGTGTGTGTGTGTGTGTGTGTGTGTGTGTGTGTGTGTGTGTGTGTGTGTGTGTGAGACAAATGGAGGGTCAGCTGTCTGGTCTCTGTAAAGGCGTTTCCAGCAAAGTTCTGGAAGGTTTTACATAGTGATGAGTGATATGACAAAAATATTTCACATTTCTATGATACGTGGTATGCATCATGGTATATGAGTTTACTAACAAATTGCCAGTGTTGCTTACAAAAATAAGGCCAAAATATATATTTTAAATTTCTCCAACAAATTCCGTGTAAAGAATTTTTTATCAGTGAAAACTTTACAAAATGGTTTTAAAGATTCAAAACAGTACAAATCCTTGGCATCTAATTCTTTCAAGCAGATTTTCTAACTTTTTTTAACAAACCAAAAAAAATTATAAGTGCATTATGACATTCTTTATCATGATAGTAATGTCGTCATTTTGGCATTTAGATTCTGAAACTATCCTGAAGGAGAAAACTTGCTTCTTATGCAAAAACATAAAGTCAAAGTCAAATTTATTTCTATAGCGCTTTTTACAATGGAGCATTGTCTCAAAGCAGCTTTACAAGTTAACTAATTATCTAGACCCAAGCCCAATTTGAGCAACAGTGGCAAGGAAAAACTCCCTTAATATTATAAGGAAGAAAGCTTGGGAGGACCCAGACTCAAAAAGCGACCCAAACCTCCTTGGGCAGCCGAGCTGCTGTACGTACAATAGTCTAAATATTAAATGAACAGAGAGAACATACTTAAAGAAAGCATAATAATTAAAGTAAAATATGAGAAAGAAGGCAGTGTGAAAATGTACTTGTGTCAGTAGGGCTTGTTTTACACAGTCATCTTCTCATGATGATTATGTGAAACAAGCCTTAGTAATTGCTACTAGTTTTGGTAATTGGTAAAGAAACACAGGTTTTTAAAATGACATAGGACTGTTGGTTATTTTGTGAAGCTCGTGCAGCAAGTCTGCCAGTGTGAGCACCACCTCACTCATTCCTAGCCTGAAAAGTAGGTATGCTTTAAAATGATTTCTGAAGCTATGGCCTGGGAAATTAAAATGGGCCTGGATCAGCTGGTGGAGTATGAATTTACTAAACTGTGCGATTCAAAACCATTTTTCTCCCATTCACAATCCAGAGCAAAATTGGCCATGCTCTCTGGGTGGGAAAGATGGCATTACTCTCTGTCTCAGCCAATCATGGGTGCCTGTGAAGTCATGTATGCAGAAGAGGGCAGATAGTGTTACGTTGTACTATAAGGCAGCATGAGAAGAAGCAGATAGAAAAGATGTAGCAACTGGCTTCACATATTTTGGAAGACTGTAACTGGCATATGACAGAATTGGATAGAAAATGGGGAGGGGAGAATATTTCTGTGCTTGTTTGAAAGGTGTCGGGCATACTTCCCAGAGAGTAAATAGTCACCAAGGATGACAAATCCAGGGTACCATTACATTATACTTACATTATACCAGTTTGATAAACTCCACAGCTTTTTAATACCTGTTTACTGCATGCAGGTGGCCACTCAAACTGCACGTCTCTGCCCCTCTCCCATGGAGACATGATGAGGATGGACGAGGGCCGATTCCCATCTATGGAGCTAAATAACAGACGCCTCTCTGTCAAAAACTCCTTTTGCCGCAAGAATGGCATCTACACCCGGTTTGTATACCTTTCCATAGCTTTAAATGTGCTCTGTGTTTACACTCCCAGTGGGGAGATAACATGATATTTAAATGAAGTCCTAACAAATGGGTTTTCTTTAATATTGGATTTTTAATAGAACTTATTTTACCACCACAAATTGTAGAAAATGGTGATGGAATTGATTTCCAGAAGCAGGCTGCATATAAAAGCTAGACTTGGGCCTTGGGCCCACAGCTTATTTAAATTCAGCTTCCTGGCATCCTTTAAATGTATTGAATGGCGAATTGGCTACGATTCCAGTGGCGGTTGTTCCTTTCCACTCTCCATCTGTCGACCTAAAAGAAACCGAAGAGACTGTTCCAGTCAGAAGCTGAGATGTACACCCCCCTCCTGCCGCTTTCTCATTCTTATTGACATTCAAGGCACACGCTGGAAAAAGTTTATGTGAAACTTTGAAACAACTTGCATCTTCTTTCTTTTTCATGAGGATCTCTTCCTCTCTTCCTGTTCCACATATGGACTGAGAAATGTGCCTTCTTCACAAGTGCACTTGGTTTGCAGTACTGCTGTTTTAGTTTGCACAGTTTTTGTACAAACACAGATAACGCGAGGGTCAGTGATCTGCAGTAAAGCCTCTTGTGAGGGAGTCAGTGAGCCGTACGCGTGGACAGTGGAGGGGTTGGACTCGTGGTCAACTTCCTGTGGCGGTAACCGGAGAGAGCATTTTAGGGCCATTAGAGTGGAATGCGTCGATGTGATGGGGGGGTTCATGCTGCTGCTCCTCGTCTCTTAACTCAGCTGAGACGATCTTCCTGAGATCAAAGCTCTTTGTCTTTGAAGAGCTCCACTCTTGTGCAGTAGTGCCACGGGGTTGTCCCCTAGAGAGAGCGAAGAAAAAGATTGATTTGTAGAACAGAGGTATCGGGAGAGATGAGATTCACAGCCAAAACCTCAACTGGGTAAGCAAGAGGTTGGAGAGAGCAGAAAAGTAGCAGGCAGTGTGTTTTTTAAAAAATGGATTGTAATGGGTACTGGGCTGTTTGACATGGCTTCAACCCTGTTTTAAAAAGCCCAACCTCCACTGAATTTTAACTAGACACTTTATCATAATGTTCTCCTCCCCCTGCCCCTATGTGCAGGAGCTCTGGATTAACCCTTCCAGAGCCAGAACATCATTTCTTTATCCTGTCTGTCTTTAGGTGGCCTATTTACTTAAAAATCTGTCTAAAAAGTGCTTGATTTTCCGAGGCCTCTATCCAAGACTGCTCCAGAGTCTTTATAGTGTGCTATATAATTCAGGCTGATTTACACACTAAGCTAATTGACAGCAGGACAACTCCTGAGTACCCCTGCTCAGTTCAAAAGCTAACATTTCTAGTGTTCTTGGTTTAATGCACATCAGGCCTCTTTATGGCTAATCACAAAAATCAGATCAGCTAGGTCAAAGAGCTGTTTGTGGTTGGAGCCTCTGACAGGGCAATGATTTTCTGTGCTTTAGTTAAGGGCAGAGCTCTTTGAAACTTGTTGGTTTCTGGTATGAATGGTGTCTGACTTGCATGACAGTTCTCAATCGCTTATTATGAACGGAGCGAAACACTTTGTAGACGTTTGCTTAAAGGTCTAATGTGTGTCATGTGGTGCCCCAAAGGGCTCTGGTGGGCTCCACCTTTCCTCATGCTTAACAGATGCCTCACTATCTGTCCAGAGATCAGAGAAGCTCAGGAGATTAGGAGCTAATTAGGAATGGGTGAATTGTGGAAGCATGGCTTGTTTCCAGTCTGTTCTTCCTGATATCCATCTGTGTGGCTGTTGGTGAATCTCCTGACATTGATTATAATGCCTTTGAATCTGTGGATGTAATGGTATTAGAGTCTGTGCTTACTATAGGATTTGTTGGAATTAAATGAAAAGCAAGCTCAGATCTAGTAAAAGTCTTGAGAAAAACCTGTTTTTTGAGGCCAGCAATCTTTCAGAAAAGGAGAAAAATGTTATTTTCCTGTCACCTAATCGCATAATGTTAAAAATCAAAATGGTGAAAATGAAGGTGAATGTTAAGATTTGCTATTCTGATCTGGTCTGAGGTGATCTGATCACAACTGGACAGACAAAATAGATCATAGTTCACCCCTGGTATTTCATGTCTTGAATGCTTCTCAGACATTTGTGCCAAATCTACCCAGAGAAATCAAAAACCATTCAACTAGCCTGATATCAAAACTTAAAAGGACTAAGTGTAACCTGTTTCTGCCATCAGCATGCCACTAGAGAGCTTCATTTCCTTATAATTATTTGCCCAAGATGGTACAGTTGTCTTGTAATATTATAGACTGTCATAAATACAGAACACTAACCAATTCATTGACACTGATACCCTATATCTATACTGATACAAATACAAGCAGAGCTCATATTAAGAACAGTAACAAGAACATACATGTATGTATACATGTATAAAATGAGACCATGGCCAGTTAATTAATATAAAAACAACCAACCCTTAGACAAATACATAATGTGTATCAGCGATGTAGCTGGAGAGTTCAGGAGTAGCCCATTTCACCAGTTTAGTGATACTGACACATCAGGACACATTTCTGTTCAGTCTGCAAATTTCATGTGTCCACGTGTCCCATAATGTGGTGTGTGTTCAGTCCACCTGTTATTCAATCACCCGAAATGGATGTTGATGCCAAGTCTAAACAGGGTTCTAAATAATCTCCTTGTCATCCTCAGAAGCACACAGCTGTGATGATTAAACGTTTTAGAGCAGACACACTTATCATATCTAAATTGCTACAGAGACACTTATCCTAATTCATTGCCTCACTATTTTAGTGTTTTTCATGCTCTCTTGTCATCTCCCTGCTCCAGGTCTCCTCCACGGCCCAGTCCAGGTGGTCTGCACTACTCCGATGAGGATGTCAGCGCTAAATGCAATGACCTGATGCCAGCCGAGAACAGCAGTCTCACTGAGAAACCATCTGAGGTATCCGATTCACAGGTATCCCAGGCCACTGATATCAGGATTACATCTGTGCACATGTACACATGCTGAACAAACCCCATTTCCAGAAAAGGAGGGGCACTTTCTTAAAATGCAGTAAAAACTGAAATCTGTAATTTGTTAATAACCTTTATTTAACAGACAAAAGGACAAAGAAAAGACTTTCAGTGTTTTTAATGATGAGCTTAATTCTATTTGTTAAATATAAACAAATTAAATATTGATGCCTGCAACACACTCAAAAGAAGTTGGGACGGAGGTTTTTTAATCGTTTAAGAAATGAAGATACTAATTGTTGCAGTTTTGGAAGTGGAATTTTTGACCATTCTTGCTGTGTACAAGACTTGAGCTGCTCATCAGTCCGTGGTCGCTGTTGTCTGATTCTTCTCTTCATGATGCGGTGTACATTTTCAATAGGGGACAAATCTGGACTGCAGACCAGCCTGTCAAGGCACGTCCACTGTCTTTCAGTCCATAACAGATGACTTCGGGCCCAGAGAATTCGCCGGTGTTTCTGCACAAAATTAATATCTGGCTTCTTCTTTGCATAATACAGTTTCAGGTTGCATTTCTTGATTCAGTGGTGGACTAAGTGGCAGTGATTTTCCAGAGTTCTCCAGAGCCCATGTGGCTATGTCCATCACGGTAGCATGACAGTTTCTCAAACAATACAGCCGGAAGTCTCCATGGTCAATCACATTAAGCAACAGTTTCCACCCTTGGCCTTCACGCAACGAAGATTTCCCCTGACTCCCTGAATCTTTTCATGATATTATGAACTGTAGATGGTGAAAGACCTAAATTCTTTGCAATCCTGCACTGAGAAGTATTGTAATTGAACTGACTGACTATTCTCTGAAGTTTGGCACAAAGTGGTGAACCACGACCCAAGTTTGTCATTGAAAATACTGAAAAACTATTCTATTGTCCTTTTGTCCATTGAATTAAGGTTCGAGTGAATTAACAATTACAGACTTTTTAAATACGAATGGAGTTCGTATTATTTTAATCGTGATTTGTAGCAAATGGGTTTCCGCAAATGTTACAGATATTTTCGTTCTTTTCATGAGAACGAGCACTATTTCTTCAGTATGTCCAAGCACAGCAGTTTTAGGCTGATGCGTTTCTGTCAGGCCCTGGAAAATAATGAACTGACACGCTATTCAGTAAACACATGTGAACCTAACCTTTGCCTGAGAAATGATGCTTTATATCAATACAGAGCCACCCATCTCTTGACACCGTTTTATTATTCTGCTCACTGCGACCTCCTTCATGGGAAACAGATGAAAAGTGCTTTCACCCCACTTCTTTTGTAGAAGTTAGATTTTATCCTGCAGACCTTTTCCTTCAGTTGAAGGTTGCATGACTCAGCAAACTTGAAACAAGGGCTAGCGTTATATTGGCGGTGGCATGTAGAATCATAGGACCCAGTGCATCATAGGAACAGGGATCAAAACTTGTGTGAGCATGACTCTCCCTACACATTCTCACTCTGGCTGTTTTCCTGCAGTCACCTGTAGATTAAAAATACTGCTTCCTGGTGCCACCTTTGTTTTCTAAAGAACCAGCCCCTTGGTTTTTTTTTTTTGTCATTAATTACCCTGCACTTACGCAAACAAATGCACTCAGGGGGATGCTGTCACATTTCTTAAGCCTCTTGATATCACAGCGGTGCTGAATTTTTCATAACAGCTACAAGCTAAATCACAGATTTATATTAATTCTTACTTGTATAGTGGATGCTGAACATGAATTGATTTTTTTTTTTTTTTCGTGGGACATGAGGAGATGTCTATTAGACATTTTTGGGAGAAGGTTTGAGAGGCCGTGCTTTCTAACCGTTAGAAGTAAAGCTACTTCTTAAAGACATGAAAGTCTGTGGAATCTAAGCTGCATATTATTTAACTAATTAGCTAAAACAAGTAGAAAAAGAGAGTGAGCGAATAACAGGTTTTAGCTGATATACTGTAAAGCATAACAGGCAGTTGCAAATGTAATTGTTGCTGTGGTATAACACTTCAGACTTTGCTATTAAATAATCAACTTTGGGGTGGTAATGGCATCACACCACATTATTTTCCTATAACAGTATTCCCCATCATATTCTTTACTCAGATTTTTTAAAAATGCTATGTGAGAGAGTTGGTCAGTCCGTGAAGTTTGTGTTTGAGTAGTCAGCAATGTTCCTAGCCAGCAGGAAAGTACCTCCTCTTGAGCAAAAATTGCAAAGCTTCCTGGAGTTATGCCAAGAAACTAAATATCAGGACTGGCTCTTCTGGGAAAAGCCAAACATTACAAGGTTCCAATCACCGTCACATAAGCTTGCTCATAAAGGATGCTAACACAACTCTGAAGGACAAACCATTAGAAACACATGGGTGTTCACTTTTATGTTCTTACCAGATGCTCCTATTGCCAAACATTAGCATTGTTTTTCACCAAACCCATATGTATTCGCTTTTTTTCATGTCAGTTCTACAGAGAGTTAAAAAAAAAAAAAGGCCAAACAGTTGCAGGGACAGTTGTTGACATTTTCTGTGTCCTCCATAACATCTGTCAGTTCTCTCGAAGGACCATGAAGTTAATCAGTGTGCTGGAGAGAACAGAGCTTTGATGTACCTTTGAACAGAATGCCTGTGGTTGGACTGCCTGAATTTTGAGTAGGTGTTCTGGGCCACACTAGAGGATAATCAGGAATTTGAGGCCACATCACCTCACAACCATTGCAGAAGGCTGGTTCTTAAGGATTTTCTTCCCACATTATCCAGCGGTGTGCGCTGTGTAAAATGTAATCTTAACCCCTCTGATCAATCCACAGTCCTGTCATGTTTGGCCCAATTTCAGATTGTAAATATTAAAATTTTCTTTATTTTTAACTCAGTCATTGGACTCGACTGATTCATGAGAATAATCTGAAAGTGTGTGGTGTGAAATTTAGTCTGGGTAGATTGTATCATGGGGGTTTGATGACTGAAGGAAGATAAAATATCTGAAATATCATCATATCTGAATTTTCTCACAATTTTGTCATCGCTGAATTGTGGCCCAAGCTGTACTCATTTAAAACTGACAAAGCATTTTACTTATTAAGCTGTCAAGTTTTTTTGCCATAAACCTTTGATCATAGTATAATTGAGAGGTCTATGAATGAAGTGTTCCCTCTCTTCCTTCTTATCCCAGGGCAGTGACAGCGAATACGAGGTGGATGCAGCCCATCAGAAAACACACTCATTCGTCAACCACTACATCAGTGACCCGACCTACTACAACTCTTGGCGTCGGCAGCAGAAGGGCGTCTCACGGCCTCCTGCATACAGCTATGGGCAGGCAGAAGGTGCAGCCGAACAGGAGTCACGCCCCCACGCTCCCCCTCTGCCTCCTCTGCCTCCTCTGCTGCCCCACAGCACAACATCATCACAGCCCATTGGCCAGGGAACGCTGTTCAGGCCTAAGGGTAGCCGGACTCCAACTCCATCTCTGCTGTCCTCTGAGATCCACAGCCAGCACGGCCTCTACAGGCCTCCCAGCAGCCTGGGCACCTCCACCCAGACACCAACTACAGGCTTCTCATCCTTTGTTTGATATGAGACTCTTGTTCTGTTCACAATATAATTGATTGGGACTCCCATGTGAGCAGCAATTTGCTCCCTCAGCATCATTGTGGGTTTTTTAATCATTTTATCTATTAAGGAGCGCTGAACAGCTTAGGTTGCATTTGTTTTATTTTTGCTTTTCGTATGTGTGGCGTGTCTGTAAGAGCATTGAAAAACAGACAATCATTCAGCACATTCGTGTTTGTGGTTTGAGCAGAGCAATTCACATAGCCAGTCACATCTAAACAGTGTGTAACCTGAGAAATTGCCACATCATATTTCTACATATGGTGATAAAAGAGTCAGAAGATATTTTTTAAAACTATAAATGACATTTCTGTGAATAAAAGAATGTAACGAGTATTTAAGCAGGAGTTCAAAACTTCAACCTGGGTTTTGCATGTAATTTTACAAACGACTCAAAGTGATCATCTTGGGTGTACATACATTCTGAGTGTATATAAACATTTGCTCATTCAGTCACATCTAAACGATAGCACTTTGCTCAAAGAATAATGTAATATTTCAGATAAATGGGTTGTCTTAACAAGGGGATATGATCTTCCTGTGTTTGACATGTCTCAGTTTTTAGTGAAGGTTTACCTCTCAGCCGCAGTTCTGTTTTGAGTTATAAATCAGCACATGAGCTATTGCTAAGCTAGAAATTGTGGGTTCTATGAAAATGTTTTTGCTAGTCTGCTTTGTTGTGTCACTGTATTCTGTGTTCATTGTCATGGTTTTCAAGTGCTTTCCCTGGGAAAGGTTGTTCAGGTGTGACCTGGACTGTTGATTGTGTGAAATGTTCCTAGTTTTTCCAGATGTTGAGCACCTGCACAGGAGACCCTGTATTGTAACTAATATTGAGAAGCGGTACAGTTATATTATTTCTGTGAAATGAAATGAGGAAATGACACCAAGATAAAACCTGAGCATATACAAACAGAAGTTTTAAGAAGCAGCACTTAGTGCTCACTATTGTATGGATGATGACGTGATTATAAATATTCCTTTTAAAGAAAAGCTGTACACAGGGACTCAGTAGGAGCGGACCAGGGGTGAACATGCTGTCCTTGTTTATGCTGATTTGTACTGGGTTATTAAAAGTAAAATAAAGCATTCACTTACAGTATGTTCAGATAACCTGAGTTTGGAGGACATATGATAAACCCTTTTTATCTCAAAGAGACTGAAAGTAATGTCTGTTTCTTCTTGCGTATGTATTTCTCTAATATATTGTAGAATGTGTTTTCCTGCTCACAGTGAGACGCCGTGTACAGATATGCCTACATGTATGCAGATATGCTTAATTTATTTATGGTCATTCGATCATTTGCTTTTATATTCAAACTCAAAAAGTGAAGAACTGGCATTGATAATGATGATGATGATCCACACAATCTCTTGTCTTGTTGTCTGTGAGGTGACTATCACTGTATAATTTCTTTGAAGAATTAAAATGGGCCAGGAAATGTTTTTTTTTTTTTTTTCCAAAATAAAGTCTTTTATTTTTCAGTGCTTCTGCTCAGCTCTTTCTTTCTAATACATTTAACAATACATTGTACCAATATCCACATTGGCATAGATCCCTATCTAAGAGACAAAGTCATGCATGAATTGTTAGCTCGTCTTTTCAAGCATTTCATCTTTTGGATTTTTTTCGATCATATGAAAACCTCTGGCTTCATTGACTTTAGATCCATAAAAGGAATTTGGCTCGGTGATTTGGGCTTGAATGAGAATGCTAAGTGGGTGTAAAATTAATAATGATCCAGGGAAACTGAGGAGACTCTGGGGGAGGATGGAAGAGCTCGTCTGGAGATAATCTCTTTATTCCGGACTGCAAAGCATCGATCTGGTTAGTGTGGGGGTGTCCAAGGGGAGAGGGGCGAAAATGCCATTTTGAGATGGAGGGAAGATGAGAACGGGATAACGGATCATCTGTCTCCAGACTTGCCAGCAACAAAAGACCTGTCAGCATTCTGGGGTCTCTGTGTTTCACTCTGAAGTGACAGCTACTTATAAAGAAACTTTCCACCTCAGTGGTAGACTGTATAAGCCTTGGATCTGGAAACATAGACAATGGAGGAAGTTACTTTTTTTAAAATAGATTATTGAAATACTTCTCCTTAATATACAAGCTGTCAAAAATAATTTCTGTAAGATTAGATTATATCAGTTATATCCATGTTGTTGAAGTAACTTCAGCTCTTTATTGATTATATAATTTGTCAGTACAATTGTACAATTGATATATACTGTCATTTGTTAGTACAATCATGATAGATGATCATTTCTACTCATGTAGAAAAGTTGTACCCGACTAACTGTGTTAACTATTTATTGTGGTATAGAACATTTTTTCATTGAGATCCCTCTATGAGACCATTTCTCCTTTGAAAACATGGAATTCGATCATTGCTTCTGGCCATGAGTGATGATCTAAGTGTTTAAACATTCCAGTTATCTTAAGCACCAATGCCACTGGCTCTGTCTTGCAAGAGGATATGTTTCCTACAAAGCCTCATGGCAAAGGCGAGAATTACTCCCATGGCAGCCTTCTGTAAAATGACTACACAAAGTGGGTTCAAAACTAAGGGTATTTGGTCCTTAGACCACACAGTGGAGCTCAGATAAATTGAACTGGCATGACAGGATATTGCATTTCAATTGAATGGACAGTTAAATAGGTCATCAAGGAAGAATGCAGCACAGCTCATTTCTTTGTCTCAAAACATTTTCCCAGCTTGGTTATTGTTAGTAAGGATTTTCTTATTGAACTTTCGTTGGATAAAGGAGCATGCTATAAGAATATCCATCCATTATCTTCCACTTTATCCTGCTAGTCAGGGTCACGGGGGGGTTGGGGCCAATCCCAGCGTCATGGGGCGAAGGCGGGGTACACTATGGACATCGCATGGCCAACATACACTCACGCACACATTCACACCTACGGGCAATTTAGAGTGACCGATCGACCTAATACGCATGAATTTGGACTGTCAGAGGAAACCGGAGTACCCGGAGGAAACCCACACAAGCATGGGGAGAACATGCAAACTCCACACAGGACGGCCCAGACCGGGAATCGAACCCGGATCGTCTTGCCGTGAGGCGACTGTGCTAACAACTACGCCACCGTGCCGCCATGCCTTATTTATTTTTATTCTTATTCTTATTCTTATAGCAGGCAGCTAAGATCTAAGGCTAAGGGCAGTCGTGGTCTTGTGGTGAGGGTGTCTGCCCCATGATCGGAAGGTCCTGGGTTTGATTCCTGTGGCCAACAGGGCTTGGCTGAAGTGTCCTTGAGCAAGACACCTAACCCCCAATGGCTCCCCGGGCGCTGGCTAGGGCTGCCCACCGCTC
>JAOVVH010000032.1:21004555-21015769 GCA_028566435.1 Scorpiodoras heckelii | reverse complement strand
TGGTGCTTTCCGCGCATGCGTACATTCCAGAACCGGCTGCGTGGTGACGTCAGGACGTCCCGCGTATTTACAAAGTGGAGGCGGACAGCCAGCAGATTTGTTTTATTTATTTATTTTTTAAAATAGACTTTGGGACATTTTAAATCGATTCTGAATCGTAGTAAATGAGAATCGATTTTCTTATGCAAATCGATTTTTTGGCATACCCCTAATTTACCAGGATTTTTAAAAAATCAATCCAAAGACTGCCTCCCACCCTATCTCTCTCTTTCATGCCCCATTCGCTTGATTTCTGTTTTGTGTCTAACATTGTAGAATTATAAACACAGTTTTAGTTTTGCACAACATCACTGATATTGAGCAACCCTCTTCTCCAAGTCAAAGATGCTCAAGAATGTATCTTACTTCTATAGACTGGGGCAAGAGTTTGAGTTTGTTAGCATGTGCTCCTTTTTCTATTGTTTAGAGAAATCCATACATGCTTATTAAACTGAGATATAGTTATCTTTAACAAGTTTTGCTAGTTTATCCTGATGTCTCAAACTAAGCCAGAAAACCTCAACTGCTTCTTACATCATGGTTAGCTTCTGCTTCCCCTCAGTCTCAGATATCTACTGATCACTTTAGTTATTTGTGACTTGCAGGAGTAAAACATTGCATACAACAGTATGAAAATGTCATCTGCAGTTTACATGTTAGTAGCTTGATTGAAGCTGATACTACTAATAAGGAGATACTATGCTACTTATCCAGGCTTCACACTTGGATCCACTTGTACATTACTTAAACAAATTTGGTGGTATTTTTGCGTATCATCTGCCAACTGCCAGACACACACAAATCTGATTGTCCAGTCACTGACTCATAGATGCTTTATAGGTTTATTTTGCCCTTGTAGCCTCTGTTAGTAGAACCTACTGAGAAAGCATTTGTTCATGAGACGTTTAAGCTTAAAAGACATTTTACTGTATTTTTTAAGTCACCGTGGTTACACAGTGCATCTCATGCTTGATTATATAGCCCTTTTGAATACAGTGGTTTTGAGGAATATTTTGTTAATAAGCCTAAAGCTGATTTCATTATACTGGTATCTCTCTTGGATATTCATAGATAATGGTTACATTTGGGACCATAAACATTCTTATGATTTGTAAGAATAGAAATACACTGGTGTAGAAAGACAACATTACCTCAGTCATTACACAAGCTGAATTAGCAAAGTGAAAGCCACAGATAAATAAATAAATTATGGCTTCCTTTGTAGGAGGTGTGAAACAACCCAAGGGCATGGCTCTTCCTGGAGTACGTGGTCGAGTGCTGATGTTGCTGCTCTCACATTTAGAGGTGTCTGTCTTCACTCCAGGTGTGAGGGCTGGAGGTCAGGTTGATGAACCTATTGTACACAGCAGGAGTCCAGATTGGCTACCTTATCTCCATTTAATAGCCTCAAAGCACTCTGAGCCGATCTTTATCTCTCTAATCCCATTAGCTGCTCTTTACACAGTTGGAAAACAATAACGTGTTCAGCATTTGTCAATATTCTTAATCGCCTGGGTGACGAGTTGCTTTGGTGTGTTGGGTTATTTAGATGAAAGCTGTGCCTAGAGGCCAGATCTCAGTTCAGATTCTCAGATTGTGGTTATCGAATTAGATGGTCAAATTTAAAGTTGGTGGGTTGCAATGTTCTTGCAAAACACTTAAAATAATAGTTTATTCTTTATTTTAGAGACCTATGGTCAAAATTTTTATGTGTGCATAGTCTGAGCTTTTGTAGATCTGCACCAATATATGCATTGTGCCATTAGGAAGCTTTTTTGAGAGGTGGCTTCTGGTCATCCAGCCTTCCATCCAGGACAGTGGCTCTAGAGAGACTCTTCTGCCAAAATATTTGATCCGCTCTCTGCCCAATGCTAAGATATTTAGCACTTTTGCCTTTTTGGCATAATGAACAAAGCCGGTGTCAGAGCCCTAGCAGCTGTTAAGGTCAACTGAAGATCATCTCCCTTTATTGATTTTTGTTGTAGGGATTGGTAAAGAAGGTTCAGTCCTCGTCCTGTGCATGTGTTCTGCAATGAGGAATACTGATGCTGCATACTACTCAGAATTTCTCTTGTTTCTGTAGTCCAAAACCTATACAAATCATTTCAGATTTATGTTTGGTTTGGTTTGTCTCCTGATTTAATGGTGTATTTGGTGTATTTTTGAGTGATAACTTCTACAAGCATATTCCGAATTGCAGAGGTTTTCGCAAAATGTGCAAATGTTGCCAGGTCTGCTAATACTGTATAACTGGAATAAACATCACCATTTATCATGGCAGTATAATATCATATAGAGTTGATTAAATCATTAATCATGTGCACTCATAGCATGCAAGCTTCAGCTTCTTGCAGTATGGTTGAGCTCCAGTTGCTCCTTTATTCAGAAGAACTTCTTCATCAAGATCAAACTGTAATAGAGTAATTAAATTATTGTGCAGGATAATGATCTTTCTCTGGGCCAGCGTGGTCATGGCGTCATCTTTTCTCTTTTTTTTTTTTTTCCAAAGCCACATGTCTATGGACATAAGCAGACGTGCAGTTAGTCTAGAAATGCTTGTAGATATTTGCGGCATTCCCAGTCGACTCTACTATGTGTATATTTGTGAATGTGACTAACTCAGCCCCACAGGGTCAGAGGTTAGTATGTATAGGGTCATTTAAGCTGTGGGGTGAAATGGATGGAGAGGGAGGGAGGAAGATGTGTTCAGCCTATGAGGGACAGAAGAAAGCCAGCTGCTCCCCCCTGTGTTTTGCTGCTGCAGACATGGATGTCAGAAAGTGCTGTTTGGAAAGTCACTGGCAACATCCGAGGCCTTTGGTTTCCCACGCTGCCTTCTCATGCTCCCCATTTTCACACAGAGCTATAAATAAGCTCCACTGCCCCAATCTGATAGAGCAGCTATGAAAAAGTGCTTTGGAATGAACACTATTTAACTGTGATTATTAGCCCTTCCAGTAAATCATGCTAATGGTTTGATACTTAAGCAGGATTGCTATGTATGAGTCGTGTGTGTGTGTGTGTGTGTGTGTGTGTGTGTGTGTGTGTGTGTGTGTGTGAGAGAGAGAGAGAGAGAGAGAGAGAGGTGTGTTGTGTGTTGGTGAGTTCCAGGGGGGTTAAGACTTTCAATCTTTCATGACCTGCTTGTTTTTAGTCCAGCTTCTGCCCCCCAGTACACCACATAACCTTGCCATCCTTTGTCTGGTATGCATTATTTATTATTAAACTAATAGTAATGCATGTTTGTTGAATATCCCCCCGTCTTCATTGCCTCACTTTATATTCATTTACCCATTTAAAAAAGAATTTACTAGGTAGACCAATGCCATTAATTTAACATTGCACAACATTAACAGGCTGTTTCATTGTATTTTATGGAGTATGATTATAATTGGAGCATTAACTCAGCGCTGTTATGGAAATAAATGTTAGTAGAGAGCAGGCTTCTAGCAGCCATTGTGTCTGGCCTAAAGGGAGAGTTCAGCAGGCTGCATGTGTTCATTCAGCCACAGACGAATAACAGAAGCCATTGCATTGTCCATAATACTTTTATTAAATCTAACAAATTACTGAATGGTTTGAGATGCATCCAAGGTAAATGCAAACGCTGTGTCTGTGACACCGGAGTAGCTGCTTGAACTATGCTCACTGATGAAATGAGCATTGTTTTGTTTCAGATGTGATATGTTGTATGATGTGTGCAAAAAAAAAACAACAAAAAACAGTAGCATCATCAAATCCTCAGGGCTTAAGGTGCAGGGCAAGACACAAGGGATGACTGCTGTGCTCAAAGACAATAAGCATGTTTTTCCATTGCCTTAAAATGAAGCCACAAGCATAATAACAGGAAACACTTTTGTGGTGCATGCCGCGTGGCGTTGCCGTGGCGACACACACAGGTAAGTAGCTCATCAGGAAGTGAAGGAAATGCTGACAGACGAAGGAACAAACACAGTGAGATCAGTATCATATGGAGCACCACCAGAGATGACTTCATTCAGCTGTTGTTGCTCTAGAAAAGGGGGACTGATGAATATTTCATTAGCATCAGCTGGGCAAACCTGTTGGGCCTGCTGAACAGTCTGCCTTTCTGTTCATCTGCAAGGCTGAACTTAACAGGCTGGGATGAGTGCCACAGTGTACACTACTACTCAGACAGGATAAGATTTCTGGACATGTCTGTAGGCATTATGGTTTGCATGTGTAACACAAACTCAGGCTAAATCAGAGATGGAAGTGTCTTCACTAAAGGTTACGTGCATATTACGTCATAGCATGTTTTTAATGCAAACAGATCGTTTTGGCCATAATAGTCACTCGATGTAATGCTTGTGGCTATGAACATTGTGCTTGGTCATTAACAGGACACATGCAGATTACATCTGCGTGTCATACCTGTGACAGGAAGTTGGTAACTTGCCTCAAACCCCCGGAAGCATTGCTTCTCTGACAAGCCCTGTTGTCTATATTTATATTTTGTGCATTTTAAACTTGGCTAGTACTTGCTTTCAGTTTACTTTTGACAGGAGATATGAATAAGCACTTCCATCACCTCATTTCCGACAGGATAGAACAGTTTAGATGGGACCAGGAGTCATTTTATACTACATAAAAACAAGTTTTTTTTTCAATCTGCACTCAGGAACACTGTATCTGTAATAATTATTGACATGAGTGAATAGGGTTTAATAGTTGAACATTGTCTTCAGCAGGTAGCATTTTATGTGTCCCTCTGAGGTTTTATGAGTCTCTGTCTGACGTGTTACCTTTGTGTGACTGGTTTACAAAATGAAAAGGGGTTCTGCTTTGATAAGGATTCACCTGAACTTTACCACAGACCTCATTGCTATCTGTTTGTGTATTTTCTAATGTAGAGAATAAATATGGTTTTATGAACAGAAAATAATGCTCATGACCTACACTTGTTAGTAGATGAACAGACTTGGAGGCATCATAGACGTTCATTCATGACAATTAAAAACTGGCAATCTAGACTGCTCCTTATCATTCATGTTTAGGTGAAAGTTGTTGTAGCACCTTGATATATTGTACGTAGAACTTGTGTATAATAAACACTGCCACATTGATCAGTGGTTAGTATTGACTAAATCTTCTGGTTGTCCCACAGGTTCAACCTGTGAACTCTGGGGAATGGCACAGCCAGACGTTTCTATCTGACTCATGCAGGGGCAGTTACACTGCATTCTGGAGTTGAATGGTATTCACGCCTGTCTTGCAGATAAGACTTCTTGGAAATGCTCCATCACTGACTCTTCATTACACCCAGAGTGCAATGAAACAGCAGTAGTGGATTGCACTTAGCTTAATTACTTAAAGGCTTTGTGCTGTCTGTCTTTTGAGATTTGGAATATCTGTTTTTTTGGTCAAAATCTTATAGTGTGTTTTTCTTGTGTGTTTCTTTACACAGGTTCGTGGAACTCTCTGTGTCTTACTGGAAACTGCACGTGCCTTCACCTCTAACCTAATCACACAAGATCCAAATTAGCTCCTCTGGATTTGTCTTTTACTTGAGAGTAATACTAATTAACAAAGATGCCCATCTTGAAGCAACTAGTGTCAGGCTCATCTCAGACCAAGCGACGCTCTCGCATGGACCTTACCACGGAAATGATTAGCGCTCCGTTGGGAGATTTTCGTCACACGATGCATGTGGGCAGGGGCGGTGAGGCTTTTGGGGACACGTCCTTTCTCAGCAGCCGCTCTGGCGAGCCCCCAGCAGATGCCAGTTCTAATCTCCGCTCTCCCAAGCTGGGCCTACTGTCCAGAACCTTCAGGAGCAGTAAGCGCTCTCAGTCGGTCACTCGTATGGACCAGCGGGACAACACACAACTAGCCCCAAGTGACTCGCCAACATATGTGAAGAATGCCCTGTCACTGCCTTTTCTGAATGACGAAGATGGTAATACTGAAGGTGGTAGGTTGCTCAAGAGCCTAGCTTCCAGCCCCATAAAACAGCAGGACTCCAATGGAGCAGCTGCTCATGGCCTAGACCTGGAGCTCCATGAGAGGACCTTTGGAGAGCTGACTGACTTGCGACCCTCTCCATCTTATAATGGAGGAGGCATGAAGCATGCAGTGTCAGTTATGTCCTTTCATGTGGACCTGGGGCCTTCTATGCTAGGAGATATTCTAGGAGTCATGGAGAAGGAAGAAGATGACCTGGGCTTTGAGGAGGGCAAAAACAGCGAAGGACGGGCTTCCCCTTTTCTCAGCAACAAAGGAGAGGAGGAGGAGGAGGAGGAAGGAATGAGTGCAGAGGAGGTGAAAGTAGAGGAGGAGGAGGAGCAGGAGATGGATCTGGAGGTGGAACATGAGTCTACTCTTCATTCAGTAGACCTGGAAATTAAAAGTGAGGTCATCAGCACTCCTGAGCCTCAACACAAACAACTGCAGCACTCTGACAGCTGCTCTGTCTCCAGCTCTGGCTCCCAAGCCATTGAGGAGAAACAACTCTACCAGCCTTATCAAGGAGACAATGACAGCACCAAGTACAACTATCACCCTGGGGAGGAAGGAGCCTTCTCTTCCTTTTTGGAGGATGAGGATGATGAGATCCGTGTGTGAGACTCTAAGCTTTGTGGAATCTGTATGGGGATAGAAACTTGTAAGTAATTGTGATATCGTATTAATTAAAATGAAGGTCTGTAAGTGCTCCTGGACCCAGTGAGGGACGTGAGCAAAACATGTCTAATGGCCCAGCAGATGACCTCATAGCACCACTCTCAGACATGTTCACATGGTCTGGGTTTGGCAGCTGCCACTTTTTGCCACTGGACATGGGAGTGATGTTGAGGAGACTCATGAAGATGAAGAAAAGAAATCTGTTTAATGTCCAAACCTCATCACTTGCCTTTGCATCTTCTAACTGTCCACATTGGGTATTTGTTTGGAGGGGTTTTGGTTGTGTGTGCTACAGGTGCTGGCTAATGGTATCTCCTGACACGAGGATATTTTCACTACAGAATGAGCACGCTCTTGACTGGTGGTTTAAAAGTGCATGCAGCTGTTGACAACATTTATGCAGCTGAGCGCAAAAACGTTGACAGTAATTACAGCATTGTAGTGCATGTGAAGGATTTTGGTTACACATCCTGTGAGACACTGTCATTAGTGCGGCTGACAGGGAAGGATGGGAAATCATTCTGTGATAGAGATAACAAACCAGAAACTGAAAGGGGCTGCAGTGGCAGATGTTTTGTGTTCCGTTTTCTCTCCACTAACTGTCCATAATTCTGTACTAGCAGCGGTGACAGCTGGGAAGCTTCGTGTCAAGGGGGATTCATGTTTGTAGATGATTTTGTACACTCGTTGCCTGCGTGGTGTCTTTATCTCACCACTTCCTTCCTCATCACGTGACGGTAACTGTTTAGCTCTGCAGCTAGCCCTGTGCAGAAACGATGCTGGATTATTAAGTATTAAGTGATGCTGCCAGGAACAGTCTTCGTGACATTGGGTTGAAATCGAGTTTTCCTATCTAGCATTATCACGGCAAATAAGAAGACACTGCACTAATTAAGCCGAACTTGGTTTTGTTATACAAGGCAGTGTATTTCATTCAGCACCACTGTATAGTGTTAAATCACCAGGGTGAGGGGTAACTTGTACACTAACTTGTCCTTCGTTTCTTTAATTATTTCTTCACAGAAATCATGTTGTGAATAAAAATGTGAATAGGTGAGGCCTTTACTGCTGTCCACGCTGTGCTGCGGTGCTTGCCTATTGTAGCTTAGTCATTTCTGTCTCTTTTAGGCTACAGACACTAGCTGTGCTAAAAAAAAAAAAAAAAATTTTTAAAAGCGCTGAGTTGTAAGAAATCCTCTCAGAGCGTTTAGCAGCAGGATTGTTCAGCCTTAAGCAGAAATGACAAAAGTGCCAAATTTAATCTGCCATATAATCCTGTGTAAAACTAGCAATTTGTATATTATCACACAAGGGATTTTACAGTCTGTGTTGCTAAGTGACTTTATTCAAATAAGGGGCTAAAACCTCATACTTAATTCACTGAAATGCTTAGCTTGTGTGTATTTGCTTAAACCACAGAAGAGCAAAAAATGTGGGGCTTTTTTTTTATCTGTTTTGAATATAAGAAAATAAATGTGGGGAAATAGTTCCAGGTTTGCTGTGTCAGCTGAATTTAAAATTCAGAGGTCTGTTAGAATCCAGTCTCCTAAAAGATAACACTGGTTTATTATTGCATTTCGCTAGTCATTCTTACTTTTTCCTCCTATGCATACGTTTCTTGCTTGGAGAGCCTTGTTCTGAAAAATGCAACATAACTATATTTTTCAATAAAATGATATTATCACCAAGCAAGGCCTGTGTGTTGTTTTGTCTAAGACTGTCACATTGAGACAGTCCTGTGGTGTGTCACGGTAATACAAAGCTCCAAAACAAAACGTGACCACTTTTTAATATATAAAAAGTAATGGTAAATCACTAAAAGCTTCCTTATTTAGTCATGCTAGTCAATTATTGGGAGATTTGTAAACAGTACATTTTATGTAACTGGACCATTGCAAATTTTAGCTGAATACCCCTGCCGTAGGACCACACTCACGCAGTGTCAGTGCAACATGAGTGCATTATATCAGTTTATCAGTTTGCATGTGATTGTGGTCCTGATAACAATCTCACCTCCACCCTGAGCTGCTCCCAGTTCCTCAGAGGAGTGCATGAGGCCAGGGGGAGGGATGACCTGAATCAGTGGAGGGGGAGTGTTGCCCTTGTAGAGCTCTTAAGTGCAAGTCTGATGGGATGAGCCCTCATTACACTGGGAGCAGACTGGCTGGAGAGCCTGAGGGAGCTTCCTCTTCATGACCATTCAGCATCACCCTTACCGCTGATTTAGGTCAGAGTCATAAACCTCCTCGATTAGGACACCCCGCACCCCTTCTGCTGCAACTCGCAATTTGTATGTCTAATTTTCAGTAAAAAAAATAAATAAATCACCCCCTAGCTGTCCATTCAGCCTTTCTGTCTGGCTTTTCTTTATGTCTTTGAAATGTAATCCATCTCCATCCAGCAGGGGTGTGTATTAATAGGCCTCCTACTCCCATTCTCATCTGCACGAAAAGGTGTAAGGCTTAGAATTGAGTACAGACTCATGATGGGTTCTGTGATTTTTGTTGTCTTGTGCCACCTAGTGGCACTACATGAGGATTTGAGGTGTGTGTGTGTGTGTGTGTGAGTGATCAAATATTTATTGTCATATTACAGACATTAAGACATCTGAGGCTCTTTAGTTTATAAATCCTCCAGAGCAGCGATGAGGTAAAACTATACAAGTCTGGCTTTATGACGTGCCTTATCGAGCTTTGTAGTCATGAAGTCTAGTTGTTATTGTACTAGAAGCACAACCTGACTAATTGGAGAATACATGGAGAAAGTATATATAGTGCCATGACAAAAATATTTGCCCCCTTCCCAGTTTCTTCTAGTTTTGCTAATGTCATATTTAAATCTTTCAGATCATCATTTTAATATAAGATAAAGACGACATGCATAAACACAAAATGCAGGTTTTAAATGATCATTCCATGTATCGAAGTTCATGATTTATTCAAAACCTCTATCACCCGTGTGAATAAGTAATTGTCCCTTAGCTACCAAAATCAAGCAGTTAACTAAATTCAATGGCTAGCTGGTTGAATTTCACTAGTCACACCCAGGCATGATTACTGCCAGACCTGTTGAATCTAAACATAAATTAAATAGAACCTGTCTGGCAATGAAGTAGGCGAGAAGATCTCAAACCGTGGCATATGATGACGCGTCCTAAAGAGGTACAAATACAGATGCTAAAAAAAAAGCATCGAAGTCATTGAAATCTACAAGTCTGGAAAGGGTTATAAAGCCATTGCTAAGGCTTTGGGACTCCAGTGAACCACAGTAAGAGCCATTATTTACAAATGGAGACAACTTGGAACAGCGGTGAACCTTCACAGGAGCTGGGCTACCAAAATTTCACCAATTTCACAGCATCAACAACTGATCCAGGAGGTCACAAAAGAACCCAGATGAACATCTAAAGAAATCACTTGCCTGAGTTAAGGTCAGTGTACACGATTCCACAATAGGAAGGACACCGCAATTGCCACAAAAAAAACATTTGGATGACCCTCAAGACTTTTGGGATAATATTTTTTGGACTGATGAATCAAAGGTGTTCCGTTTTGGAAGACGTGTCCTGTTACATCTGGCATGAAGCTATCATCACATTCCACCAGAAGAACATCATCCCAGTGGTCAAACATGGTGGTGGTGTGATGGTCTGGGACTGCTTTGCTTCTGCAGGACCCAGGTGAGTAGTCATAATTGGTGTAAATATGAATTCTGCTCTCTATCAGAAAATCCTGAAGCAGAATATCAACCCATCAGTTCATGACTTAAAGCTCAAGCGCAGTTGGGTTATAGAGCAGGACATTGATCTGAAGTATACAAGCAAGTCCACCTCTGAATGGCTCCAAAGACATTAAATTAAGGTGCTGGAGTGGCTGAGTCAAAGTCCTGACTTGAATCACATTGAGATGCTGCGGCAAGACCTTAAACGGGAAGTTCATACTCGAAAGCCCTCCACTGTAGCTGAATTAAAATAATTCTGCAAAGAAGAGTGGGCCAAAAAATCCTCCACAGCGATGTAAAAAAGACTCATCACAATTACTTCTTCAGACAGATGATATTGATTTTAAATAAATCTTCATCTTCAATAAATGGAACGGAATACTTGTGTTGTCTTTATCTTATATTAATATTAGTCTGATGATCTGAAATGTATAAATGTGACAAAGTATAGTGAAAATGCTACCAGTACAGGATTTGACCAGAAGAGGGCCCTGCTTGTTAACATAGGGAACAGATTTGCATTCTGCTGCCAGATCTGCTGTCCTTTCTCCTGAATTCCATGGTGGGAGCTGCTCGAGGCAGCCAGCAGGAAGAAATCTGGATCGCATTAAACAACCTGCTAGGCTGGAGATTTTGGACAGAGAGAAACTAGAGAAAGAGGGGGGTGGGTTAGAGCTCATACAGAATGCATGATTGTTCATCAACTTCATTTCTTCCTGCCTTAAATCCACTCCCTTCTCTCTCTCTCTCTCTCTCTCTCTCTCTCTCTCTCTCTCTCTCTCTCTCTCTCTCTCACACACACACACACAAAAA
>JAOVVH010000032.1:20990931-21004257 GCA_028566435.1 Scorpiodoras heckelii | reverse complement strand
AGAGATGGGATTCGCACCTCAGGTGTTACCAGGGAAGAGGTTTTCTCTCTCTCTCTCTCTCTCTCTCTCTCTCTCTCTCTCTCTCTCTCTCTCTCTCTCTCTCTCACACGCACACACACAAATGCCTATACACATGACCCAACCCTCCCCGGATCCCAGGATGAATCGAAGTCATTAGAGAAATACTTTGAGAAACTTGCCTAGCATGGCTTGTTTATTCAGGGACACACTGGAGTTGGAGATGTCTGCACAAGCCATGACGGTGTCTCGCTATTGTGTGAATGGCACAATGGCCCAAAATGTATATGCATGGTTTGAAGAGCAGACAGAGTCACGGACATTATCCAGGCTGCCCTTCCCCTAGAACTGAATGTCTCTCTTCTTGAACGTCCCACAGCATAATGTACACATTCACAGATCCAGATGCTCATGAGCGAAAGAATCCCTCTGGTATGTTGGGACAGAAGAGGAATTAGTGGAGGGTTGGGAATTATTTTCAACACCCCCAACAACACCAGTTCACAACAACAGCGCTGTCTGATCTCAGCTTGAGCAGAGAGAGGCTCAGATGGGATCAGTTTAACAGCATTACATTTTTATACACATTTGTTCTGCTCCCTGTCTGCCTCGAAACACACGCCAATTCAACTGATGTGCAGAAAAGCTATGCTACAAAAAGGTTATAGTTGGGTGTTTGAATAGCTTTGACAAGAATGCACTGCTCGGATATGCATTTTGTACCATCAGTTGTTTTGTTTTTCCTTCCACTGCAAAAGTCAAAACCTCAATGTATGAAAAAATGACAATAAAACCCAAATGGAAAAAAAATTTATTAATCCTGCTCGGTCTGTGCCTGGAACCTTTTTTCGCTGTAGCACTGCTTTTTCCATTCAGAGTTTTCCACAGAGCATTTCAGCAAAAACACTATCCGTTACAGAAGTGCAGAATGAAGCATCCAGCTTGTTATGTGAGAAGACTCGTCAGTTTAAATGCCGACCCTTGCCCTTGAGACTGTGCATGCACATGGACTTCAACTGGGGCATACCAATGATTGAGTCTTCTTCTGTTTATGAATGTATGTAAAATATGTATCACTTCTCTTGTCTCATTAATACGTCAGAAATCTGTGTCTTACTGAAAGAAATCATCAGGACCAACAATCGAAAGACAGGAAGAGAAGGCTGGATCCCTTTCCTGTCTAAACCTTACACAGAAGATTGTGCAGACTTTCATGTATTCGTGGTTCAGCTTATGTTGCAATATGCAGTTTCCTCTCCAAATCCCACCCTACTGGAAAAGGCTCAGATGCACCACCTTAAATCTCCTTACCCTGCTCACTTCAGCTGCAGCTGCATCACAGAACCCTAAATGGCAAGTATTAAATAATAAAAGCCATCAGAAATAATTTTATATCACACAGTCTGACAGACGCTATCATTTACTGCACTCCAGCCTCCAAATGCACCTCTTATATATTTCTTTCAAACACTCCTCTGCCATAATGTGCATTGAAAATACAATGCTATTATGCATGATGAATTTTAGATGCTGTTATCTTTCCCATGGATATCACTGACAGGATTTCCCCATCCCCATAACAGTCTATTTATCCTGTATGCTTTGCATTCAGCTGTAAGTCCAGCGTGTCCAGTGGCCTCCATCATGGATCTTCTTGAGTGATTTCACCTGGTCTCCTGCCAGACCACACATTACTTTTCTCTCTATTTACTATTTCCTCCTGATCATGCTTCTTTGTACATTGTTTGGATGAGATCTATAGCAAGGCCACATATTTGGAAAAAGGTCTGGCGTATTTTTTTTTTTGTTTTGTTTTGTTTTGTTTAGTTTTTTCCTCCATAACCTTCACATTCCTCTGCAGGAAAATGTGCAACACCCAATAGAGGGGCAAGGCTCAAATCTATGAAGCACATAATGTGGGATCTGTGTGCTAGGCATGCTGTGGTATGCGGTGCACTACAGAGGGACCAGAGCAGAGGGGCGTCGGGGTGATGGGGTCAAATCTAGCCAGGAAGTCAGGGATCACCAGGGGTCATTTGCTTTTGGCATGTATTAAACTTTAACCCCTGGAACCCTGCCGGCTTTACCTCCGTTTATTTCCAGATCTGTTCTTTCCATCAGTCACTCTGAGGCATGCTTTATCTGTGTCACGAGCAAGACTCATGATTTCAGAATTCCTACAGTAAAAACAACTTGAATAACTGTTAGATGATTGTAATACTGTGGGGTCATCTTGGCTCTGGTGTGTGTTTAAGTATGACTGCTGAAAACAATATCAGAGCCAATAAATCTATGTAATTATTAGAAATGTAATTTCTGTTCATATAAATGTAAAAAAAAAAAAAGAAAAGAAATATAAATTATGTTGAATTCTTAGTCAAAACATACCATACATTGTTATAAGTACATATTTTATGCCATTTTTAGTATGAAATCTAATCCTAATCTAACAGTATTCAACATTATGGGAAATCTCTGTCTATTTCTGATTAGGCATAGGATGGAATAAATATGTCAATATGTAATTTCTTGATAATACAGGTCATCTAGAAACTGAGATTTTTGGTTCTGAAAACAGAAAAAAAAATTATTTAAAGAAAGGTGAAAACACAATGTGATTTAGCATGTTTCCTTTCTTGTAAGTGTGGTTTATAAAGTAATTTGGCACGTATATCACAGTGACACAAACTGACAGGAAATACAACACAATACAATACAACGTGATTGTGCCACATGGGTGGAGCTTAAACCTTCATAGTTGTAAAGCTTCAGATGTTGTGAGTGGATAAAACCTGGGACGTAAAAACACTGTTTTTTTCCGTTGATATTTTTAATTACTATAGCTCCAGAGAAGACATATTGCAGAAACTATTTTTCCCATAATCTGAAAAATGACTCTGCAGTGTCTTGCTAAGCTCAGCAGAACTGCTCTGCTTCTCAAGGGGGATGTTAAAAGTACATGTGGAGCCCTCCACCCTCTCAAGCTGCAGAAAGCTGCTGTGTGTTGAAGGCTTCACAGTTATTTACACACTTCCAAGGCTCCCTCCCTCCCATATGGTAAATCAGGAGTAGTTGTTTTTATATGGGAAACGCCTCCCGATGAATACTGAGCGTGAAGCAGGATCTTTATGCACATTCCTGGTTTAATATTTAAGCAGTGGCCTGCACATGCCCCCATGCTGATAATACACCAAAAACAATTGGAGACTTTTCTTTTATTATCCATGGTGTTATGTTTTCCTTCTCTGTCTTTCCTGCCTGAGAAGTTAACAGCAACAGTGAGGCAGTTTCCAAAGCGGTGTCAAAGATCGGGGTTGTCAGTGCAGAGAGCAGCCGCATTGCTGGAGCCTGCTATGGCTCAGCTGTGTGGATGCAGCTTGTGTCAACAACTTTCTGTATTTCTCCTCATGCCAACATGCTCTCATAAGTGAGGTGTATGAGTGAGGGGGAAATTCTGGCCGTGCCCGGGGTCTGTGTGTGCCAGACCCAGTTCAGAGCTGCTCCAGGGTCAAGGGACCTGTTAAAATCACAGAGCAACGCATGCTGTCAAGCTGCACCCAGCTGGATAGAGCGAGAAAAAAAATGCCAAGGTCAAGAGTGTGTGTGTGTGTGTGTGTGTGTGTGTGTGTGTGTGTGTGTGATTAAAATTACAGGAATGCAATGTAATTTCCAGACTTCTCATGAATTCTTATTTGATTCAAAAGAATTTAAATACCTCTTAACCTGAACAGTCGTGTTTACGTGAGAACAATGTCCTTACACTCGACATTACACTCGATTCCAAATAGCTGTACTGAGGATTACACTTCTTACAGAATTCTGTGCTCACCCCCTTTTGGCCAAAAAACAGCCGTGACAAAAGATTCTCCAGTCCCCCCTTCTGCATTTTTGTTCCCGTCCTGAGTAATACAGAGATGATTTAAAGTAATCAGCATGTAGAGAGAGTGTGAGAGTTAGCATCTCTCATGCAAACAAAAAATGTACTTTTTTTTTGCAATGTAGCTGCAAATAAAAAGAATTATAAAGCAAGAAATCAAAATGCATGGGTGTGCCTTGTAAGAAGACACAATACAACGAATACAATCCAAAACATAAACAAAATTAAAGTAGTTTGAAACACTTTTTCAGTATCCAGACCAGCTTTAATGCAGCATTTTATGTCACAGCTATAGAATTGGCAGAAAAATGGACAAAGACAGGCCAAGCAATCTGACAGTGTTAAAATGTCAGAGAGAGAAAAACATGGCTGAATATTTTAACAGAGAGATTTAGAGGTAGTTATAAAAGTAAAGGCTGTTCATTCAATTTATTAAACAATATTTACGACATGGTGGAAAAAATGGGGGGGACGACACCAAAACAGAACACTACTGAAATAACATCATTTTGATGGTTTGACATTTTTGTTATAATGTAAGAATGTTAGTGAAACACTGTACACAGCCTTGTTTGTATAATATACATTTGTCTTCCTTATAGTTTCTAACAAGTGTGCAAACTCAACTTTATATTAAACAGACAATACAAAATATCTTTATGTTTAATTTGATACACCCTTCTCTATGTCTCTCTCTCTCTCTCTCTCTCTCTCTCTCTCTCACACACACACACACACACACACACACACATATATGTAACATGTGCAGAGAAGGGGGTGGAGGTTGAACACACAATACTGCTGGCCCCTGGGACAGACAAGAGGCCCTGAGCACAGAGTTACGCCCCAATACTGAGCTGTCTGCTCCTAGCCTTATCGAAGCCAGCTGTTAGAAGCAGGACATATAAGACAATCCTGGGGACTCACATCCCTTCACATTTAAGCATTTTCCCTGCTTCTTCTTTTGCAAGTGGACACAGAGGCCATAGCTGGCATTGTACTGGCTCGCCTGCATATAAATCTCTACAGATTGATGTAAAAGTGGCAGGCGGGAGCTCTGCATTCAGCCGCCTTGTAATAAAGACTCCTATAGCAGTCGGCTTCACTATAATGAGAGCTCACATAGTTGTTGTAAAAGGGTAACTTTATAATGGAAAAAGAAATTCAAACAAAAACAGCCTCTGGATTCAATTAAGGATCCATCCCCCATCATACAGAAGAGGAAGCACAGAAAGGAAGGGGGAAAAAAATGTATACTTTGCGGAGATTGGATTTTCACACAGGCTAAGGATGTAAGAAATTCACAATATCTGAGTGTTTCAAGATGGCAGCAATGTCAGAATCTCCTCTGGAATGCATAACACCCTCCATTTCATGGGTTCTGGCTGCTAACCAAGAATTGAGGCCTGAAAGCGGTATGCATCTGTGTTTCAAATGCATGTGCATCTGTGGAAGAGGTGTGGGTCAAACCACTGTCAAAGGAAAACTCCTTCCTCTCTTCACTCCTTTTTCTCTACACTCTGATTCCTCTCTGATTTCAGTTCCTGCAGATCAGGAAAACAGTTACAATGTGTTTCAGACTTTCTTCCCAGTCTCCAAGGCTGCAAATGAGTCAGGCGCATGCATGTGGCATCGCCTACATTCTCTTGAGATTTCTTTAAAAAAAAAAAAAGGCCTGGCCAAACCACTTACCATAACACAGGACTTCACAGAGTGACAATGTTGTTGTATTTGCCAGGAGAAATTCATCTTATGCTATTACAAAAAATCAGTTTTATATAGCTTCTATATAAAATAACTGTGTATGTATATGTTTTAATGTGCTCTTCGTAGTTTATGTATCATTTGTTTCATTTGTGGACTACTGGACCAATATTTCCCATGTACCTACTCAAGTGTCTACTCAAGTTAAGCTGTGCTGTGTCAAGAATTGCAACTCAGATGCAACATTGCAACCTTTTAACTTTTTACATGATATTCTTTTCTATGGGGATGATGGTCACTTTGAAGTACTAGTATTGCGCCATCTTGAGGATAATAGTCAATTATCCTCAAGTATGCTGCTGATCCTTATTGAAGGTCAGATCCAGTTATAGGCTGGTACTGACCTTATGAGAGAATAAGAACAACTCAACTGCTGATATTGTTTCTATTAAGGATAAGCGTCCACTAAAGAAGAGATTTTATTAATTGTGTACTCTATTGAGGATGAGAAAAACTAAACCTATTAATCAAATACAGGAGAACAGGAAGCTGAAAAAAAGGTTCAAACATTCACAGGTTAGAATGTATGATCTTATAAAGTGATGATATTATTACTTGCTGCATGCCAACACATACAATAGGTGAAGTGTCTGCTGTCTGAGTCAGAGTTTAGTCAACTTTGCTAGTAGTACTTACCTAGGAAAAGAACACGCAGGAAAGCTTCACCATTCCCGGAGGATACTTCCCTAGTGTTACAAATGTAAGGAAGTGACCATGAGTTTGACTCAGCCAAAATGACGAGTTTCCTTTTTGCATAACACAGAGGAAAAAAGGAGGAACTGTGAGCCATTTCACGATTAAGAATCTTTTTAAGCTCACAAATCAAATAAAAGTAATTGATAATACTAACCTTAATATTATGAACAATGACTTTATGAACAAGACTGAAAGTATTATGAGGTAGATGAGATACACTTTATTGTCAAATGTTTGTGACATCCTGAACATCATGCCCAAGTCCTATTATAAATTTAGTTCCCCTTTGCTGTTATAATAACTTACACTCTTCTGGGAAGTCTTTCCACTCGATTTTGCAACATGGCTGTGGGAATTTGCTCATTCAGTCACAAGAGCATTAGTGAAGTCAGGCAGTGATGTTGGATGTGAAGGCCTGTGTGCAGGTGACATTTCAATTCATCCCAAAATTAATCAACAGGGTTAAGGTCAGTGCACTGTGCAGGTCACTCGAGTTCTTCCACGCCAACCTTGGCAAATTAAGTCTTCGTAAACTTCACTTGTGCACAGGGATTGTGGAAGAGGTTTGGGCACCTTAGTTCCAGTGAAGTAATCTTATTTCCACTTGAGCTCTTCCATACCAACCGTGGCAGACCATGTGGTCTTCATGGAGCTCATTTTGTACACAGGCCAGTGTCATGCTGGAACATCTTTGGGCCTCTTAGTTCCAGTGAAGGGAAATTGTAATACTACAGCAAACAAAGACATTCTAGATAGTTCTGTGCTTCCAACTTTGGCACACCAGTTTGGGTAAGGTCTCAGTATGGGTGTGATAGTCAGCTGTCCACAAACTTTAGCCATATAGTGTATCTAATCTGGCAATAATCAATATGTGAAAATCATTCATCAGTTATTTGTGAATTTCCCCAAATTAAAATGTTACAGCTTGTACATTTATATCATTGTAATGACACGTACAAAGTGCACTGCTTATGGATTTGTGTTACAATACCTGCAACTTTTCTACCTACAAAATACATGTACAATTATATGTACAATGATCATTTAGCCGAACAGTTTGACTATTAAAACCTTTAAACCAGGGGTGTCCAATCTTATCCACAAAGGGCTGGTGTGGGTGCAGGTTTTCTTTCCAACCAAGCAGAAGCCACAGACTACTGAACGTCAAGATCCATTGATTAGATCCATTGATTAAAAACAGGTGGAATGAGGTGTGGCTCCTGCTTGACTGGAAGGAAAACCTGCACCCATACTGGCCCTTTGTGGATAAGATTGGACACCCCTGCCTTAAACAGTCGAAAGCACAGTGATACAAAGTGCCTAGCTCTCCTACAAGGATTCATATTTTGACACATGTGTCAAAAGCTAGTTTGTACAAATTCTAGAGTGTGCTAGGTGTTTACAAAAAGACCATTTCAGCTTAACACAACATAAACATAACGTAAACAATACAAAGGACAATCACTTACAAAAGACTCCACCAAGCCACAATCCGTGACTGGGATCTGATCCAATTTTTAATGGGTTCTTTCACTGGCCCACGCTACACAATTCCATCAAGTTAAAAATTGGCCCTGTAGGTTTTCCATAATCCTGCTGAAAGACAGACAGACAGACAGACAGACAGACAGACAGACAGACAGACAGACAGACCAACAAATCACACCAAAACATTACCTCCTTGGTGGAGTTAATAACAATAAAAAAACAAAATGTAATACAAAAGATCATGAACAAAATAAATGCAAAGAAAATAAAAGTATTAACTTAAGACAATGTCTAAAGTGTCTTCTGTACAAAAATTATACTATCTGCACTGTTTGTATTGTCTTGTACTGCTCTGTACTGTCTACACGGTGTGTTTTGTCCTGCACTGTCTTGCACTCGTTTGTATGCATGCACTTCACAGTCCGGTGTAGTTACATGCAGTACCTTAGGTCCTGGAGGAACATTGTTTCATTTCAATGCGTACTGTATATGGTTGAAATGACAATAAATAGCAATTGACTTGAAAGTTTTTAGCAGTTTATGAAAAGAATAGAGGCATGGGACCATTCATATTGGATGTGGAAACTCATTCCACTACTGAGGAACTGAGATGAAAAAGCAGCTAGATCTTGTGTTATGAGCTTGTTAGAGATGTTACAGTTCCTTCTAGACCTCCCAGATGCACTGAAGATGAAAACTTGAGTCAGCAAAAAATAGGTGTGTAGTTTTACACCAGGCACATATATAATGTAGTGCAGAATGCTTTAACACCTGGAATGCAACAAACATTGTTAATTTGATTCTTGCGTGAACAGAAAGCCAGCAGAGTGACCTCAGTAGGGGTCACATAATAGGTTGATTAAAGAGGTTATAAACCAGTTGAGCAGCAACATTCTGGATGCTCTTTAGAGGAAATAACGCATATGAAACCCAGCTTGTGGAGAATTGCAGTAATCATGTCTAGAATTAGCTAGAGCTTGATGATGACATTAAGCCGATTTTGAAGTCAGATAACCAGCTCTTTTCAGTGAGTCAGATCATTTGGCTCAACTCACCAATAAGAGACGACTCTACTGACTCCCAAACCAAGTGGTTGTTCTTCTTTGACTATCTATGCCTGAAATGGTTTCACGAGAAAAGAAAGAAAGCAAAAAACCCAGCTCATATATGCAGGTCTGCTGTCAATGTTCACTTGAATATGCCAAAATGTTAATGTTTAATGAAAATAAAGAGAACAAACTTTGACTTAATGGCTCCCTACACTCCCAAACACAGTAAAGTGTGCCAATAGTTTAGTGAGTGGTTTGAGTGCAAACATGAGAAATTAAAAAAACACAGACACATAAAATTGTGGTTTTCTATGGCTGTATATCAAAACCCTTTCACTAATCATGAGGGCTTTCAGTTTCCCTTGTGTTATATTTTGTGTAGCGTGCAAACAAAGTGAATAGAAAGCCATTTGATATTTGTCCCAATACTATTTCATTGATTTTACTTGGATCATATATAATATCGTGAAGCTACATTGGATAAGAAAACACTCCCCTGGGTAAATAATTTTCTATTATTTTATTATTAGAAAATACTATTTTCTTTTACTTCATATACTAGTAGTACATGGGTACAAATTGGTAAAAATTTTAACATGGAAACCCAATTGGGTACAACCCAGCTCGGAGGTGAAAATAGCTACAACGTGGTGGATTATGGGTAATTTGCAGAGCTGTGCCACAGCATGCACTGCAATAGAAGTATATGTGGGAAAAAAGAAATATCTGGAGCTTCATGGTCCTTACATTGAATGCTCTTTCTGTGTGACCAAGTGGCCAAGTGTGTGTGTCCTTATGTATGTTTGATTCAGGGTTCATACTGAGCCAGCTGTAAGAGAGAGAGAGAGAGAGAGAGAGAGAGAGAGAGAGAGAGAGAGAGAGAGAGAGAGAGAGAGAGAGAATACTGAAAGAGAAAGATTTCCTGTAAGAACTGAAAGCAGACCAACACCCAGGGATGAGCTAATCACCTGGCAATAACAATTCTCACAACAGCAGAGGAAAAGCCTCCTACCTCTCCTTCGGGTCAGATCGTGTGACCTATTTGGCATGAGGCTGCTATATCTAAAAGGAGCCATGCCTACTGGTAATAGACGGAATTAATCAGAGCCTGCTCCCCCACACAGAGCCATAAAAATGTTAGTAGTACTAAAAAATGAGTGAAGAAAATGTAACCAATTCTCATATCATCAGTAACCCCAAGTTGATATGGTCAGTTTGTAATGTAGACAAGAGTGCATTGTGACCGTTCACTGAGGATTGCTGCAATCTTGGCAAACTTTGGCTGCGAGCTGATCTCAGATGACTCTATTTCAGGGGCCAAGCAGATGTCAGCTCTGTGCAGACTGGGTTCTCTCCCTCCTCCCCCATTCACCGGCCAAGAGTCAGGCAACCTCTCTGAGTGTGTTCACGGGAACCTGCAACAGGAGTGTGTGCTGATGACACAGTCTCAAACAGGAAGCCATGGCTAATGACTAGCAGATGGTGGAGGTGATTGAAGTGCCAGGATCTGGCTTTCGTCATGGTCTGTGACTGCAATTTGTTTGGGTATTGTTCCTGATCAGTCTGGGTGAAGTAGAGAGGCTGAGATTTCACACTAAGGATCTGACAAGGTTTCCCTCCCAAACGCCTCAAAGTTTGACTAATTGGGTTAAGGCTGCAACTATTGCCATATCACATTTGATCATTGCTCAACTGACCCTCTCAGTTGGATTTAGCTGCAGAAAGGCAGGGAGCAGCCATCTCCTAAACAGTAGAACTAAGACTTGGCACAGGCTTGTGAGAACTAAAAATAACATCCGGCATCAGAGTGACAACAATGTTGTCTACTTATGGAGGTGTCAACTTGTAGCCTTGACACCAGTGTGTCTGTGTATGTGTGTAACTGAGAGAAAGTTTGTACACCACCATTTTAAGTACTGTGACTGCCCACTGCTTTCACTGCCTTGGGGCCCCTTTGGCCCCGCCTTTGAGATCTGCGGCCTGTTATCTGATAGTCACTAAGTGGCGAAACATAAACAGAACAAAAGAGAGAGGGGGAGACAGAAAGAGTTCAGACATCTCAAGATCTGAGAAGTTCCCTTTCACTACAGCAACTAGGCAAACTC
This sequence comes from Scorpiodoras heckelii, assembly GCA_028566435.1. Classification (NCBI taxonomy): domain Eukaryota; kingdom Metazoa; phylum Chordata; class Actinopteri; order Siluriformes; family Doradidae; genus Scorpiodoras; species Scorpiodoras heckelii. The sequence continues at coordinate 20,993,260 of JAOVVH010000032.1, read as the reverse complement.
CGGAGAATAGAAAGTGAGAAAGGAAATCAAGAAAACTGCTAACAAAGCATTATCATTTATTGAGCTAAATGGCTGCTGAAACCTTTTATTTTCAGGTACAGAAGATGGATGTGCTGTGCAAACCTAGGAGTTTACCAATCCATCATTGTTTTTTAATGTTTACATCATATGGGAGGAAAATGAATCCCAAGAATCTCCGTAGCACACATTTGAACACTCTCGAAATGTCTCAGCAAAATCAGTTTAAAAAAAATATTTATCTAACCAGTTCAGAGTAACGACCCCTCAGAGTTAGTACTCATCTAGTTCAAAACTACAGCATCGGACTGTTCATTCATGGACACACACTTACATGACATAATTCTGCTCCACGCCCAAAGAGTCTTAATGGTTGTTACTAGCTCTTCTAACATTCTAGCGATCACTTTGCAGTGGCTGTCACCATTCCTCTCCTCTTACTACCAGCCCATGTGAGGTTCCCACTGCAGCTATCTCAACCAGATGTGCCTGCAGTTGGCCAGCGGAGGCTCTCATTCCTTCTGATCACATGGCCTATTGATATTACTGAATGCTTCTGCACACGGAAATGCTTAAGTCAGCATAATTAATTTTTATGACAATATAGATGCAGTATTTATTAAAACGGAGCCACACGGTCTGGCTATTACACACTGCCAAATGGATTTGTTGTTCAGTATTGCACAGACTCAGCCTCATACTTAGTCCTGCAACACACTCAAAAAAATTTGGGACCGAGGTAAAATAAGACTGAAAAGGTTATGCAAGTAAAACTGTTCTGGAAATGTCCACAATTAGCAGTTTAACTGGTTACAGGTGAGGTCACCAAGATTGAGTATAAAAGGAGTATCCACCAAGGGCTTAGTCTTTGCAAGCAAGGATGGGTCGTGGTTCAAAGCTTTGTGCCAAATTTCATTTTGTCAGTCAGTTCAAAGATAATGTTGATCAGTGTAAAACTGTAAATAATGTAGATCTTTCACCATCTACAGTCCATAATATCATGAAACGTTTCAGGGATTCAGGGGAAATCTAGGTGTGTAAAATCCAAGGGTGGAAACTGCTGCTGAATGTGTGTGACCATCAAGACCTCAGGTGGTATTGTTTTATAAACCGTCATGCTACTGTGATGGATATAGCCACATGGGCTCGGGAGAACTTTGCTACCGACGACACAACATCTTTTCCAACATATAATGCCGTCAAGCAGCAACAACAAATGTTGCCATCAAGACAACATCTTTTCCAAGGAACTCCATGTCTATTTCAACACCAGGCCTCACTCTGTATGAGTTACAACAGTGTGACTTGACTGGCCTGCCTGCAGTCCAGATCTGTCTCCCATTGAAAATGTATGATGCATCATGAAGATGAGAATCAGACAACAGTGACCACAGACTGTTGAGCAGCTCAAGTCTTGTACACAGCAACAATAGCCAAAAATTCCACTTGCAAAACTGCAACAATTAGTATCTACAATTCCCAAATGATTAAAAAGTGTAATTTAAAGAAAACGTTGTTACCCAGTGGTAAACATGCCTCTGTAACAAATTACAGATGTCAGGTTTTATTGCATGTTCCAACTTTTCTGAAAATAGGGCTTGTAGTTACAGTAGGTGCACGACCTAGCTTTAAAGAAAAGACAGCGTCATGCAGATGAAGGAAAGTATACGATGACATTTTGTCCATACATGAATGTGTCTTAACTGATCATGTCTAGTGACCTTGGTGCTAGGTTATAATGTTATAATGTCAATATCAATATGGGTGGAAAGACAGAAAAAGTGAATTCCTGCAGTTAATAATTATGAGTTTCCCCCTGCCCAATGTACATGATATACCACTATCCAAAGCCTAGTCCACAAGAACACTGGTATGTACTGTTATGTGCAAAATAACAGCAGTGTGTTTAAAACAATGGAGAAAAAGCTCAATCCTCATAATAGCATTTATTTCCATATACACAAAGGCACTGGGAGCACTGCACATTCCTGCAATTGCAAATGAAAACATGAACAAAATATAAATTTTTAATGAAGAAAAAGAATAATAGGCTGTTCGAAAAAAGCAGTGCCTGCATTTTCATTTACAAACTCGAATATTTACAATATAAACAAATTTGTTTACAGATTTAGCTTTTCAGTTCATCACTGAACTAATATTTAGTTGTATAACCTTTATTTCTGATAACTTCTTTACATCTGTGTGGCATGGAGTCAACTAACATCTGACACCTACGAACAGATTTTCCAGCCCAAGCTGACTGGACTACATTCCACAGTTCTTCTGCATTCTTGGGTTTTGCATCAAAAAC
>JAOVVH010000032.1:20959719-20970770 GCA_028566435.1 Scorpiodoras heckelii | reverse complement strand
TGGTGCACGGGTGGTCCAATAAATCAATCAGATTAGAAAAAACACCAGCCTTGATTCTCACAACATAGTGTGCAGGAAGTACACAACAAGCCTTCCCTCAGGCAAATACACCATTTTCTGTGTAGTTAATCTAAAAATCCTGAGCCTTCCTGGTTACAAGCAAGCAGCTATGTAGCTATGCTTACAAGACTCTATTCAGCAAACCATACCTCCTTTTTCACAGGAAAGGAACATGGTTAGTTGGTACATATCGCCAACTGGCAACTCCAGCCTCTGTGTTGTGGTCCTGCTTTGTCAAGTCCACTCCCGCTGCTGTGATTTTGTGGCTTCTGTGTCTTTTCTGATTGCTTACTAACAATACGCAGTCTACAGACTTCTCTGTCTGTCATTTGGCTTTCTTTTCTTTTTTGGCACAAGGACTTATTTTGCGGCTGGAGAAGCACGGGCCAAATCTTCAGCCTGCTTGAGTTCAGACCCCACATAGTGTGCTCTACAGTGTGCTCCAGGAGCATGTAGTGTCTGCAAGCTTCTAGTTGGCAGGCGGTATAAACTCTGTAGTTTGTGTTGTTGGAGATCTGAACTTGTTGATGTCTTAGGCATATCATGTTACTTAAAACTAACAAATGGATGAGTGACAAATGAATGTTGAGCTTGATAGTGACACTCCTATAACACAACTCTGTAGTTATTGTGATCTGTACTTACCAGGTACATAATAAGTGATCATGATTTATGTGGTGTTTTTAGGTGTGCTGCGATATGCAATATATATAATAGAACCTTCAAAACAAACTTAAACTATTTCAGTGATTTGAATGTAGATCATTTGATAGGTTTATTGTAAGTCATCAATTATCAGTAAGACCTGAGCTATGAGACAGTACACTGCACTGAAACCCAACTAGCCTCCGTGTGTGAGTGAAAATCATGTCCAGAACTGAAGTCTTTTTCTCGTTATCTGTATGTGTATTAAGTAAGAGGTGACGTGGCTTTGATCATGAAGCAGTCACAATTTGTTTTTTGTTAGCATGCCGTCTTTACAGCAGCCTTTACAGAGTCCTGTCTCCTTCCAGCTTGCCTCAGTCTGCCATCCTGCACGGAATCACATTGTACTGACAGCATTCACATACTACAATGACGAAGGAATGAGAAGCAGATTTCTGCCAGTAAACATACATGTTTTGAGCCCCGAGGGTGGAATCACTCAGCGGATATGTCAACAATTAAAATTTAAATCATTTTTTCTATTCATTCTCTCATATAAATGTTGGTTATGCCGCATGTGTTGGATCTGATGCAGACTCAGAGCCGGTAAACAAAAGCAGTGCATTGTCCAAAGCACTGTCTGGCTTTTGTAAAGCAGCTAGACAAGCTTCAGAGCAACTCTACTGGAAGGAGCAAAAAATTTAAATCTTATATGGTGAAGAGAGTTGCAACACTGTGTTTCAACTCAGAGGGTTTACATTAGTGGTGAACTGCAGTGAGCATTGCTCATGATTTATACAGTGAACCGTCATGCAGTTGTTGTTAGACATGTGTGAAAGGAAAAGAAAAACAAGTTCTGAAGTCTTTATTCCTGAAATGGAGAGGAGTTGTATATGAAGCATCAAAATGTCTGAATCCTGAAGGTTTATTCTGGCATTCGGATATCAATCAAACATCAAGCATCGTTTGTCTAAAAACACCACACTTTTAATCACCATTTATGAGCATGTTAGAAATGTGAAGGTCTACAGAGGAACTTCTGAAACTGTGTGTTATTACTACGTGGCACCAGCCAAAAGAATGTGCCATACAGAGATGTGTGAAATGCTGACGGAGATGCACTTAGTTTTCATTTGTCAGTTATAACACTGGCTTGACAAGCATAGAAAATAAATTGAGACCAGAGGTCTGCATGCTCATGTTTCCCTGGTTTAAAATGTGGATAATAAATCCATTGTCATGTTCTCTGATCTATTGCCTACTATGAGGCATTGAATCTGTTCCTCATTGAGCCTTTGATATTTGATAGGAAGTTTTTCTGCGACAGTACAAGTCTGGTCTGCATGAAAACGTGAAAAACTGGACAGATTTGAGGATCACTGCCCTTCAAGGCCATTGCCCAAAGTCACACATGTAAGACAATTGCAAGCAGTGCACCAATAAGTCCTGCATTAACCAGATGATACTCAAGATCAGTATTCTCAGTTCTTTTTTAAATAAGCAGGAGGATGACCCTGGGGAAGATAATGGCAAGCCGAAAGTACATTGATCTGAGTTGGATATGTGCAGAGAGAAACATGCTGTTCCCCTGTGAATGCAAGACTGGAGCCAGCCACCCATGAGCTTTTGTAACCAGCCTCATTGAAGGCTTGGCCCTGGATTGAGCATTCTGAATAGCTGTGGTGGGCTCTAAAGAAGAAAGACAACAGGCCTTAGAGTGTGTTGTGGAAGGTTCCTCACTTCAAACCAGCACACACTGTCTCATGGTTTATTAGTTTAATTATCTTAGGATCTTTTTCAGCAGGATAAATATGAACATTTCTGCACTACAGTTTATTTGAAATATCTTTAAAACATTATATTATAAAAAAAAATAGTAGGAAAGATTTTTACCCAGTGTACTTTTCATAATGATGTCTGATATTTTTTTGGCTTGTTTTGTTACACACAATAATGCCTTCAATAATATTTGATAGGTCACGTATTTTTATTTTGAATTTTATTGGCCATGCTGGCTGAGTGTCCAATGCAGTGACACTAGTGGCTGTCTGTGAGCTCATATGTGTGGAAGAGGGTAGAGAGCACTTTCCTATGAATGTGTTACTCTACCCTGTGATGCAACATGAGTAGCAGTTCGAAAATATGCATTCACGTATATTAGAGGAAGCGTGCATTAGCTTTGCCCCTTCCCGGTTGGCATAGCTGTTGTGTGATCAGGGACAGGTGACTTGTGGGTCGGAAATGACCAAATTGGAGAGAAAATTCAAATTTAATCCACAAGAAGATAAGCCATTTTCATTATGTCAGTTCTTTACAAGATTTTTTAATTGCTTGTTTATCTGTCATATTGTTATTTCATGTCTAACTTTGTAAGATTTCATAGTAAAAATACATGGCAGTCAATAAGACATGCAGTGATGGAGCAGTATAGGCTTTCTAGAAGGGAGCACTTGCTTGGTAGATTAATTCCAACTCAACCCCCTCACACACACACACACACACACCCGCCCCACATTTTGCTGGCATCATGGAAACCATTCACACTTGTTGCTTTATTGAGAGAGCTGCTCTATTGGGTTAGGGTGCATTTTAATGGTCGGTTGAATGATTTATGAAGACTTAAACTAGTCGTGACACACCAGAGTGCTCCTCATATAAAACTTCTGCCTCTTAATTTGTCTGGTGCAGGTTCCAGTCATTTCATCACCTTGATGTAACTGATATGAATATGTGCTTTTTGAAACACTTGCTAACATGCTTATAAAATATGATGCATAAGGCCTGTGAACATTTCTAGTAAAACTTTATATTCATTATATAACAGGATGATTGAAACAAAGAAGCAGCTGCTGCACTAAAATCTACTTAAAGAATTACTGAAACACCACAATTCTCATTAATGAGCTGTAAGAAATCTCTTTTTACAGCATTGTAGCCGTAAAGATAAAACATATTTGTGTGATAGCAATCATAATTGAGTGTTGGATGTTCATATAATAAACAAAGAGCAGAGTAGCAGATAACAGGACTACAGAATGGTGTGTTGTGTATTAAGCCAAGCTGCTTAGCCACTAAACAGAAATGGTGCTAGAGGGCTCATTCGTCCGCCTGACAGCACAAGTGGATACAAGACTTCAAAGGGAGTTTGGTGGAGGGGCAAGTTCTGTAATAATTATAGGATCATTCAGAGGGCCTTAGATGTGGCTTGATGCCGGCCAGGCTTGGCTTGGGCTGGCTGGATGCACACACAGACTTTAGCTCATTACAGCTCACTGCTGTGGGCCGGAGAAGGGTTTCTCCAGGACAGACAGTGGAATGGAAACCAAGTTGTGGAATATAAACTGGCTATAAGGCATGATTCAGAATTTGTTTGCATGTCTGTGTGTATGAGAGAGACAGACAGAGAGAGAGAGAGAGAGAGAGAGAGAGAGAGAGAGAGAGAGAGAGAGAGAGAGAGAGAGAGAGACAGAGAGAGAGAGAGAGAGAGAGAGAGAGAGAGGCATACTACAATTAAAATTGTGCTGCATGAGTGTTTTTCTCACCCCCTGTGAATTTAAATGTTTAATGTTATTGTAAAACATCTAATGAAAAACTAACAGGCTTTTCATTTTCTGTTCATTGTTCAGTTTGTTTCTTACCGCTGCAGTACCAGGAGGACTTAGTTTCTGTCTCTCACTCCATGTTAGTTAAAAGGAAGGTGATAAATGGTGATAAATTCGAGATGGAGATGTTTAGAACCTGGGATACACTTTGGCACATATCACATTTTCACCTGTCAAAAGCTGTCAGCGCACTCTTTGCTACTTTTTGTGCTTTGATGGCTGTTACACAGGATCCTGTCATGCAAGTTCATTACTAAAGAGCAGGCGAAGAAATGAGATGACAGTGAATGACAAGTAGAAGCAGGAAAACATGGACATGCTTTGAATCCCACAAGGTGGCCTTTGACGAATCAAAACTTTGACCTCTTTGAAATGGATCAGAGCATTATGAGCATTTGGGCAGGCAAAAAGTGATTTCAGTAGCTACTGAAATTAGAAATGTCTACCTCGTCCCAAGAAGCTGGGTGTGTGCAAAACTTACTTGTGGAAGATCAAACCGCTGCACTGGAATGTCATAACATTTTGATCCTGACTAGATTTCAAATGTTAGTGTCTTCGTACAGGCAAAGCTGCTGGGAGGATTTTAACCCTAATAACGATTTCTATTTACTATTCCATTGTTTGCATCTTGTTTTTTTTGTCATCCTTTGCAAGACTTCCTTCAGTTTGCTACAAGGACACCTGAAATGGCAAAAGACCAGTTTCCTATTCACATCTTACGTAAATGTTATCAAAATTAAAACAAAGAAGCAGAATTGGAAGAACCAATTGGAAAAACTCACTGATAAAGATGAATGTTGGTTAAACAGGAGATCGTGGAGGAGTTGTCTAGGGAAATATGCTGCTCTGGCATTCCTTTAATTTGTCTTAACTTTCATGAGCTTGAGTAACGATGCAATTAATTGCAAAACCACATTAAATCCTCGTAAGTTCCAAAACTATCTAGGTGTTAAGTGTTGCAATATCACCCAGGGGACATAAACATTATTAGTCCAGCCACAAGTCAAGAACACACACTCTCTCTCTGTCTATCTCTCTCGCTCTCTCTCTTTTTTTAGTACAGTCTCATAATATAACCCACCTTTGTCTTTTGTCTCTAACCTCAAAGGAAATTCTAATCCAAATGGTCACATTTCACTCCTGCCACAAATTTCTACAGTTCTGCATCCCTAAACCTCTCCCAGTCAATTACTTTTACCTTAGTCTTTTAACCTCTGTTAGACTATTTTGTCTTTGTGAAATCTGATGTTGATATTGATGCTAACCTTATCTCATGTACATTTGCTGGATCCCTGCAGTAGTTTTAACACATCATCTGTTTTTGATTATGCCTTCAGATTGTAGGCTGGCTGTGAAATTTTACTAAACATGTTCAGCCGATGTATCGCACATTTGTGACAGAAATGCAGTAAATGTTTGATAACAAATCATAAAGCTTTTTTTTCACATTTTGGATCAGGGATAGACGTCATTCTGAGTCCTTAAAGAAAGCAAGGTGGAGAAGACGACATGCACTACAGAGATCACATTCTTATCTCGGAGAGATAATCATGGCTACAGACTGTACTTCATAAAAGTGGAAAACCTTGCTTATATCCCTTACACAGAAACTTTCTGAAAGCGAAAGGTCGTGGCGCATTTAGGGTATATGCAGTGAGGTGACGAAGACATCTGACACTGGAGTGTGGTAGTACTTTTAGAGATTATAAGCATGACATGTTTGAAGGTGGGTAGAGTTCAGTATACCCTGAAAAAGAAAACTCAGTCTCCTTTCAGTGGTCATCACAGCAGTGCCATGTGGTCAGGTTAAGCAGGATAGGCAGTGCCTATCCTGTCATAATTTAATCAAAATAATCATACAACAAATTCATAACAACATATCAAAGTCTCACTCTAGTTACAAGTGTGCAGTGTTTTAATAATATTTGTCCTTGTATTTTTTAAGTCATTAAACCTCTAAGAGTGAAATTTTCAGGCTTGCCTTGAAAGTTGTGAATTTCAGGGTGAAGTGAAGTGAATTGAAGTATTGGCCTACTGTGCTTGCACACAGAGGAATTTGTCCTCCGCATTTAACCCATCCGTGCAGTGAAACACACACATTTACACACATTGGTGAAGTGAGCACACACTAGTCCGGGGCGGTGGGCAGCCTCATCCAGGGCGCCTAGGGAGCAGTTTGGGGTTAGGTGCCTTGCTCAACGGCACTTCAGTCATTTCTTGTAGGTATCAGGGATCGAACCGGTGACCTTCCGATCACAAGGCTGGCTCCTTAACCACAAGCTGCCCAAAAAAAGATATTATAGTCGGCAGACGCGGGGCGCAAACTCGGGACCTCCCGAACTGCAGCCTCGCAGAACTCCCCCTGCGCTATCTCGGCACAAAAACAGTCATGTCAGAAGTGGGATTCGAACCCACGCCTCCATTACGGAGACCAGAATCCTCCTTTATCCAGGGGGAAGGCGTGAACCTTGAGTCTGGCGCCTTAGACCGCTCGGCCATCCTGACACTTATGTTGGCATATGTGTATTGCATACTTATGGCAAAATCAATGGACAAGGAAAGGCACTGCTTATGGTGGTACAGTGAGCCAATCAGAGTCATCAGTGTGCTAATTGGTACAATCGAGTACCTATTGGTATTTACCAGCTACTGTGACTTGAACAACCTGTCTGCAGTGCTCAAGCATGAGCAGTCCAGTTCACACAATCAACATCAAATAGCACTGAACATCTTTGGAAACTGCACTCCAATAAGCTTAGCTTTAAACACCTTCTCAGAATTGTAAGTTATTACTTCAGAGGCTTCAGAGGCCCTGCCATATTTTAAATACTACTACTGGGCTGCAAATATTAGAATTATACAATACTGGTTACAGCAGGAATTACCTGAATTAAATCACATCAGGGTTATTCCTGTAAGCCAGTTTCCCATGCTGTTCACTTGCTGTACACTAAAAATATAATAGTTAAAACTTCCTGGAGAATATGGAGTCAGTTTAGACAACATTTTGACCTCCAATAGCCACAAATCATCTATTCCTTCCATCACCAGAAGAGCGAGTATTTATTACATGGGTTATAAATCCAATCTGGGTGCATTTAGAGATCTATATATGAATGACACATTTGCATCCTTTCAACAGTTGTCTGATACTTTCGCCATTCCTCGGCAGCATTTTTTCAAGGATTTGATTCAGGATTCCTGATCTCTGGATTTTTCATGGACAAGAGTCTCACACCATCATTTAACCTCAGGAGCTCCCTAAGTTTTCAGGTAAATGACCCCAAAATGGGCCTTATGAATTTTCTGCAACCCAAGTCTTGACCACCCTACTGTTCTTTTTAAAAAAATCCAGATTTGTAATAAAGGAATACTGTAACATTTAGCCATTTATTATGTTGGTGACATACATATGTGTAACATAGGTAACTAACAACCAAAGAAATATTGTTGCACTGACTTACCATTCTGGTGTGAAGCATTATGCTGTTGAAATCCACGCCATGGGGATTATTATGGATGTACAGGTGTTCCTAAAAAATTGCTGGTGGATGCGCATTATATTATATAAAGAACTAATTCTGTGTGTTTGTTTAAAGACTTATCAGGTCTTAAACCATATCAGGGCCATTCAAGATTCCCTCATATTGCAAGATCTGGAATGGGAGAGAGTTACTAAACTCAATCCAAGGCCATTCTGTTTATGGAATAATTGTTAGTCTGAACCACTGCGAGTAAGCCTTCAAATTGTCTTGGAATAGAATCTCTTGAGAGCACAACTCTTCCTATTTCAAAAGCACAAAAAATTATCCTTAAATAAAGTTGTTCAGATGTCTTTCACCAAAATTGTTCATATTAAATATCAATCCTTCAACCAAAGGCTCACATGTTTCCTCTGAGCCTTAGTGGTTATAAAACTTCAAAGTATGGTCAATATGCAGTGAAAGGTGAATGATCTGGAGAGTCCTGTGTTGGATTTCCTGCCCGCCTGGCCATTTCCTGATGGACCTGTCATCACCAGCAGTCAAGCTATAGCCATAATCTATTACATTAGCCAGTTTGATCCTCCCACCAGCAGCAGCAGCACCACCACCACCAACACTCAACCCAGAACTCCAAGACCAAGCACGTTACCCTCTTCTTTAAATAAGATTAAGCAGTATCAAGTACAGACGAAAGCACAAAGTGAATGAACCCAAGGATGACTGCAGTTCTCTTTATCCACAGTAGGACTGTGTAAATATTATCACTGGACATTTCATAAGCATGCATGAAGGGATTGATGAGTTGCTGGTTGTTGTTGTTTTTTTTTACGTAAGCTTTTTTGTTTCATCCAAATATGTGTAGAATCAATCAAAAGATTTTGAAAACACAGACTAAAGAAATTACTTGTATTTCCTCGCATACGGATGGAAGGTAATTTAGCCTGATATTTGGACTGATCGTCAAAATGGCAACGTGCAAATACTTTAAACAGTCTTTATACATTTATCCCATGACCTTTCACATGTTACACACTCGAGGAAACTTTATTTAATTTATTTACAAGACCAGGTGCCCCGTAAGCACTTCAGCTTATCACAGTATACCTGGTTTTATTATACTGCATGTTCAAGTGGCTTAAAGGAGATCATGTTTTCTATTGATTAACTTCACTGTAAGGCTTTGAGATTTACACCATCCTTTACTGAAATGATCCTGGGACTCTTATGGACACATACATGACCAAACATCATTTCATCAGCCAACTGCATGCAATGTGGAGCTTGTTTGTTATATGTACCAATGCCCAAATGGAATGACACAATGATAGCCTGTTGTTTCTAATCCCCATTCACTGAACACAGTTTTCTGGCTTTCTCTCTTCTCCCTGTCAGTTTTACTATGAGAAAAGAGCATTGTAAATTGCCAGGTGTTAACTCACTATGCTTTGCAACCTGGAGACAACTGAAGCTTTGCACACAACAGCCTGAGGATATCTATGCAAACAACAATGTCCCAGTTGGGAGCATAGCATTTATAGACTGATCACACACATACACACACACACAAGTAAGGACCTTACATCACCATAATTATTAATGCAGCAAATTAATGTTACACCTAAACCTAACCTTAATCTCAACCTCAGTAACCACATTTAAGTAATTATGTCGCTTACATACTAATATTTGGGCTCTGCTTGTTTTTAAAAAAAAATAATAAAAGCAGCCTAAAATCTGGGCTTTTTTATGTAAACTCCATTTACATGATATTCTGGCCTTGACTTATGTGCTTTTCAGTAAGGCACGTCTGAGGGCTATAGTAATTCAAGCACCACAACATGGCAAAACATCATATTGCATTTTACATAGGTGATTAGCCTACTTTTAACATTATTATACATGCACAAATGCAGTTAGAAAATTCTGATATTTTTGTGTCAAAGTTTTTAAACTGCAACAATATTTTAAAATATAAATTAATAATTTCTTGTAACCCTATAATACATTGTGTGGCAGTGGGGTGTGGTTGAGTACTGTCTGTGAGTGAAGCAGGTTTAATCCACGTGAGATGATTCTCACATGTGGCTCATTAGCGGCTAGTTAATTTGGGTGTATGTTTCTATGTGCTTTCAGAGAGAGTTGAGCCCTGAAAGAGAGTGAAGCAGTGCAGATCTGTGGGTGTGCATGTGTGTGTCTGTGTGTGGCTAAAAACTAACTAAAAAAAACTATACATCATGTGGCATTGTGAAAAATTCTGGTAAATAATTACAAAAACAGAAATGAAGATGATTATAAATATGCCTAGAACGCTAACGATGTGCTCTAGCCACAGTAATCACCAGCATTCCTCATTGCATTTATTTTCAAAATCGTATTCTGGCTTATGGTTTGAATGGATTTCAATGACATTCACATGGTAAACGCAGAAGTCCACATTTCACGTTTAACAAACAGCCAGAATACACAAGGGTTGGGGTCTTTCACTTCTTTCATTCTGAAGTTAGGCACTGTGGGTGTGACTGAAGTGTGCATGGGAGAATATGCATAAATGAAATGTGTGTAATAGGGGGTGTGCAAAAAAAGACTTGTGCATGAATAAGAGAATCACACCCAGTGTGGCTTTGTACCTGAATTACGAAGCATTGCTACCAAGTTACCGGTTTTTAATCATGCTTGGTTCTTGATTCATGAGTTTTGGCTTTGCCCTCATAACTCCCTGATTAAATTAACTGTCCCTGATTAAGTATTTGCCTCAGGTTTTGGATTTATTTGCCTGTGCCTTTTATATAAAAGCAAATCTGCATTTGCACCCATCTCCAACTACTGGGAGTTTTAAGACACAAATTCATTAACAGCATTTGCTGCATTCAAGCATTCATTTGTTCATTCTTCCTTAGTAACTGCCTGGTCTGGGTTAGACATAGATTCAAACAAAGACAAATACAGATATGGATACAGATAAATGTACAGATACAGATATTGTGTGCACTAAGCAGATGTAGACACAGACAAAGACAAGAACAAAGATACAGATACAGATCATTCATTGTCATTGCATTACACCACTAACATATACAGTTGCAGTCAGAGGTTTATATACACTCATCATGGAATATCATGGCCATATTGGGCTTTCAGTGATTTCTTTTAAACTGTTCTTTTTCTGGGGCAGAACGAGTGCACAACATACAGGGGTTAGACAATGAAACTGAAACACCTGTCATTTTAGTGTGGGAGGTTTCATGGCTAAATTGGACCA
>JAOVVH010000032.1:20916727-20927572 GCA_028566435.1 Scorpiodoras heckelii | reverse complement strand
ATGATCCACCACCCAAATAGTACCTGATCTGTGCTGGTCCTGTGGGGGTCCTGACCATTAGAGAATAGAATAAAGGGGACTAACAAATCTGTTATACACTGAGAGCTTAATATAGAGTAACTGACATTTCAGACAGAGTACGGTCAAATAATTTGTTTATTTTTGCTCAAATCAATTCTGAAGAAGCCACACTCACTTATAGCACATCAGTTAAATGGCTAGCGAGCTCACTGTGATTTGTATATTACTGTTAAAGGTGCTTCCAGTGAAATCAGCTTCCCTTCTTCCTTTCCATCAGATGAGCTTTAAATTTTAAGACAGAAGTTATATTTATGGAAAATGTAGGCTGTTGTTCATCATGACTGCTGTTGATGTCACTAACAATACTGCAGGTTCCAGTGGGGCTGTTGCTAGAATTGGATTTTTACATAGCAAACACAGATACTAAGTGGAGTGATGCAAACAGTTCAATGTCCCGGTGCGGTTATACTAAATATAAACACTTGGAATGCCACTCATTCAATCACATTAGGAGGGGACTGGAACTACCTGTTATATGATTGTACTTATACATGTAGTGTTTCCCATCACACATGTCCCTTATCGTCTGTAATGCACTGAGCTTTGTGCCCACTGGGAAGAAAATCGCAATTTCCTGCAGAGGATATGTGTAAATATGTCAAAGGGAAAGTTGGTGACTTTGCTTTGGCTCACAGTGACCTCACTGGTCATGTATTAGGAGGCGTCGCTCTCATTCATGTGTTGTTAGTGATGTTTGTGATTATTGGGGAGGAACTGTGGTGTACTTGTTCCCTCAGGAAGGGTGGCAGCCCGCGTGTTGTTTGGCTGGAGCAAGAAGTGTGTGTGTGTGTGTGTGTGTGTGTGTATGTGTGTGTGTGTCTGTGTGTGTGTGTGCTCTGGTGAACTTGTTCACCCAACAGGGCCTCCTCATACACTACAAGGGAATTCTTTTTTATTCATCCCACGAAGCACCTTAGTTGCTAGATGGTACAAGCCAGGAGACACTTACTGCTGAGTAATGATAGCTAGACAAAATCCAGTTTTAGTGATTGCTCCTTCTTACATATCTTATTCTGATTATATATAAATTGGTATAAGTGTATTATGGCAATAATCATGGTTAACTGGTTTTATGACCCAATTTGGTCCTCCAGATAAAATATATAATAGTTAAGAAGTCACTGCAGTTGCTTTTAGAAATCAAACTAACACAAGTGCTCATGTATTGAATATAGAAAAATACAGTACATTAAATAAATATATTCAACTTCTGAACTCCCATTATTCTTAGCCCAAAACCAGTCAGGTCAAATTGTTTGCAGTCAGGCCTATACCCTTTATCTAACCCAAAATGCATTAATACAGAATTGGGTCTGTGAAGATTCTTGGTTATCATTAGTGGGTTTTTTTTACCCAAGCCTGCTTACTGTTAGCCTCTTTAGTCTTGTTTAGTTGATGTCTCACTTTTCTGAGTATTATCTTGCCTTTTTGTCGGTCCTCTTTGTTTTTAATCAAACTGGAAAAGCTTTATAGCATATAACATATTTAAAATAATTTTGTCTTCATTTGTGTGAAGAATGGACGATGGTCTTGGAGATGATGTAAGAATGAAGAACCTTTGCCTTTCCCCCCAACTCATTTTGCTAATTGGCTGACAATGACACGTTAGTAGTCATACACAATGCTTAATCTACATCAAACAACTTTAATATATAAGGAATAAAATACAATGCAGTATAGAGTTATAGGCAGATGATCATCAAAGGAGTAGTAGTTTGACAACACTAATCATTTTTTATTCATTAAAAACAAGGCATCATAATTTTTAGCTAGTAGATAGATTTGTAGATAGATTTAATGTCTGTGAAACAAGTTGGTTTCTTTTATTACATGCATAATAACAGCTATAAACAGTTGATTTCTCAGCAGCATCTCATTTTCCCATCTCCTGATGTTAATAAGAGAAAAGGATGCAGCTTGGGAGCAAGAAATCCACAAAGACTTTCCAAGCATGCTAAATGGGAGTATGCATGAGGGAGTGTGAGTGTGGTAGGTGCTGAGGTTTAGTCTCAGGCTAGGTGTCATTGTCCTAGGAGTAAGTTGTAATGCAGCATGTATTTTATATGTGTGCATTGTAGTGAATGCATACAAATGTACAGTATACAAATTGCTTGCAGTAATAATAAACTTAGACTTGGGTCCATGCTGCCCATGTTATTACTGACTCTTGTCCTATTTGGTTGTGTCTTAGAGCATTAAAATACAGGCAGAAAAATAAGCAGAATTGCAATGATGTCCTGTTCTTAAAATAAAAATTTGCTGTCTTTGTCAAAGATACTGTTTTATTATTTTTACTTGCTTTTTCCAAGATTTTGTTTAGTTATATTTCTTTTTCTTTTCTTTTTTGAAGGCATTTTGAAGGTCTCCAAGTGGTCTCCATTTAAGCACATAAATCAGCTTACTGTAGCTTTAAATAAAATGTGAATGTGATGTGTATTGGATAAATTAGCTGTTTAAAGTCAATTGCAGAATTGGGATAGGTTTATCTTGGGATCAGGTTAGAATGGAGTCTTTCCAGTAATACATTTTTAGCAATAAATGCCACATGACTGTATCGAAGGATCAGAAATGCCCTTTTATTCTGTCCCAACCTTTGGAGTAAGAGAAAGCAGAAAAGCAGGCTACAACATCTTTCAACTATATCTGATATGTCACAGGGACAGTGTCTTTTTTTCAGCCGTTACAGCCACCTCTCTCGCTCTGCAGTGTCCTAGTTTTAAATCTGTCAGTAGCTCCTCCTCTCTCTTCTCTGTCCCTCCTCCTCCTCCTCTTCTCTATATTCTCTCTATTCTCTTCTCTTTTCCTCCTACACAAGAGGATTGCAGGTATGCAATGTCAGCAGCAACCTACAGTCCCTCATACACACCTGAGGGCTTCTCTGCATGACATTACTGATATAATGCAGTCTGGTTTTGCAGTGCGTATACACACAGAGGCACACCGCTCAAAAGAAAACCAATTTTAAAGACTAATAGATTATAACTTGCCTGGACAGTGTGTGTTGGTTAGAGTGGTATAGGATTTTCAGTATATAAGTAAGGGATGGGACACTATCCCAGGCATAATTATTTTCCTATAAGAGCACACCAGGAAGTTTTTTATTCTTTTTATACATTAGCAATATGTCAGGATTTAAAAAAATCATTAAACAATAAAACATTGTACATTTAGCTGTTTTTAGATACAAGCTATGCCTGGCATCTACTGCTCTCAGAGGTGCTATTACTGAAAATTAATTAACACCTTCTGAATAATCAGATTTGAGAATTAAATAAAAGTAATGAATGCATTTACTTAGTTTGGGTAAAATATAACAGCTTTGGGTTGGGAGCATAGAGGGTTCTCTTTTTTTTCTGAAGTCATATAACTAGTATCCAAGGCCAAAACATCATCGCTGAATCGTTCTTTATTCCCTTAGAAGAAACACTAAACCCTGATCCAACAGCATTTTTTTTAATTAATTGCTCCCATACACCACATATGAATATATGAATATTAATTCAGTTCAGTTCAGTGTTATTTTTAAAGTGCTTTTAACAATGGACATTGGCCCAAAGCAGCTTTACAAAGACATAAAATCCAGACATAAATTTTAACTTATATAAATTTTATCCCTAAATTGTTATCCCTAAATCTTATCCCTAATGAGCAAGCCATGAGCGATGGTGGCAAGGAAAAACTCCCTCAGATGTTAAGAGGAAGAAACCTTGAGAGGAACCAGACTCAAAAGGCAACCCATCCTCATTTGGCTGACACCAGATAGTGTAATAATACATAATCCCTTCTATAACTATGTGCCATAAATAAAATAAAATAAAATAACAGCACTCAATGCATTACTCCTGTAATATATGATCTGAAGGTTTATTACATAATTAACACTGCATTTGCATGGCATATTACATGTGCTTTTAATTATGTATCCATTGATTTAAAAAATACATATTTTGCCTAATTTTCTGAGAAGCAAATAAAGTCTTTTGGAGTATATTTTAATACACTGCCCATTCTAAGGGCTGGGCAATGTGTCAAAAACTATCATATTGCAATATATCACAATATTTAGGCTTTTTTAAAAATTTACACCATATAATTAGAAATGTGAACCTGAAAGATTTTATCTAGCATTTACAAAGTATGATAATAAAGAGGACAAATACATAAGATTCTTTTAGTTTAGGCATACAAGTATGTATTGTGGGCCAAATGTGCCACAAGGGTAAAGCAGACACAATTAAAGAGTTTTCAAAGACGTTTGGATTTTAGGCCAAAAATGCAACCAGTAATTGTGTGTGTTGTTTCAAATCTTGGCCAAAAGTGGAATTAAGTGGAAAGTGTGAGCCAGCATTAGGCCATTACTCATTTGCTGTTGGGGCAGTTACTTCTTACACTTGGAAACAATGAAGTTATTACACTCTGGCACTTGATGACACCGTCAGTACACAGAAAAGTCTGACTTTTAAATTAATATCAGATCAGGTTATCCCAGCCCTACACATTTGGTACACTGTCTACCAGAATCATCAATTTAGGTAAAAGTACATAAAGTCTATTTTATCAACTTTGTAAATGTAACGTTTATTCATAATTTTATCCATCTTTCACCTGCACATTCTTCAGTGAAGCCAGAAATCCAGTTCCAAATATGGAGACTACGATAGAGGAAGCATACGACTGAAAGCCTAGCATAGGTATAGTTTTATTACGTTAACACGTTAACGTGAAAGTTGATGCTGCTAGCAATCATGAGAGGAGCTAAAGGTAACTGTATATAGTATACCATGTGTACTATGTATATGGTTGCTGGAAACCAACATTCTCTACTATCAGTTCATTTCACTTATTCATCTAGCTATGATGTCCATCTGGTTTTGACTGTCTCTGCCAATGAGTTTTAGGCAGTCTGGAAAACACTATCTGAGACTTCATGAGGGTTCTGGGCCTGGAAGTCTTGTCAGTGATGCATGGTGCAGACGCTGTCTAACCCCCAGACACACTGAGTCCTTGAATAAGTGGCACTGTAAATTAACAATCATGGCAACACAGACATTCAATTTTGTTTGGCACCGACATCATCAATTTCCATCCACCCAGAGCTGTTCTGCCTCTGCAAAGGCCAGCTCAGTCTTTCGTTCCCGTCTGGCTCTCACTACATCAATCTGCTGTAATTCTTCAGCTGTATATATCTGGTTCAAACTGATATGTCTTGGGGACATTTTGGAAATAATCAATGTTTTCATATTCATAGCAAATAAGCTACAAGGCAGTAAGGCTAAACTGTAAAAACAATGAGTTTTAGGTGTGTTGACAGGCCCAACCTGTCTGTTATCGTGTGGGAATAAAGTATGCATGTATTGCACATGAATCTGAGAGGAAATCTGTAACCACAGGATACTATTTTATTCAAAATATACCTTAAATATAGGCCTAAAATCCTATATTTTACGGCAGGTTGGCTCTTATCAGTGCAGCTCTAAACAGTTCTGACTCCATAAAAACACACTAGTTTTAAGTCAGTACCACATGTGAAAATCCATTAGCCTTAGTGATCAGAGTGAACACCACAGTCCATTCAATACAGAAGAAGCATTTTCTTTAGCACTCTGCAAGCAAAATATTTTATATTATACTGCCTGGCCAAACTATAAATTATACAATTAAAGGATAGTATAGCATGTAGTCATTCAAGAGCCTGGATTTTAGAGTAGAACTGTCTTTTACTTTCGTTTTTACTATTTATGGATGGTGAGTTAGCTAGCCGAATAGCTGTCAACTCAGACATGTTGGTAAGCATGCTAGAAAAACTCCCACTATGCGGCACTGTCTAAACCTAGGGCTTAATTTATTACTTAAATCAGTGCTGAATTACATTTACAAAGCTGGTGAAACCAGCTTACTTATTTTCATTGCCAGTCCTGAAGACTCACTGTGATAACACCTAATTTTATTAGGAGATGCCATTCTACAGTGTGACTGCACTGTAATCGTCTTTTGAATTACACACTGAGCTGATAAACTGAATCAAAGGACAGAGCTGTAGCACTGGGGAAATGCATTCTGGATATTGGTACCAAGACAAAAATTTTGTAAACTGGTTATTTATAACTTATAATTATCTTTGAATACCTGGAAAAGGTTACTTACCTTTCCTGTCAGCATATTTCTGACCAGTGAATAAAGCAATTGTATGAGTAGGTTTTTAATCGTACACATCCATCAGCAAATTTTTTTCCTTTTTTGTTTGTGTCCAAATAGCAAATTAAATAAGACTCAGACTAACAGCACCCTTAATTGTGCCTTAAACTATTTAAACAACCTCAAAAAAATGTAAGCCAAATATATTGAGTAATCCTGTGATGTAGTACAGATTAAGTAGTTTTAATATTGTAGGTGAACTAATTAGCACAGATGAACTAATTCCTAGTACTGTATATCTGATTTTATTAAGCATTGTTGCCAATTTGTGGCATTACAGTGAGAAATTAAAAGCATACAGCCCTTAAGCTATGGACCCTTGTATCACATTTCGTAGAAATACCTCCTGCTCATTTCCCATCTGCTGCAGTGCACATGCTCACCCTCCTGTTTGAATTAATACGTGGTGTTGTTTTGTGAGCAGACAGAAGAGTGGAGAAGGCATTGAGATGCTGACAGGTGAAGTCAGTCTTTATATCACAGTGTCTGGCTCCAGAGGAGATCACACACAGCACACAGTCTCAGCCTCACAATGTTACACCAAACAGGAACGTGTCCAGAGATATGGTTAACACTCATCCAAGAGGATGTTTTATAGAGAGCAGAGAGGGGATTGTAAGATAGGAAAGGAGAGAGAGAGAGAGAGAGAGAGAGAGAGAGAGAGAGAGAGAGAGAGAGAGAGAGAGAGAGAGAGAGCAGTATATGGGATAGAAATGTGTTTTCCTGTAGCTGTGTGGGTGTGTTGTGTAGAGTGCTAATTCTAGATAGATGCTTTCCTAGTTTTAACATTGCTTCGGTTTCAACCCTTTCATTAACCATCAACAGTATATGTAAATACTCTGGTGATTGCTATAGGTCGAAATAGAAAAGAATATTGGAATATTCAAAAGCTAACAAATCTGCAGCATTGATTATAGATCCATTAATAACCAATGACCTAGAGATTAATACTGTAGACTCATTAATAGCATCATCTAATAGCAGGTGGATCAATAAAGGTAGGGAATCCTTGCTCCAGCATGTTCACTAGACCCTGTCAAGGACAGCTGTGGAGATCTGAATCAGGATGTCCTTGAGACCCAGTAAGCCTGCACCATCTGTGCTAGCAGAGACACCTACTGCTTGATAGAGTTGTTGGGCTGACTCATCTCTTTCACACCACACAACTGGAACACTGAATGAATATAAGGTCTCAGCAAACCTAATTTGTGCACTTGACGGCTTCAAAGGGCACTCAGTTGTTCAGTGATGGCTCCACTCCAAATTCTGAGATTTATCCCTTTGGGTTTTTTTTACTTTATGGCCATTTTATGAAAACCCTGCTGCAGGTGTAGTCTAAATCAAGAAGTGATTAATAGCTGAAGCCCGCTAGGAATGACTTGTGAAAAAGAGTGGGGATTGCCCATGTTTTTTTGTTT
The DNA here is from genome assembly GCA_028566435.1 of Scorpiodoras heckelii. Classification (NCBI taxonomy): domain Eukaryota; kingdom Metazoa; phylum Chordata; class Actinopteri; order Siluriformes; family Doradidae; genus Scorpiodoras; species Scorpiodoras heckelii. The sequence goes on along the minus strand of JAOVVH010000032.1, from coordinate 20,919,878 downwards.
CACCCTCATTTTGTTTCACCGTTAGTATAAGCAGTTTGACTACAGCATAGGTTCTTTAACTTGGGGTCACAAATCAAATCAAATCACATATATTGTCACATCACATTGCCCAGGTGTGAAGGCGAGTGAAAATCTTAGGTGTGTAGTCCCTCTTACAGTACTTACATACAAAAATATAAAAATACACAATAACAATAAATACACATTACTAAACACCAGTATTGCACAGACTATCCAAATGAACAGTTTTGTAGCAGTAATATAGGTTATAAAATAAAATCTATGATATATATTCATATGTAGACATTTCCATATCAGCAGTATGGTAAATCTGAGGTAGATAGAAGTGATGCAGATTATACAGAATGTTGTTATATATATTACAGATTATACAGGACGGATAGATATACAAGATACCAGTCTATATGTGCAGGTATAGATGTGCAAGATTATAGTTCCAGTAAAGTGCAGTGAGTCTGTATTGGAGTGTGGATGAGGTATGGATGTTCCATGTTGAAGGTCCAGTTGGTCTGTATTGGAATGTGAATGTGGTGTGGATGTGGTGTGAATGTGGTGTGGATTGTCCATATCGAACATGATGGGGAAGATAAGATAGACCAGTACTACCAGCTGTTCAGCAGCCTGATGGCCCGGGGCAAGAAGCTGTCTTGGAACCAGCTGGTTCTGGACTTTATGCTTCTGTATTTCCTGCCGCTCGGCAGCTGTGAGAACAGACAGTGGCTTGGGTGGGTGGAGTCCTTTAAAATCCTCCTGGTCTTCCTCAGGCAGCGGCTGGTGTAAAGATGAAGGAGCTTTGGGAGCTGAACCCCGGTGATGTGCGGGGCTGTCCGCACCACCCTCTGCAGAGCTTTCTGCTCGGTGGCAGTGCAGTTCCCATGCCAGGTGGTGATGGAGCCCGTTAGAATACTCTCCACAGCACCTGTATAAAAGATTCTGAGGATGCTGGGGTTCATTCCAAACCTTCTCAGTCGTCTGAGGTAGAAGAGGCGTTGTTGAGCTTTCTTCACCACCCGTGTGGTGTGTTCTGTCCATGTCAGTTCCTCTGTGATATGAACACCAAGGAACTTGAAGCTGCTGACCCTCTCTACAGTGACTTCCTGGCTGTGCTGTCATGGGTGAACAAAGAGTACAACAGGGGGCTGAGCACACAGCCCTGAGGGGCTCCGGTGTTAAGGGTCAGTGTGGATGCTGCCAGTCTTTACCACCTGGCATCAGCCCGTTCGGAAGTTCAGGATCCAGCTGCATAGAGAGCTGTTCAGACCCAGATCCCGAAGCTTAATGTCGAGCCTTGAGGGGACGATGGTGTTGAATGCTGAGCTATAGTCTACAAGATGGGAGAGGGCAGTGTGTAGTGTCAGGGCTATTGTGTTGTCCGTGGATCTGTACTGTCAGTAGGCAAACTGCAGTGGGTCCAGGGTGGCAGATGAACAATGCATGCAGGGTCATGCGAGATGCAGTTTTGATCGCCACCTCCCCATTACCGCTGGTTATTTGTAATGTAGTTCTATGCATACATGCCTGAATAATATGTATATGTTTTTGTTACTACATTTAATTTGGAGCTCATCTTAAGCCCATTTTACAAGAGAATCACAGCGGCACTGCGGCCAACACACTGTCATGCTAATGAAAGTGGCCTTTACACTGGACACTAGCAGCTGCTGGGCTACAGCATGTGTTCGCCATGTTGCAGTTGACCTTTGATCAAGATGATCATTGCTCCCAAGTTGGAGAATACCGCAACGAAGATCTTAATTAACATCAAAAACATGTACCCTAAATACTGTAGGTATTACGCTTTTCCTGTAGAGCTTCTTTAGTCTATCTTTGTATGCTGTCCAGAAATACTCTATTGATGTGTCATTTTCAGAATCTTCTGGGTACATGGACCTTGCCCTCTTGAGACTCCTGTGAGATAACTGTGAGATAACAGACAGATATGTGTGTTACTGTGATTCTATGCCTGAGTTGAGGACAGCCAGGCAGTTTCCTGGTGACCTTGGCGTCTCACAGCTCCAGGGTTCCAGATTCAATGCTGAATATGGTTTAGTGTCTACACATGATCTCCCCATGTCAGTGTGGGTTTTCTGTGGACTCCCTCACCTTCAAAAACAACACCTGTAGATGAATTGGCAGCTCTAAATTGCCACTAGGTGTCAAAGTATATGCACATATGTGCATGGTGCTTTGCAGAGGTCTGACATCCCATCCAGGGTGTATTCCCACCTCACGTCCAGTGTTCCCAGAAGAAGCTCCAGGTCCACCTCAACCCTGACCAGGATGAAGTAGTTACATATGAAGACAGGAAGACACGGGGACTCCTGTTATAATGCTGGGGGGAAAAACACTCCTGGTGACTCATTTATGGCAGTGGGAGTATATTGAAACTCGAAAGCCTACAACTGCTTTGCTGGCAGACTGTTTGATGTTTTTTAGTTTTTCTGCAAGGCTGTTTCATTAGCTAATGGAGAATGAAGCTGCAGATTAAAGATGGAGTCAGTAATTTATTTAGTGAAATTGTCATCACATTCTGGAAGTTTTTAGAGAAAGAACTGCAGTCTCTGTGGATTCAGTAGGCCTAGTAAATGTGTAAAAAAGAAAACAAAAACAAATTGCATTGTCCACCATGTAACCACCAGGAAGTTGAGGTGTCTGCTTGCATTGTGCAGATGACACTGGAGGCATAGCTTCAGAAAGTTTCAAAACAGTTAGCTTTAGCAAATGATAAGTTTGACATACACCGATCAGTCATAACCTTATGACCACCTCCTTTTTCTACACTCATTGTCCATTTATTCCATTCCACTTACCATATCTCTGCACTTTGTAGTTCTACAATTACAGACTGTAGTCCATCTGTTTCTCTACATACATTGTTAGTCCCCTTTAACCTGTTCAGGTACTATTTGGGTGGTGGATCATTCTCTGCACTGCAGTGACACTGGTGTGGTGATGGTGTGTTAGTGTGTGTTGTACTGGTTTGAGTGAATCAGACACAGCAGTGCTGCTGGAGTTTTTTAATCCTGTGAGCACTGATGCAGGATTAGAGGATGACTAATACAAACTGTGCAACAACAGATTAGCTACTGTCTCTGACTTTACATCTACAGGGTGGAGCAATATGGTGGAT
>JAOVVH010000032.1:20904984-20915203 GCA_028566435.1 Scorpiodoras heckelii | reverse complement strand
CTGTGCAACAAGTCCAGTTGTGAAATTTCCTCACTACTAAATATTCCACAGTCAACTGTTAGTGGTATTATAACAAATAAGTAGAAGCGATTGGGAATGACAGCAACTCAGCCATGAAGTGGTAGGCCATTTAAAATGACAGAGCAGGGTCAGTGGATGCTGAGGCGCATAGTGTGCAGAGGTCTCCAACTGTCTGCAGAGTCAATCACTACAGACCTCCAAACTTCATGTGGCCTTCAGATTAGCTCCAGCACAGTGCATAGAGAGCTTCATGGAAGGGGTTACCATGGCCGAGCAGCTGCATCCAAGCCTTACATCACCAAGCACAAAGCAAGGTCCATAAAGACATGGATGAGTGAATTTGGTGTGGAAGAACTTGACTGGCCTGCACTTCAACCTGATAAAACACCTTTGGGATGAATTATAGTGGACACTGTGAGCCTGGCCTTCTCATCCAACGTCAGTGTCTGACCTCAGAAATGCGCTTCTGGAAGAATGTTCAAAAATTCCCATAAACACACTCCTAAACCTTGTGGAAAGCCTTCCCAGAAGAGTTGAAGCTGTTATAGCTGCAAAGGGTGGGCCAACATCACATTAAACCCTATGGATTAAAATGGGATGTCACTCAAGTTGATATGTGTGTGAAGGCAGACGAGTGAATACTTTTGGCAATATAGTGTAGGTAGAAAGATCACTTTATGCCACTATAAAGTATTTTGGCAACCATCTTGGACCAATTTATATTTAAATACGCCTATTAACATGTTAAGTTTTATGTTAAGTATGTTAAGTTTCAAAAATAAATATTCAGAAAGTTTTGCCAGTGGGATTCTTGATCAGCAGCAGTATTCCAAGAAGCTTTGTGAATATCTCACCTGCTTTGGTTTCTGCAGCTTAATTGTTTTTGCCTCATACTCATGAATCACATTGTCTTCACCCTATCTTAGCCTACTAAATGTCTGATTTGGTTGCCTAGAAACCATGCACTTTTTAAAAGTAGCTTTCTGCTCCTCTGCTGCATACCACCTACATGTTATTGATAATTACAGCCTGTTATTCAGGAGAGCTGAAAGGACAAGTTATAAAATAAAGGCTTTTGATCTAAAACTCAATTTCTAGATGAACTATGTAATCTCTTTAAAGCATTGCTTAGTTTTTTATGCGAATGAAGAACGTGCCTTTATCTGTTTCAAGATGAGGTTGGGGAATCCAGTCGGGAAATACATCTAGGTGGGACTTGCTGCTGTGGGGTTTAGGGAGCACTTTGTAGACAGGTACAGCTTTCTATGCCTGGATGGCATGTACCTACAATCCTACATTTAGAAATGTGTGCCAAAAATAGGGTGCTTTTAAAAGTCTTTCACTGGGTATGTTCAGATTCAACACAGAGACCCATAAACTAGGTCCATAAATGGTAATGGATAACACCACCCTGTTTTTGATTATTTTCCTATAACAGAATGCCTTGTAATGTTTTACTCCTTACGTAGCAGTGCTAGCATTTTGTGTGTGTGTGTGTGTGTGTGTGTGTGTGTGTGTGTGTGTGTGTGTGTGTGTGGATCATGTTTTTATACTAAATGTCCCCACAAGGATAGGAATATCTGATATTTTTGACCTAGTGGGGACATTTTGCTGGTCTCCATAAGGAAAGTATGTTATTTTGTTGCAAAAATAAATAAAAAATAGTGAGCCAAAAAGTTACCTTTTCATTATGAAGGTTAGAGTAAGGCATAGCATTAATTAACTGCATTAATAATTATGTCAATGGAATATCCTCACAAGTATAGCAAGACAAAGTCTGTGTGTGTGTGTGTGTGTGTGTGTGTTTGTGCATGAATGCTTGTGTCTTGTGAATTGTTCTTGCATAAGTTGACGGTGGTGAATTAATTTTCAGGATAATTAAGCCCTTCTATCATTTCTTCCTGTCCTTACTTCAGCCTGGTCATGATGGAGTGCTTTAGTGCGTTTTGTGGCAGATGAAAATATGCTCTGTAGAGAAATGTTATAAAAGCAGGTCCTACATGAAAACGCCTCCCAGTTCTACACCAACGCTGCAGGCCTCTTTCTTTACTTCTCTCCCAGTGTGATCAGGATTTAGCAGTTCTGTCTGTGTGTGCAAGTGTGTGTGGGTGTATTAGCTCGGCATGATGGATCTGCATGAACAGTCTCTTCAGGTCAGATCTGCTTAGTTAGGGTCTACAGTATGCAGGAGGAGGAGCAGTTCTACCAGCTTGGTGGCTCAGCACCACACACCACTCCAGCTTCTGTTTTATACACGTGTCATTATGCACATGTGAATTATTCATGAATTCATAACTCATTGATCTTTAGAGCTAAAACAGCAGGTTGAGTATATCTGATATTAAGCTACTTTGTGGCTCATATTTGGGTCGGGCGTTGTCTAACGAATTGGGATATGATGACGTCTGCAGTGAAACATCACAATGGATGATGACATGCAAGGATGGGGGTTAAATATTGCATAATAAATAATTGCAATAATAAATAATTTTCACATTAAAGCCTTGACTGTTTAAATTGTTTTAACGCTTTTGAATGTAAAGTGGAAATCCTGAGATTTAGTCTATAAAGATTGCTCTTCTAATTTATTTGTCTTCTATGGCTATTATTGCCTAATAAGAAAAAAAGTCATCAATTATTTGAAGTCACCAAATTCTGGCCAGGTAATTAGGGCTGCTTCATTAGCCCTGTGTTCTCGCTGTGTCTGTGAAGGTTTCCTCCGGGAGCTTCAGTTTTCTTCCACAGTCCAAAGACTTGCAGTCAGATGTATTGGAGATTTCCTGTAAATTTCTCTTAGGTATGAGTCTGTCCGTGTATCTGCCCCGCAATGGACTGGCAACCTGTCCAGGGTGTTTCTCAGACTTCCACCCAATGAGTGCTGTGATAGGCTCCAACATAACCCGTGACCCAATAGAGGATAAGCGGCTTGGAAAATTAATGGATGAAAACGTTCAGTGCTCAATTTTTTTTGCCCTGAATTCATACCAACTTATAGATGAAAGATACACAGATGCTATTTTGGCTTTTACGCATGATTTTTCTCCCAGTTTTAGCCAAATCCTACCCATTAGGCATCTCCCAGACAGACGCATTCACACATACTCACACCTAGGGGCAATTTAATATCTCCAGTTCACCTGACTGCATATCTTCGGACTGTGGGAGGAAACCGGAGCTCCCAGAGGAAACCCACACAGAAAGGACCCTGGCCTGGCCTGGGAACCAAACTCAGGTGCTTCGTGCTGTGAGTCGACAGTGCTACCCACTGCATTTGGCTAATGTTAATTACCCATTGTGATTTAGATGTTAAAATCAAATGTCTGAGGGCAGTTTGAGCATTTCTGTAAATATGGTCATGGTTTAAGAAGATTTGAGCTTATCATAGCCTGATGAGCAGGGTTTTTTTGTCAGAACTGGATTAATGCCCAGGCCACATGTTGTGTTAAATGACTAGATGTAGATGTAGATGTTGCTAAGATATCCAACTGCTAATGTGTTACTGGTGGACTGCAAGATTCCTACTTGTGCTATTGGTTACTCTCTTCCCATACCATAACAGTGCCAATGCAGATCAGTGTTTCCATGGAAACACTCTGAAGTGATAGAGCAAACACTTAGACATTTGTTACATCAGCCTTGATATTTATACACTGCGGGTTCGATGTTATCAGCTGCAGCTCATGCTAATAAAGTGGTGTGCATTTGTGTGATCTGTGAAAGACAGAAGAAGAAAGTGATGTGACAGATGATTATCTCTGACCTCCTGATTGTTTCTTGTCAGAATACCACCTATGAGACATTTTTATGTACCTTCTGAGGAATTACATATTGAGTATTTGCACACACACACCCCTCAGAATAGCCTTCAAATATATTTAATTGTCCTGAGTCTTCCATCCTCTCTCCCTCTCTGTAAACCCAGACGTCATTTCCTGTTTGCCAGTTAACTTTTGACTTGACAGTGCATCAATTGAAGTCTGATACATACACGGAAATTCTTCCCTATATAAACAAACAGTATAACTGATGGCAGCCTACAGCTTTAATCCCTGTGTGTCTACCACTCAACTGATCGTTGAAATGAGCTCACTCTTGGCAGTAGCAGTGTGACTGTGACTACCTGTCTATGGATATTAGCAGTGGATAATAGCATGGTCTTTATGCCTGCGGCATGGCTCTGTATTTTACTTGTCATATTCAGGCCTGCCAAGATACTGACCTTTATAAGAATATATGCAAAATGCGAACAGTCCTATAAGGTCTATATTTGCATGCTTTTTTGCAGGAATATTTCACCCCAAATGCTAACACAGCAGATGTTTAATGAAAGCCAGCAGGGACTAGTTAACAAGAGCTCATTTGCATGATTCAGTAATCTGTTCATGTTAAGAGATTCAGAATTTGCACTTAAAAAAAGCTAATTGTAGCTTCTCGCTGCCTTTTTTTTTCTTCTAGGCTGCCTTCTTACCTATGCCTATGGCTACATGTGGATCAGCTCTTTAAAAGGTGGCCTCTTATTAGGTCACTTTTACAAGAAATGCCCCAGTTCCCATGACTATATCCTCAAGTCTTGGCCTGCTATCTGGGACACTAATCACTGACATCATTAAAGCTCATTTCCTCACTCCCAGTGTGGATGCACAGGCCTGTACATAGGAATGAGAGCCTGTATAATTTGAGTAGCCTGATATTATATGGTATGACATCCAACTTCTTTGAAGACAACAGCATTTAAAGGCTAGATGCACAGATGAAAAAATTGCATCTAGTGATTATGAAGAAACAAAACCTTATTCTAACACTTATGCTGGTGACTTCACATGTCTCGGCTTAAACCTTAAAGGGGACTCAAAAAAGGCAAAAGAAATAGAACACAGGAACAGATGGCAGAAGTACTGCTGCCGTTTTGGGCGTTTTGGCTTCAGATCGGGTCCTTGATGGTATTCCTGTTAAAAGGGTGGAGAAAGTGAACCCATTCTTCTCCTCAGTTAGTAAAGTCTTATTTGGTCTTTAAATAAATGCATCATAATAGCTATTACACAGACTGGCCGAGTTGTTGTGGGCCAACTCATGACACAATACCCGGAAGGGGCTGTAGGACAGAGAGGAAGGAGAAAAGAGAGAGCAAGAGTGGAGAGAGACTGTGCTTGTTTTCTTTTTTTCATTTCTCATATAATATAAGAAGGCACTACCCTGTGGAATAGAAATCAGTGTATTGTGCAACCACTGTGTATAGAAGCAGAGGCAACACAAAGCTTTTGTAAAACTTCAGTGCATGTTACTGCAGAGCCCTGGTTATTCTGTCCCCAGTTGGGTGGTGGTCAGTGAGTCTGGCTCAAACCCAGCAAGCACTATTGCCAGCAGGGGCACCAGGTCAATCATATGAATCATCAGTGCTCTGTTGCCAGTTTGTTTGTTTATCTACCATGGGATTTTGCAGAATTCTGGCTTTCAGCACCGTCTTCTCCAGCAGTATGTAATATATTAATTATTTGTTTTATATATTGACTTAAATAAACACACGAGGCAGTCAAGAGGTTAACGGCCAGATGGGAAATTCTGAATCATGAATCAGCAATAGCCTGTTTGAAAATGTCTACTTAACAGAGCAAAACACTCATGGCGTTTTGTCTTTTGAAAATGGTTTTTTTTTTTGCACTTCTGGATTTTTGGAGGCACAGACTGGCACATTCTATCAGAATACTGACATAGGTCACAAAAATTTAACAAGGTCTGTCTGCAGATTGCAGGCTACAGAAGAGTACTACTGTTAGATTATATACTATGTCTCTGAGTCCACATATGGAAATTGTTGAGTAGGAAACAGGATCTCATGAGTGTATATATCCCTGTAAATACTTCTGAGAATTTTCAACTACTGTTGGCCAAGATAAAAGAGAAAGAGATTTGCCATCTTCATGTATATGCACATACACATATTCCAGCAAACATACATTTTAAAAAAACATTTCTCAGAATCGTGGAATTCATTTGAGAATGTACTGTTGTTCCTTTTCTTTTATGAAACCTAATCAAGTCCACACTCCTTAAGCAGTGTCCTTATTATCTTAAATCACAGATTATGTGAGTTTACTAGGCATGTTATTGTGCTAACATATTAGCTTGAGAAAAGCAGTTCCAAAAGTTAAGCTCTGGTTTAAGGAAGCACTATGAATTCTTAAACTTGAACTTTTTTGTAAAAAGTTACAACACTGACAAATACTGAGTGGTGGACTGAAACATAACAGTGTCCTGAATCTGCCAAATCTGTGTACGATACACTGGTGCTAATACCACAGACACATCCACACCTCATGTCACGCTTCAGCATCTCTAAAAGTAGACAAAACATGAAGCAACACGCACAGACACATGCATGCTTGTGCGCGCACACACACACACACACACACACACACACACACACACACACACACACACACACACACTGTAAACTCTCTGCTGTATTCAGGAGGCCTTTCCTTGCTGATTCAGTCTGAGCTAAAGAATTCACAGAAGTTCATAATCGGTAGTGGAGAACAACACATTCAAAAACACATCTAGGGCTACAGCTTTTATAATGTTGAATGTTTTAATCAATAAGAAAATGGAAGCCTAAGGTGAGTATCAAAATGTACTGTATTACTGAGACATCATCAACATATGTATTACATCAGATTTGAATTTGGTGTATCGTTACAACCCTATGAATTGCATCAACTTGATCTTTCCAGGCAAATAATAATAATCATAATAATCATTATAATCATAATAATCATAATAAATTCAAGAGAGCTATTTTTTGTTAAACACGATATTCACAACCCTACTATATGGCTCCTTTAAAACACTACGCATTCGTCACAGTCATGCAGATGACTTACTCTATTTCAACATTTAGTTCACATCTTCTTTACACCGACAGCTTCTGTCTAACCATAACACATATTGCCTGTCCTAGCCCAGATGTGTTATTGGCAATTTTCATTCAGAGACATTTTGCTGCCATGGCAACTTCTTCTGCCGTGTGTCTGTGTAAGGCATATGGGTCATGCTTCTAGACTGAGGCTCAGTGCAAGCAGATACAGAGCAGCGAGAGAAAGTGAGAACCATCCCCACATGGCCTTTTTAACATGTCCTCTCGATGCGTGTACTTTTCACACTGTCCATGGTACAGGCGCTGGGAGTGAAAACTGCAGATCAGTCAGAATGCAGATTGAACAGTCATTGGGGTCACAGTTGCTTTGGCTGTTTCTGAGCTCACAGGGCAGCTCTCAGTCCCGAGAGCCTGCCGCTCTTGCTTACTAAACACCCTGCGAGGTTCCCATGGCTGCATGACTTCACTCTAAAACACTGAAGTGATGCGAGTAGGTGTGGTGGGACTCTCCGGCGTTAATGATGATTCCTTTCCGCCCAGATGGGTCATATCCCAGGGGGAGAAGTGATGTATTCTTTAGCAGAGCCAAGGAACATGAGGGTGGAGACGACTGTCCACTTTATTCTGATGCACAGTATTATTGCTGAATGTCTTCCAGTTCATAAACACTGTTGTTAGAAAAGATCATTCAATCTATGTCCAGATCAAGGCAGATGTTGTAGGTTTTTTGGCTATGAAATTCAATAAATAATCACATATGAAGTATATTAGTAGTCTAAATGAGTTGTGTGTCATTAATTACTGGAGAAACATAAAATGATCCTCATAGCGGCTTGTTCGGTTTGTTTTGCTTAAATTATTCATGTTTTGCTTCCCTTCCACCCTAATTTCCCATCTCTCTCCACATTACAGGGCAGAAAAAACAGAAGTATTGAGTGACGATCTACTCCAAGTAAGGCATTATATGTTATTTTACTGATGTATGTGTATCTTAAATATTTTTGTGTGTCTTTTCCTATCATATTGCTGTAAGGTATATTATATCAAATGATTTTCCTCTCACATAAATATGTATGCAGAGTGTATTTAGGTATGCATGTGGTGTTGGGTGACTCATTCAGCACTTTGTGTAGGTGGGTGGCTGGGTCTGTGCACCTCCTCAGCGCTGTTTCTGTGTAAATCAGGTGGAGAAGCGTCTGGACTTGGTGAAGCAGGTCTCCCACAGCACACATAAGAAGCTCACAGCCTGCCTGCAGGGACAGCAAGGGGCCGATGTGGACAAGAGATCAGTCAAATCACCTTCGGTTTGTTGCTTTGATATGTAAGGAATAAAACACAACAGGGCATGCTGTTGTAGGAAAATATTTAAAGAGAAGCAGACCAAGCCAAAGCTTTCCAATAATCGCATGTCCTGAAGCGTTTTATTCCTCCTATACCACAGCAGGTTGTTTTCATCTGTTAATGAACAACACATGGTAGATTTTAACCCTTTGTAGTTTTATATTTATACATTAATGTTGTGGAATGTCGACAAGTTGGTTCCTGTTAACAGATTCAGTCGTTATTAATTAATAAACCTTGTCAAAAAGCTTGTCACATTACTAAGAAACTGGAAAGCAAAGTCTTCTGTCCTGGAGACTCTCCCATGTCAGAAACTGTTACATTACTGCTGACACTGGAGACTAATTCCATAAATAATAATCTCCTTAGGGGCGGCACGCTGGTGTAGTGGTTAGCACTGTCGCCTCACAGCAAGACGATCCGGGTTCGATTCCCGGTCCGGGCCGTTCTGTGTGGAGTTTGCATGTTCTCCCCATGCTTGCGTGGGTTTTCTCCGGGTACTCCGGTTTCCTCCAGAGTCCAAAGACATGCATGTTAGGTTGATTGGTCACTCTAAATTGCCCGTAGGTGTGAATGTGTTCATGAGTGCGACCTGTCCATGGTGTACCCTGCCTTCGCCCGATGAAGCTGGGATTGGCTCCAGCCCCCCCGTGACCCCGACTAGCGGGATAAAGCGGAAGATGAATGAATGAATGAATAATCTCCTTAATGAAACATCAGCGTATCAGTGATGAAATATTTTGCTTTGTTAAATAAAAACACATTTTTAATCCATTTATTATCATGATTATGTGGAGTGTCTGCCATCTCTGCCTGTCACTATGAATGAGCTGTTGCTGTAGAAATCTATTAGAACGGGAAAACTAATATGAATTGTGGTTAAATTGCAACCAGAAGTACTGTCCGAGCTGCTATTATAGAAAATTAAGCAACACCTTCTGACCAATCAGGTATGAAAATTCAGAAGTGCTGTGTTGTAAGGAGATTTTTCAACAGAATATCTAATAATAAATGTCATAGCATTCTGGCTTATCTTTGTTTCTGCTTGTCTCTACTCAGAAAAAGTTGCCCCTGACCACATTGGCTCAGTGTATGGTAGAGGGAGCTGCAGTATTAGGGGATGATTCTCTGCTGGGGTAAGATTTTATGAGGTGTTTTTTTTTTCAACAGTTTCAGTATTCCCAGTTTAGACTCACCCTCTACAATGGTGTTTTCCTCACAGTAAGATGCTGAAGCTATGCGGGGATACGGAAGAGAAGCTGGCCCAGGAGCTCATTGTCTTTGAGCTCCAGATGGAGAGAGATGTGGTGGAACCTCTCTACATCTTGGCCGAGGTAAACCTGTCCCTCTGTCAGCATGATATGAAACCAAATAAAAAAACATACTTCAGTGTTTTTCAAATGCTCTGGATTGTATGATCAGTTACCATGGAAAAGTATTTAGACATTTTTCAGTACTGAGAAAAGAACAAATTGTGCATTTAATGAAAATTTTGTTATAAAGGAAGCCTAAGGGCACTTGTAACATTCTGACAATAAACTTTTAAAATACATTCACAGCCCATCTGTTACTATGCACCATGTGTGATCTCCTTCTCCCCCATCCATCAATGGAAAAGAAACAAAACAGAACTACTGTTGACCAGATATTATTTGAGAAGTGGACCATTATCAGCACCACAGAGAGATGTGTCATGGTAGTGGAAATGTATCAGGTGCAGGAACACATAAGTGAATAAGTGTTTTCTCATTTGCTTTCTCAGTACAGCAAAACTATTTAACATATGAAACATAATTGCTCCCATACTGCAGATGCAGCAGGCAGAGATTAGGGTGAAAACAATGTTCATCTCTGTGTATTGCTTTAATCTGTGCATGTGCTTGACACCATGCCCAACCAAGACTCTTTTTTTTTTTTGACCTTCGGCTGCTCCCGTTCCGCGGGGTCGCCACAGCGGATCAAGTCCGCACCCAGATCTGGCGC
>JAOVVH010000032.1:20863004-20875521 GCA_028566435.1 Scorpiodoras heckelii | reverse complement strand
GTGTGTGTGTGTGTGTGTGTGTGTGTGTGTGTGTGTGTTCCGTGTTTTCCAGGAAATAATGTCATAGACTAAGAATCTGGCCTCTCTTCAGCTTCCCCTTTGGTTAGACACTGACTCAGAAGCGCAGGCGTGAAATGAGAGGAAAGTGACGGGGAACATCCCGAATTCTTTCCCCCTGTTTGGCCACTATGTCAGGCTTTTTTTTTTTTTTTGCTTTTGGGTTTGGTTTGGGTACAGGACTTGTTAAGTATATATGTGTGTGTGAGCCTGCAGTAAGTTCTGTTTTGCGGTGTAATTGGTGTCCGATTTGACATCAATTGCTTCATGCTAATTTAAGGTGTGTGGTGGGTCTCGGATCTCGGATCGCCTACAGCCACTAATGTTGCATTAACTAACTACAATGAATAAATCAGATGAAATAAACGGAGTGTGCGGAGGCTGGACTTTTACAAAGCAAACTTCGTTTTCTTCTTTTACCTTTGCCTCATTTAACATTTCGTTCTGTCAGCATGTTTATTTTTCTGCCATTTTTAGCAGCTTGTCTGACTTGAATAATTAGAGCATATCAGTATGTTATCTTCATTGCTGTCATATTCTCACCTTAAGTGTGCTGCATGTCTTGAAGTTTTGTCATTCAGTCGGTTGAACCGTGTCCTCCTGTGAACTACATTGCTTTACTGTGTCTGGATTTGTTGTGCTTGGAAGCAAAAACTGCGGTGTGTAATGTGTTTCTTGGCACTGTATTAATAGTAACCGCAAAAATTATTTTAGTAACATTTATATATATTTTAAGAATGAGAGGAATGTAAAACTATTAAGATATTTGTCACTAGAAAGGATTTTATCCTGTTACACAGCAGTGAATATGTAGTAGTAGTAGTAGTAGTATATGTGTGTAAATTATTTCACCTTTGTAAGCCTATATGTGAAGCAGTTGCAGTAAAGTAGTGCCAGGCTAAGAAGGCTTCTCACAAATGCCAGTTGACACAGCTTGGGTCTATTGCATTACCAAAATACAAGAAAAGTTTATTTTTCATTCATCTATATCTATATCTTCAGTCAACGAGAATATTCTTTATGTTTACCTGCTGCCTTAGGTGAATTTCATCTCTCAGAAGGGCACCTTCTTGCCTCACCCACTGAAATGTGGAGGTACATTAATCCACAATTGCGTCCTGTTATTTTAATTGAGATGGATGAAGTGATTGCTAAATATCACAACTAAAACTAAAGCTCTTCTCTTCTACTCTTACACACATTAGTTTTTTTCCAGTGATATAACCTTGTGTCTGTCTTGAGGTTAAATGCAAGGAAAGTCTACCAGACTCTTAATGCTATTGATCTATTAGCTGGTTCATCAGGGTCAGATCCCAAAATATTGGTCACAAATAGCATGAATTTATTTTTCTTATTTTCTTTCTATTCTACAGACTTCTACCATGGACAGAGAGATGACGCCAGAATTCACGTCAAAAGATGAGGAAATTGAATACTGGAAAAATTTGTCCCTCAAATTCCAGAAAAGGTAAGTTGTGAACTGTCTAACAAGGTTTACAAGTCAAGCAAGTTTATGGATGGTGAAGCATCTGTAGAGTATAATTAACACTTTTGGTAGACATTTCAAACAGTGTTTTCGTCTCACTTGAGCAGATCTGCAAATGCCAACATAGCAGAAGCCTTGAAACACGCTGAGAGTGCCTTGTGGATTGCTTTTAGCACTGAATGGCCTGTAGATAGGGTTAGGAAATACAAATGGACCCTGTGATGAAAATGTAGTTACAGAAATGTTAATGCACACAGCGTGGTGAGTGACAGCCTCATGACACCACGGCACCACAACAACTAGGATTATGCTTTATGATTCACTTGTGTTAGTGTTGCTGTGTCGGGCTTTAATTAACACAGGAGCACATCTGGGAAGAACTCCTGAGAAGACCAAGATCAGTTGATTAAACAAGTGGAACCAGGTGTGTCCTGTTTAGAAGTGTTAATGTTAAAAAAAAAAAAAGTATAATAAAAATACAATCTTCCAAACTCCCTTTGCTCTTTATTAGATAGAGTTGCCAGTCTGACCACTGGCAGTGCTTGACTTTAACACAAATGGAGATATGTAACTGTAGAACATTGTGGCTGTATCTGTAATTGTGCTTGGACCCTGTGCCTTATTCCAGTCCCTTAGCGTGGTGGTAATATCCTGAAAGAGAGAGTACCCAGTGTCTGCTGGCAGGAGTGTTAGGATAGTCCTGCCATAGTTGCCCCTGTTTTTGTTCAGTTTAATACTTCTGAACATGTGCTGGAAGCGTCATTGGTGCATCACCTCTAAGTTTTGCTGACAACAAATTACATGAATTCAATCCTGTTACTAGTAGGAGACTGGCAACTTGTTGGAATCAGACTGTATATACATGTCATAATGGGTGAAGACTGAAGAGGCACCATTTTAAACTTTTGTTTTAGTTAGTTGTATGCCTATTTAAACTTTAGAGTGCCTGTTTATTTGGTTAGACATGTTTAGTTATGTATTTGTATTCATTTTACTTACTGCTCCTGCCATGAATATATCCCTCCGTGCTGGCATGGTATTAAAAATTAAACACCCAAGCTAACCTAAGATTTCCTGAAGCACAGGAAGTATTGACACCACAGGAATGTCTTAATGAGGAAGCCATAAAACAGAACATGTGGAAAAATATACCAATATGCAAGATCTGAAGATTACTCACGCTGCGTGTTGACACTGAAAATGATAAGAAGTAAAACTTGCCAACCTAGATTTTTTTTAAACATGGTACATAATCTTGTGTTTAAGCATGAAAATGTTAAAGTATATTTGCAGTATGCTGTGTGAAAGTTAAAACCAGAAAATATCGTGAGGTTTTGAGCCGTTTCCTGTTGATGCATAAGCGTTATTTGGGTTTGTGCTGTAGACTGAAGACTTTGACCGCCCATGTGATACATGCACCCTTCCTGTCAGACTTGGCAGCTTGGCAGTAGACACCTTCTAAAAACAACCTCTTGTACCAAACATTATCAGAGTCATGGAGTCAGCCTGCTTAGTTAATATCCTGTCTTCTGCCAGGGTACATACTTCTATTATCCACGCTCAGCTCCTTTATGAACTCTGACTTTTGACCTACTGAAACAGGAGGTCTGTTGGCCATCTGGTCTCAGCGTGGACACATTTTGCTAACTCGGTCACTTTTAACACAGTCACACTTTTCATTAACTTAACACAAGGCTGTGCAGCCTTTTAGAGAATATATAATATATGTATTGACCAAGCACTGTGTTGCTTGTTTGAGTTTGATTAGACTGTATATTATTCCTGATTCATCAGTGTTCCTTTCTTGGCCGGCTCGGACTGAGAATCATTTGTGACTCATCATTCATTATTTGTAACTCATAACAACTGCCAGGCTCTAAATTATGGCATGACCCAGTTATGACTTCTGTTTGCAAAGCTGACTGACACCAAACGCTGAAATCATGATATCACAAATGGAACGTACCACAGCAATACTTCCTGGGTATTAGGCTCGTCTGCTTAGGGTGTGCTTATCTCCTCAGTTATAATGATGCCCAGGAAGAGTTGCAGGAGTTCCAGGAGGGGAGCCGTGAGTTGGAGGCAGAGCTGGAGGCTCAGCTCGGCCAGGCAGAACACCGCATCCGTGACCTGCAGGCTGAAAATCAACGGCTGAAAAGTGAGGTGGATAACCTGAAGGTAGGAGTTTACTTTGCTTCCACAGTGTTAGCCAATTATTGTAGTATTTCTGCTTTTTCAGGGTCATCGATTTGACAATTTCCCAAGGAAATGGGTGAAATAAATACTGAGCTTAGAGTCGCAGAATGTATTATCCATTCTGGCTGGATGCCTGATACATGCTGTAAAAATTGAGCAGAAGAAAATCAGATGTATGCTTCATTTTAAGCAGTCTTATTAAGTTCTTACAAAAATATCTTATTAAGGTGGTGTTTATTTTATAGTTTGATCAGGTATGACACAGGATGTCGCACGTCAGTGTCCGGTCTGTCAAGTCTTATTCAAGTTTGCCTAAGTTTTCCTCATATCTCAGATTAAGTATCTGCTCAGTCAGAGTGACTTTGGAGTGAACACTTGTGACTTTTGGAGGGAACACTAAAGGATGTAGCTGTATTTGTTTGAATTGAAAGCTCTCTACCTTCAGCTCTCCTTCTCTAGAAATCGACATCTAAAAGCTTAAAAGATTTTTTCTGTGCCTGCTTGTGCTGTGCAGGAGAAACTGGAGCAGCAGTATGCACAGAGCTATAAGCAGATCTCCATGCTGGAGGATGACCTGGCCCAGACGCGCTGCATTAAGGAGCAGCTGCACAAATATGTCAGGGAGCTTGAGCAGGCCAATGATGACCTAGAGAGGGCCAAAAGGTACACATAAGTATTGTGCTTCACATTTTAAGCGTGCTTCTTTTTTTTTAGCCCATTGTAACCCTGTGTATGGGACACCACATGAACAACAGTCACTAACACCCCTGTACAAATATTTACCTAAATGTACATGTTGCATACCTGATTTGAATTGTCCAGGGCAACAATTACATCTCTAGAGGACTTTGAGCAGCGGTTGAACCAGGCTATAGAGAGAAATGCCTTCCTTGAGAGTGAGCTGGATGAAAAGGAGTCTCTGTTGGTGTCTGTGCAGAGGCTAAAAGATGAGGCCAGAGGTAGACTGTGCTGTTCTTCTCAAAACGGCTCTCTTTGCCTTTTGTACTGCAATGTGTTGAGCCCAAACTGAGTTATTTGTCTGTTTTGCAGACCTAAGGCAGGAGCTGGCTGTGCGGGAAAGAGCCTCAGATTCCACCAGAATGTCGGCGCCCAGCTCTCCGACGCTGGACACTGACAAAATGGACACAGCTGTTCAAGCCTCCCTTTCCCTTCCAGCTACACCAGTGGGAAAAACAATAGACCATCCTTTTGTGACTCAGAAAGGTATACAATCCCCTTTTCAAGTTTTTACTTTAACAGTACTGTATTTTACTCATTCTTAAACTCGTTGCTCAGCTGGGCCCCAGAGGTGAATCCATACCTGTCGTACTCTTTTTATGTATTATTTTCAGGAATCATTGGTTTCCTTATTTGTGTTTGTTTATTTCTTGATTTAGTGTTGACCACTGGTTGTGGAAACTCTCCACTCACCCCATCTGCACGGATCTCTGCTCTCAACATTGTTGGGGATCTGCTGCGGAAAGTTGGGGTAATTTTTGAAATTCTTTTCAAAGTGGCAACAGGCACAATCCTTAAATAAAACCTTGTGCCTCTTACTCACATAGACCAGCCTGTAGAGGACAGGTGTCCTCACAGTGGGAAGACGTAAACTCTGTGTGCATTTCCCATATCTACAGGCCCTGGAGTCCAAGCTGGCTGCCTGTAGGAATTTTGCCAAAGATCAGGCAGCAAGGAAAAACTACACAGAAAACGGGAACCTTATAAATAGCAATGCCACCAAGTTCTCTCATTCTCTTCACACGACGTACTTTGATAAAACGTGAGTAAAACGACTCCCTTTCCTGTCAACTCAGAGTGCTGCATTAGCTTTGCCATAGTGTTTTTGGTAATTATAGAAAATGTGCCCAGAAATCACCGATTATGATTAAGGTCAAATTTGGGATTTTGAAACCCAATTTAATTTTTGTGTTAATTGCATATTGATCCCAATGTGTGGTAATATTGATTATGCTGTGCAGGACTATGAATGGCCTGGATCCTGGCACTCTGAGTGCGCTGACATCACAGCGAAACGTGTCCCCTCCCGGCATGCTACCACTCAGCGTGTGAAAGTATCATAGCTGCCTCCACAGAAAACCATGGACAGCATGGAAACAAAATGGAAAGGACATTGGGAAACCCTGCCACTCTGTGTGTGTGTGTGTGTATGAGTGTGATGCCAAGTCTCTTGTGCGTGTCTGGCAGATGCATGTCGGACACTGGGGCACATGTGACTCTGTTGGCTGAGCCCAGTTCTTCAGAGCTCTCATTTTTCACTTTGCCTATTTTGTTTTTACTTGAAGCCAGCAAAATGACAAAAGGGCCCACACAGGCCTGCCTCGTTTTGGCTTGTTCCGAGTTGTCGCACAAATGATTTTTTCTTTCTTTAAAAAAATAAATGGGGTTTCCCATTAAGTCAGAAATATATGTGAGGTTGGTTGGCTGTGTGTGTACACCTCTGAGAAGTAGCCATGTAGAATATCAGCGACGCATACAGCATATACCTCTATAACTGAATTCCATGTTGTTTGCATCCAGAGTCACATACTAAATAGGTTATTTTCTACCGAGAGCAGTGCGGGATTGACCTGGAATGTACTGTGTCACCCGTTCAAAACAGCATGGAAAGATCCCCTACTCTCAGTGGTGGCCCTCTGAATTATTCACACGTGTGTGTCTGCTCTGTATGCTGCTTCAGCAGGCTGGTTGGATAGCTACTGACATAGAAAACCTCATGGTCACTATATTAGCTGTAGGCAGTTTGTGTAACAATGTTCTGAAAAATGTGTTATTAATTCCACCTACGGCACAATTAACAGCAGTACATGTTTAACACGTTTACTCCAGCCAGCATCTTAGCTTAGAACGGTTATAATGAGGATGATAACTGTTTTATCTCTAGTACATTATATGGCTATGTAACCTGGATATGATGCAGTGTTGTGAGTTGAAGTACATTGGTTGAGAAATTGTTAATGGATGTGTGTCTCATGCCTCTTGATGTTGCTGGTTGGTTTGACCTTCACTGTTCTGGTTTGACCTGCACAGGTCTGTCTTTCTGACGGTTGCGTTTGTTCTTCAGTTCAGCTTGCCTGTGCCAGCACTTTGTAAACCACACAATGTTGGAGCACTTATTTTTTTTGCCCCTTAGTATTTAATTTCACACAGTATATTAAGTTATTGAGCACTCTATTGACTTGTCACATGTATATAAGATTGTAAGCATTAAAAGTTTGCCCAGGAACTTTGTACATATCAAGACTGGGTCTTACAGTACATTTAATTTATTTCAGATTCCTTAAGGCATGTTTTTGAGGGTCAGAGTGAATTTTACATATTGTATATTGTTTCAAAATATAATGATAAAACAGTTGTCCAATAAAGTTAAAATGTCAGTATAAAATGTGATTGATCATCTATCTTAATTAATTTTTAAAAATGCTAATATCTCTAACATGCTAAAATGTGCAACTCCCTATCTGGAGCTCTGTTGTTTGGAAATAGTGTTGAGACAGCATCACAGTCCGAGTCTGATCTCCATTTCTTCACGCAGTTTATTCTTCTGGATCTGAGATGAAGAACAAACTTGTATTAGTCAGTCATTAGTGCACACTTGTCTCCCTGTGGTGAATGATATTGTTTTAGAACAATAATGAACCTTACTTTCCCTGAAGCAGTAAGTGGATAACTCTCAAGGAATATCACATAATGTGGGATTTTGAAGTAGGAGATCTGGAATACATAAATGGATCACTTGGGTATTTGTTCATTTATCTGTGTAAACATGTGGTCATTCCTGTTACCTGGCCATTGCAGTAATCCTTGATCTCCTCCACAGTGCAGTGCTGTCCTTCTGCTACCTTAATGCATGCACAAACCTGCTCTCCCAGCCTATCGTCTTTCACACCGACCACCTGCAAGTTTCATGCAGACAGAACAAAAGAAAAGAATGTTCCAGTTGTTCAAGGCTTTTATAGACTACTCCAACTGTTACTCTGGCACTGCTGCCTTCTTGTGGTATAATGAAGCAATGACCAGGCTCACCTGAACATCTTTTACTTTTGGATACGTATGAAGAAACTGCTCAACCTCAGCAGGGAAGATCTTTTCCCCACCACGGCTGATCATATCCTTTATGCGTCCCTCGATACGACAATAGCCATCTTGACTGAGACTGGCAATATCGCTAGACAGAGTAACAGAAAACAGATCCTTTTACCATGCACGTTTATGTTCCCTACCTAAGCAATTTCATAATCCTCGATCCCCAGTGGCATGAAAAGGACAGATTTAAAAAAAACCCACCCTGTCTTGTACCACCCGTCCTCTGAGATGCTCTCCTGTGTTCTGCTGGGCTCGTCCCAGTAGCCCTGCATGACACAGTAACCTCGGATGAGGAGCTCTCCAGGTTGGCCCAGAGGAAGCAGTTGCCCAGATGATGAATCCACTACCTTAGCCTGAAGAATATAACTTGAGTGTGCAAAATGTCACAAATTATAGCTATGCACATTCGTTGCTAGTTTGTTAGGGACAAGTAGAAATATCTACATTTATTGCATTCTTTACATTTATTGTGTGCGCCTATCATGTAAGCTGCACTGTAGCAATTGGCATTTTAGTGAGTACACTTATCTGCCACTATTGCACCTGCTAACCTTGTTGGTCCACCTGTGTACACCTAGGGCTGGACAAAATGGCTAAAATTTATATCACAATATATTTCTTAATTTTCGTTGATACGATATAATTCCGATATCAACATAAACAATATAAAACACGCACAAAAAGTGCCAAGAATGCCCCCAACAAATGTTTATACAGTTGTGTTCAAAATAATAACAGTCCAACATCACTAACCAGAACAATCACTGTTTTTCGTGGAAATTATATTTCTACATGACAAAAAATTTACTAGTAGGTGTAGTAGAGTAATAAAAAACCAACAGACCCAACAGTCATGACATGCATGCTGCTGATTCTGTGTAACTGAATAATTAACTAAAAGGGGTGTCTTCAAAATAATAGCAGTGTGAAGTTCAATTGGTGAGGTCATTCATTCTGTGAAAAAACAGGTGTCAAACAGGCAGCCCTTATTAAAGGATGAAGGCAGCAGATGTGCATGCTGGTTATAGTGCATTTCTTTCTACAAAACTGAGTAAAATGGGTAATTCCAGACAGTGTTCAAAAGAACAGTGTATTTTGATTAAAAAGTTAAAGATTAAAAAGGAAAGGAGAAAACATATAAAGAAGTGTAGAAAATAATAGGCTGCTCAGCGAAAAATGATCTCAAATGCTTTAAAATGGCAACCAAAACCAGAAAGGCCTGGAAGAAAACGGAAAACTACCATTCGAATGGAGCAAAGAATAGTCAAAATGGCAAAGACTCAGTCAATGATCAGCTCCAGGGCGATCAAAGAAAGTCTAAAGTGACCTGTGAGTACTGTAACAATTAGAAGATGCCTATGTGAAGCCAAGCTATCGGCAAGAAGCCCCCGCAAAGTCCCATTGTTGAAAAAGCGACATGCTGAAGAGGTTACAATTTGCCAAATTTTTGGGTCTAGGGGCCACAGACAGTTTGTCAGACGACCCCCAAACACTGAATCCATGCAACAGTACACTGTGAAGCACAGTGGTGCAAGCATCATGATATGGGAACATTTCTCATACTATGGTGTCGGACCTCTTTTCCAGGGATCATGGATCAGTTTGAATACATCAAATTACTTGAAGAGGTCATGTTGCCTCGTGCCGAAGAGGAAATGCCCTTGAAATGACTGTTTCCACAAGACAATGATCCCAAACACAGAGTAAGCGTGCAACATCAGACCAACAAGATGGTGCAAATAAATCAATGTTCACCTTTTATTGGTATACAGCCTTCATATAGAAACAAGAAATATGATATCGCCATCAAATAAACATAAAACTCTCGGATGTCAATATCAATATATTTAAACTAACTTTAAAATAGACCATATGCTGATGTAAACAGATTGAAATAAAAGTGCATCAGCCAGGGTGAAGAATATGAAAAGCGCTCAGAAGTGCTGCAGAATATATAAAAAAATGATTGAGCAGCAACAAAAACACGTGTTGCTGGGGCAGGGACGTGGTTGATGACACTGACGGGCGATGTTCCCACTGCTAGTCGGCACCGCTCTGTGGCACATTTTGCAGCACAATGAAACCTGAAGTTTATCATATCCTTGATGGCCAAACCACTTCCATACCACTGAATTAGTCTTTCCTCTCTTATCAACTATTTTGTCTTATTTATTATCACTCAGGGGGCTACACATTCTGCAGCAAAATCATCCAGAGTTGGAGCCTAGCATACAACCGTTAAGCACTGCGTGACTGTAGTGTACATCATCACGCACTAAAGTAGCTTATTGTGTTTTGCTCTTTCTGCTCAGCTTGAATTCAATGACCTGACGACAGCGCCCTGTAATGAACGTTAGTCGGTGACAGATCCTGTAAATAACATATTGAAATATCAGAAATGTATTTAAAAATCAAATCAAACATTTTCTATCTCTCTATATATTGATATTAAATATTTGTCCAGCCCTATGTACACCTGGCGATTACAGTCTGACCTGTTCCACGTACAATTTGTACTAACTGTAATCCTCCAGTAGATGGGGGAGGTGTTTTAATGGGAGGGACGTGTTTAGAGTTACCAGTGTAGTGACTACCAGTGCACACCTGAGCCCTGTTTTCCCTAATGTGATCCCTCTTTCTTTCTTTTCACCTGTGACACAAGCTTAAATAAAAAGCTCATAGCTGAGCTTTCATAACTCTCCAGCCATCCATCGATGGTCAATTTCTGACATGCAGGTGGCTGAAGATTTCTAGATGGTGGGCAGTTTCTCAATCCAGAACTGATATTGAAGTTGGTTACAAATCCTCGCAACATTGCTTTTCCACACACACACACTACCTTTCCACTACCATGTGTCATTGCTCTGCTGAGAATGAGCCACCAGCCAAATATCTGGTGAGTCATAGTCCTATGGCTGTACCTTTGGACTGACAAATTGAGGAAGAACAGGGCTAACAGTACTACCTGAAGAAATGCACACTTTATGTCTGTTCTTTAGTGTGATGCCATAGATGAACCATTTTCCAAGTTTCCTAAAGAATCTGTTAACCAATTTACTTTACATTTTTGTTGGTGCCACAGAGAACTAAAAAACTCACACCATACATATTACCATTTAAGTGACAATTTTTAAGACTGTGTAGGTATAATGCATAAAAAGAAGTGATTGGAAGCACCAGACCTCAGTGTGGTCCATGATGTACCCAACACTATCAGTCTTAAGCTCCAGCCTGTCCAAAGGAAACCCCAGAAAAGTGATCGGACTGTTTTCTGTAGTTCCGTAAGCCACCTGATATTTGTGGAGATTGTGGAGACAAGAACAGCTTTATCATGCAAACATGGATTCCAATGTGCTTGTTGGTGTGCTGTTCAAGCATTAACAACGCAGCAAGCAAAGACTTACTGTTAACTCTTTAACATTCATGTCATTTATCACTCTCTGAGTGATTTCAGGGGGACACGAGGACCCACCCATGACACCTGGAAGTGCAAAATTCCTGTTAGAGTTGCATCAGTCATCACTGGATTAAATGTTAACATCAAAATTATAAAAAAAAACTTTTTACCCGTCTCAAGTGAGGAAAAGTCATTGCTCTTAATGTTTCCCTGATTCAGCAAGTCAATGTACATTGTTGGAGTACCATAGATAACTGTGCATCTGAAAAAAAAAAAAAAGAATACATCCTAAATGCAATTATTTATGTATGTATTGTATGTTCACTAGCCCTTAAATCACTAATGAGGTGGAATAGATAACATTACTATAAAATAAAATATAACTGACACATTAAAATGCAATCAAATATCAGTAAATCCAGCTATACTTCTCTTTCTGAACAGCCTCCATGTTTGCCTGGGCATCATATGCAGCTGAAGGAAAGATCAGTGTGATGCCATGCACTGCCATGCACATTCCACCCAAAACAGACCCAAAGCAGTGGTACATGGGCACAGGAACACAAACTCGCACCTCTGTCTAGGGAGAGAGGGTGTTGTATTATATGTGGTCCTCTCTGACATTCATCTGTATTTTATTGTTCTGATTTTAGTTTAAAGCAAAATTGTTTGTCTATCTCGTGAACTTTATGGCAACTTGTAACTGATTCATTAGGAAAGCTCACTCTCGATCCATAGCCCATGCGCAACCCGATGAAATATGCGTTGTTTACAATGTTGTGGTGTGATAGAGTGACACCTTTTGGGTTCCCTGTTGTACCCTGTAGAATGACAACAGAGAAAAGCAATGACTCAATCTAGACAACAATCAGTAAAAGAATAAGCAAAAAATTAAGACAATGATGGCATCCTTTGCTGATAGGGTTGGTGCTATAGAAGAAATGGCATATGCCATAACTGTTTTGACCAAGGATTTTATGGTCAAGTAATTCTGGCATGATTGACACTGGATTAAATAATTCATTTCTGAGCAAGCCAGGTCTGTCCCTGACTTCATTTGAATCTGATCTACCAATTTATTATTGTATTGCAATTCCACTGTAATATTTTCACAAGAGAATCTGGAGCTGGGGACATTGGTGTATATATTTTTTGTTTATTCTATTTAACTGCCTTTAACACTTTAATAAATTAAATGAAATGTTTATATGGGTGGCACGGTGGTGCAATGGGTAGCGCTGTTGCCTCACAGCAAGAAGGTCCCGGGTTCAATCCCC
>JAOVVH010000032.1:20845092-20860745 GCA_028566435.1 Scorpiodoras heckelii | reverse complement strand
CAGACATCATACTTACAGATTTTAGTTGTTTTTAATCCCAAAAAGGCATTTAAAAAGTGTTTAGTGAACCTCAACACCCCCCCCCCACCCCCCCATGGTGTGAAAGCATTAGGCGTATACCGATGTAAACTGAATGTTGATGGGGTCTTCTGGGCTCAGGATCCTCTGTAAGCTGTCCAGCTGCTTGTGGTGCCGACTCTCTGCTGCTTGCATCAGATTGTCCACATGCAACATACCAGACTCCTTGCTGTCTGTCACAATCACATAACGCAAATCTGGCAACCTACATGTCCACATGAAAATTAATTAAACAACTAGGCAGAAACAACAGTTAAGTGGTTTTCCTAATGTGTCAAGTACTGTATAATTCACTGACCATTTAAGAGGATGTTACACAAAAAAACAATCTCTCCTTAGGCTTTATTTAGTACAAATTACTGTTATGAAGCATTATGTTATCTGAACTGCAAAATCTGTAACTGTGACTGATTTCTTTCCTTGCTGTAGTCTTGTTATGCTGTACTACCTTGCACTCCTAATACTCCCAGACACTGCAGTGTTGAGTTCTGGGCAGATCTGTCTCAGCATGTCGCAGAACCTCTGGCTCTTGAACTGAGTAGGACACACCACTGCATTGCACTTCACCTGTATTCGAAGGAAAAGAACACTTTGTAAAACTTATACCCTATTGTATATTTAGCCATAATATATAAGGAAGTAAACACATTGAGGTGTGCTGTAATCAATGATACAGTGGCGTGATTTAGTCCAATGCACATGTACCACCCTGAATTTTCCAATAACATCATGTCTCTCTTCTTACAACAGGCTTTTCCTAATTGTTCCTTCCTCTTTTAATTTCTCTCTCTTGAAATTAAAAATGCATATTGTCATGTTACAGAAACTACAAAATCCTCTGTCCTCTGTCAGAAAACTTTTGCAGCTTTACCTCTGACTATTACAAGCATTGACACTAGAGACTCCTTCCAGTAATGCTAAATAAACAACTCCTCACAAAAAAACTGATCGTTACAAACAATACACATATATATACTCACTTTTTAAATGTTTACACATTTTTAAATCTGTTTACACATTTTTAAATCTATTTAAAACTGTTTATCTGCTTCTGCCTTACAGTTCCTGTGAATAAGCTGTAACGATAGAAACAATAATATATTAGAACAACTGCTTTCAGGTAAAACTGTGATTTTCCAAAGTTTACAGCCAAAACTGTTCTAACAAAAATTATAGACAACCTGAATTCAACATCACTGTGGTATAAATTAGATTATATTTTTTTCCAGTCGCCAAGACCCAGAAACTGGTATTTGTAGCACAGTTTTGGAAACCACTAACTCATGTAGATTGATCCGGTACACTGAACCATAAGCATATTCTCTGCCTTACACTCATTTAGCAATTCTAAAACATTTGCAAAACCCTAAACATAGTTCCTTACAGTGGACATCATTCAAAACTGAAAACCCTGGGGTTCTTTTGGAAAACCCTGCCATGCAAATGCCACACCCATGTGCCAGTTACCCAAACCCAGTACTCACAGGTGAAGACAGTTCTGGTTAATTGTTACAAAACTTTAGAAATCAGAGTCTGAGCCCTATAAAGTGGCCACAGCTTATATATCTTGGTTTATACAACAATGGAGGCTAATACTGGACAGAGAAGATGAGGATGAGGACGAGCAAACATCACATATGAGATCCGGGCCACTTTAGTTGACCATGTGGGCAACCATGAGTTGAGTTTTCGGGAGGTTGGGCAGAGGGTCCAGCCTAATCTGAGCATCTACTCTGTAGCAGTCATAATCCAAACATTTTGAAGTGAGACAGTAGAGCTATCCTCTATATCATACTACTCACAGAGCTGAATTGTGTATACTACTGTACTACTGTAGTATAGTACCATATCAGTAGTTACAGTAACATTTCATTTCATGCTGAAAAACCATTCACGTCACGTTTTTGCAGAACTGCTAGACTACTCCTTGCTAGAGGAAGAAGACAGTTGCTCACCCCAGAACAGGAAGAGACCATCGTAAACATGGTCAGAGCAGACAACAGCAACATCACATTCAGTGAAATCCATTCGGTGAGCTTATATGCACTGGAAAGGCATCAAGTATGCATACAGCAGCTATGCAGGGTACTGTTTCAGTACAACTCTGACAGTGTGAAATGCTACGCTATCCTCTCACTGGTACTATATTCTAGTGCCCTGTGTAACACAATATTGATGACTTTATGCTTATTTCCTACTGTCATATGTTGCTGAAGTGGACCACAAGTTCCATCACAATACCATTAGCCAGAATGGTATTTTTCATCATCATGCCATTCTTGGTCCCTACAACACTGCCCACATCAACAACTTCCTCAACACACTGCACAGCATACTCATTCCCCATTACCAGGGGATGGACCAGAGCAGTCCAGGTTTGTTGTTGTCTGGGACAACGTAAGTTTCCACCAGGCTGCTTAGGTACACAATTGGTTCATTGAACACCCACAATTTGTTGTGCTTCACCTGCCACCATACTCTCCATTCCTCAATCCTACTGAGGAGTTTTTTTTTGGCCTGGAGGTAGAAGGTCTGTGATCGCCAACCCCACCAATGTATACCCTTTCTCCAGGTGATGGAGGAAGCTTGTGGTTACATTGATGAGGGAGCACACAAGGGGTGGCTACGTCATTCAAGACGGTACTTCCCTTCCTGTCTGGCCAGTGAGAACATCTGTCCTGGCCTGTGATGTTGATGAAATCTTGTGTCCGAATCCAAATAGGAGACAAGATGCACCCTATTTTTTTATGTTGGGGTTATAAGCCTATTTTCTTATCCTTTTTGGTTTTTGTTAAAGAATGTTTGTATTACACTATATAAACATCCTACTTGTAATTGTGTTTTACTTTAAGGGGTAATATAAAAAAAATACCATTAGTAAAAAATACCATTTTGGCAAGTGTTGTAAGATTTTTGTTTGTGGTTGCTTTTTCCAAAAGTGTGTGTGGCATTGGCTGCTGTATGTTAAGTTTTGACAAAAGGACAAAAGGACAAAAGGTCTTAGCAACTGCTAAAAAAAAAACTATAAAACCATAGCCAGATGTTTTTAGATTAAGATTCTGAAACTGTACCACACTGAAAACAATTTTACTCAGATAAAAATGTTGACAAAAAAGAAAACACACTCTTAAGTTCTCACTCTTCAAAAAACAAGTAGCAAATCTGTGTTAAATAAATTTTATTTAAAAATACATTCACAAAATACAAAATATTTATTATAAAATACAAAAAAAATGTTTATCACACCTTTCTCAGGGCAAACACCAACTCATTGGCTTTATAAGCTGGATTCAAAGACACCTGCAAAGAGCTTCTGGTTAATGTCCATCATTACACAGACATGTACCGGTATATGAAACAGTGAAACAGACTCAGAGTAATAATTCCCATGCTTACCATGATGATTCCAGCCTTTGCTGTGGCAAATTGGAACAAGATCCATGCATAAGAGTTTGGTCCCCAGATGCCAAGCCTGTCACCCTTCTGCAAGCCAATTGCAAGAAGACCAGCAGCCAGATGATCTACCTACAAATGAATTATAAATGCTGATAACAACACAAAAAGTGATCCCTGCCAGTGTGAACCAGATCAACCACAATCAAGAACCTGTTTGACTGATGTCAAACCTGATTACATACCCATATATCAACCATAAAAAGAATAAAATGATGCCAAGAACCTACTTCATGCTGAAACTGAGAGAATGTTTTTCGAACTCCATCTTGAAGAAAGACCACAGCCTCTCGATCAGGCCATTTATTTACTGTTTTTTGTAAACTTTGACCAACAGTCAGAGAGAGGAGAGGCACAGAAGTAGGGCCATGGACATAGCTGATGTTCGGTGCAGAAGGGTTGTCAACATGAACCGAGCTATGCAAGAGAATATAGTGAGATCATTAAGTAGTAAAATGTGAAAGCTAAAAAATATGGTGAATAGGTGAACATTTATGGAGGGGGTGACAAAAGGATTAGGCCAAACATAAGTCACATGTGCCACAAAGAGCTAATTACATCTTACCATAGACTTCTCAAAGTTGTAACAATAGTTTTGCAACAAAATAGTAATATTGATAATGTGTTGCCCAAATACTGTACATTTTGTGTTTTAAGTCTTTAAAACATTCATAAAATTAATGTTTAAACATTCTTTAAATATATAATGATGAAAACTTATTTTTTGTTAATATTATCAAGTTTTTTAGTCAAAGAGTGTGTAAATGTGAAGTGGATATACAGCCCTCTTTAAAATGACTGGAACACCAAGGCAAATTCATTTGTTTTTGCACTGAAGACATTTGGGTTTGATATCATGATAAAAGACAATAGATGAGCCTAGAGATCAGAATTTCAGCTTTTATTTCCTGACATTTACATCTAGATGTGTTAAACAGTTTTGAACATGGCACCTTTGGAGACAGACCACCCAATTTTTAGGTGAGCAAAATTATTGGAACAGATATTCTTAACATAAATTACACTTAATATTTGGTAGAATGCAACTTGCTTGCAATAATTGCATCGACAAATAAATGCAGTGACAGATTTGCAAGCTTGTACTGCAGCTTCTTTATGTTGTTTTTGATTCTGAGGGGTTTATCCCTTCACTCCCCCTTCACACTCTGTTAAGCTCTGGTGAGTGACCTGACCAGTCTAAAACCTTCCACTTTTTCACCTGATTAAGTCCATTGTTGCTTTAATAGTGTGTTTTGGGCCATTGTCTTGCTCCATGTTGAAATACTACCCAATTAGATCGGATTCTTTTCTCTGTAAGCTGGTACACAGAACATTTCTGTAGACTTCTGAATTCATTCTCCTGCTACCATCATGAGTTACACCATCAATAAAGATTAGTGAGCCTGTTCCAGAAGCAGCCATGCAAGCCCAAGCCATGACACTACCTCCACCGTGCTTGACTGATGGTGATGTCACTGAATGTGGTTTTCCTTGGCTAACCTGTTTGATGTTTGGTTGTAGTACACCAATGGTTTCTTTCTTTGGAGCACATTCCAAATTTTTGTATTGGCTATGCCCAATGCTTGTGCAATGGCTCTGGTTGATTTTCTCTGTTCTCAGCTTCGAAGTGATTTGCTCTTCTCCATAGACAGCTCTCTGGTCTTCATGTTGGTTTATCAAACAACAAATGCAGTCTTTACAGCCAAAACCCAGGGCTCAAACCAAAATTAGACATGCAAATATATTAAACAATCAATCTAACACACAACTAGGCAACAAGGAACATCTGTCAGTCACATATTCCAATTTTTTTTTACATTTGAAAAATTTGCAGGTTCAGACAAAAGGTGCGCTATTCTAAGTTGTTTAACACATGCATGTAACTCTCAGGAAATGAAAGCTGAAATTCTGATTCAAACCCAAATGTCTTCAGTATACAGCAAAAACAAAAATGGCCTTGCCATTTCAATACATTTGGAACAGACTGTATGCACAATGAGTTGATCATAGCTGATATGTAGTGTACTTATTTATTGCATCCGTAAATCAAATTTCAAACAGGAGATTCATCATTAGCATAAAATATTGCACAAACACAGTACACTAAGTAACAGTTTTCAATATTCTCCAAAGTAATAACTTTTCTAAAATACTATATGAACAAAGTAAGTAAATATCACAGTAATTCTACACTACAAGATAAGTAAAATGTTACAACTCATTTCTTGTTGAAGCAGCAAAAGACAGGATTTTGAAAAATAATCAACATTAATCTCTAAAAATTATAGTTGTTATCACACTGCACTAGGTAAAAATCTCTGCATAGTAAGTAGCAGGCCTCAGTAACATTCTTGATTTCCCAGTTTTATTCCCTGCTTATCATGATATTTCATAACAAAGCAATTTAATGTACATAATATCAATGCATCATTTAATTGTAGGTGTTCCGTGTGTTCATTCATGCATCCATTACATTCTTCACTTTTTGGTAACCATAGTATAATAATATGGTTTGGTTATTTTGTGATTTTTAAAAAAATATTTGGGATTAATCTGGAAAATTATTAAACTATTAACATAGCCTACAAGGTCTGTCCGGAAAGTAATGAAAATGTGGCAATGTTTTAATCTTGGGGAACAAGAAGAAATCACAAGGAACTGAGTTGGGCCTGTACGGTGGATTTGAAAGGACTGGAATGTTTGTTTGTTAGTTTTTTCAGCCAAACAATTCCCAAAGTGTGACTTGGTGTGTTGTCATGATGGACTATCCATGAAGAGGTGATCTGACTGTGTAAACGCAAAAACCTCTTCCTCAAACTTTCATTAACTCCAAGGTAAAATGTTCCATTTACACTTTGGCCTTCTGGTATGAATTTTTTATGGACGATCCCTTGAGAATCAAAGAGGCAATGGACAGTGACTTGATTTTTGATTTGCTCATGAGAGCTTTTTTTGAGTGAGGTGATGTTGCCATTCAGCAATTCAGTCTTTTTGTCTCAGAATCATACTCGAATCCCCATGACTCTGTTGAAAGCTTTGTGCCATCAATAGACTTGTTCTGATGACAGGGAGCTTGTCCATAAACTTTCTTCAACATTTCAAGAGTTTCTGATGCACTTTTACAGATTTTCACACAGAATTTGACCATGTGCCATTATTCCAAACTTTTTTGCATTGTTTGAGTGATGAGGCACTTGAGCAGGGTTTCACAAAAACATAAATCTGGGCACCGTGTAGGCTAGAATGCAACTGAAATGGGTTCATTTATCTGAGATTCCATTCTGACTTTTGACCATTTCATTCTCATCATTTTCCGGACAGAACTTGTATATGTTTGAATTTTATTTAACTTTATGCTTATTTTGTTACAGTAGAAGCCTACATCTTATATGTATTAAAATATGTTAAATATATTAGCTATGACCATTTTATAGGCACAAGTCACTAGCCAAAGCATGTCATTTTTCGTACCTCAAGCTTTTGTGGTGGGTTAACTTCCTGTTTGATTGTAACCAAACCCGGTTATGTAATCCCCTGAATGAAATCCTGTCATTTCTATGACGCCGTTCCACTGCAAGAGCTTGACTCTGATATAAGTTTTGTCTTTTACTTATCAGACCAGAAAATAAATGCTGCTGAATTGAACTGTCCTAATTAACATGATGTCCCAACATATATCCGATCTGTAATTAGCCAACAATCAAATGCAATTAATTGAAACTAGGATCATAATGTAAAATGAAGCTGATCACTTACCGAAATCTCTGAGTAATTCTCCCACTCATGCGATTCCAGTGCGCTTTAAATCCTCTGCTATAAAAGCCAAACCGTCTTAACAATTTCACTGCCATAAGAATTGATTGCTTAATTTTCAGCCGCTCGTAGCTTTCAGGCGCTTTTCCACTGCAATGTAGGTTTTATAAACACTAAATTAATTCAACTTCACATTGATCTTCGTTGCCTACAATATAGAAATGCTGGGGTAAAAATAATCCAATTTGGGCAGTTTTTTAATCCAGATGCTGGTTAAAAATATTAGACAGAACACACGGTGGGTTAAAATAATCCCAGGAAGCAGGTCTGCCACTTTAACCCAGCAAGTGCTTATGTGTACACCCGCCCAATCCCCCATACACACACACACACCAAAAAAAAAAAAACAATAGTGACATCAACACTAAAGACATTGGAGACTAATCCTTTCACCTGTACACAGGGTTAAAAGTACAACAGACGGATATTTTACTAGTTGGGTAAACAAATAACCTGTAAAATATGTAGAATACTAAAAAAAAATAGTTGTTTAAGCATACACATTAGGATAAGTGCAGTAGGCTGTTATGTTTATGTTCCCTTTATGAAACTGTGATCTTACATGATATAAAACTAGAATAAACATTGGTGGGATTTTTCCCCCAATATCCAAAAAAGGTGTTACTGGAAAAGGGATGAAGTTGGAGCCAGAATATAGTTATTGTTAGGGGCGGTCGACTCCCTCTGTGACCACCAGAAGTAGCCGACCCATCCAGCCGTTTGCCCCTGGGAGTCGCCATAGTGGTATCCCTTGCTGACGTTAGGGGGCGGTTCTTCTCCATCTGCAACCTCCAGAGGGAGCCGGCCTATTCAATCGCTTGCTACTGGGTGTCGCCAGAGAGTCAGTCATGGCGACGCTGTGGGACTACAATTCCCTAGGCGCCCAGGGGCAATCAGGGTGCTATCGGGGTGACGACGAGCACCTGGTCAGGCCGCTAATTAAGCCTAGGCTTGACCAGGGCTCCCCGTCACACCCTTAGTTTTTCGTGCTCTCTTGCACTAGCTGGTCAGGGAGAGGTGTACTCTGATCCGTCTAATGGCGGGAGGTAATATCCAGGGTCAGCGTCTTTAGGTTTTATTTTCGGCTGTCCTAGACGGGATCAATATCTAGGAACCGGCCACTGGCCCATGGTGTGACTTCCTCCCGCCTCAGTTTTAATCATTTCGGGGATCATTTCAACTTGTGTGTACCCCGGCCACTCTCGTGCCGACCCATGATTGGGCCGGTGTGCCGCACTTGGGTCCAGGTGCTCGTCGTCACCCCTGATAGCCCCCTGATTGCCCCTGGGCGCCTAGGGAATTGTAGTCAGACAGCGTCGCCATGACTGACTCTCTGGCAACACCCAGGGGCAAGCAACTAAATAGGCCGGCTCCCTCTGGAGGTCGCAGAGTCAGAAGAACTGCCCCCTAACATCACCAAGGGATACCAGTATGGCGACGCCCAGGGGCGAACAGCTGGATGGGTCGGCTCCCTCTGGTGGTCACAGAGGGAGTCGACAGCCCCCCTAACTGTTATGCTTGTTAATTAACTTAATTACAGTTTGATTGAAATCAATCAATCAGTCAAGTGACTCATTCATGTGACCAGTCAAATAAGTTATCAGCTCTAATCAACTCATTGCTGGCTCACAGCTTCAGAGTCCTTGGTTCAATCCTGAGCTCAGGTTACTGCCTGTGTGGAGTTTTGCATGTTCTCTTTCTGTTCATTGGGTTTCTTCTGGGTTCTCAGGTTTCTCAGGTTTCATTTAATTGTCCAAAACTTGCAGGTGTGTTGACTGGCTATGCTAAGTGCACACTCTGATTCACATCTTACGACTTTCATAGACTAATATACTATTTGGAGTGAATTCTGCTGGCTTGCGCAGTGTTAAGCGGGGAGGCTTTATGGGAAAATATTTTACATAAATACACCTTACAGTTGACACAGGATACAACGGAGGAGATGAGGGGTAAAGGTCTTGCTCAAGGATCCAACTGTGGCACCTTGCTGGGATTTGAGCTCATGACCTTCTGTAACCCAAAACCTTAAAAACTTCCCTACATGTAAATAATTAAAAACACTACAGAAAAATAGAAAAACATTAAATACATTTAAACATATGTTTTTCATATTTTACAGTTATGTAGTAGTTAGTACATAAAAAAAATAAAAAAAAAATAATAATAATAATAATAGGCAAAAGGATAGAGGTCTCTATCCTCTATTTTTATGTAGAATCTTATTATTTGCCAATGAATACAGTTAACACAATCTGAGTTACATAATGTCAACAGTCCCACAGATGAATCAACAAATCATACCAGGTATGATACAACCCTAACCCTAACTCAGACAGCATCACCAACAAAACATACTTCATGTTAATTGCCTATTAATACAATGTTCATCAAATGTTCAAAACTGTTTTTTATAAACTTTCCAAATTAAATGGAAGCTCTGATTAAATGCCAGATGAAATGGAAGCTTTGAATAAACAACTTTTTTCACTCTTGCAACAAAATATTCAGAAACATTGGTGAGAAAATATTTGCTGAGAAATGGAACTGTGTGAGAAACGGATTTACATAGGCTAACACGAAATGTACTGTAAGGGAAAAACATTAGAACAGGAAAGAAATAAAACAGTAACACCAACATTTATCACTTGATTCAAGTATTTATTCACTATTAGACCACAGCATTAATAATACTTTGGTTGGTTATTCTGGAAATTTGCTAGGGTATAATTTACTCAAATTGAAGAAAATGTTACTCTAGGCTATATAATATTTGGTCCCTCTCTAAAAAGAGTAAAAGTTCTACATAGTAAATAGTTTTGAAAGTTTTGCTTTTCCAGAGTAAATTATCCTCAATTTAGATGTAATAGTCTTTATTTATTAATATGTAACTCTGTTTAGCATTTCTTGAAATCAACTCTCATGCTATTTTACTCAATTGAGAGCTACATGAAACTGACTCTGCTATTTCTTATCTTTTCTATCTGTTCAGAGAAACTGCGAATTTACTCTGACACAACTGACTTCCCCAGAGCAAATCAGCTTTTTTTTTTTTTTGAAGAAAACATTTTCGACTCTGGAAAAATTGCTCCACCATCTTTTCATGTGTATGCATTCAGCGTCATTTATGCAGTTCTCTAGTCTTTATTTATTTACTAGTCTCCAGTAACTGCTTTATCCCGATCAGGGTGACAGTGATTCTGGGACGGATACACCCCGAGCCATGTAGAATCAACAAGAGAAGAGTCACATTAAAAGATTAACATAATTTAAAAGTCTTTCGCTATTAACTAGTTGTACTGCACAGTAGTGTGTAATATGGCCACTGAATTAAGTGGGAGAAAGAGCAAAAATTAAGTGAAATAATCATACCAAAATGTAAAATTGTTGCTCAAGCAGTTGTCGATATTGAAATATGTCAGTTGCAGCCCCTTTGGACAAAATGTCATGAAATTTGGTGTGCGTCTACAGAATGTAATACTGATGCAGGAGGTGACATTTCTAAATTGTACCTTAAGCAGTTCTTGAGATATTAAAATGTGTCATTTGCAGCACCCCATTACCAAAAGTTCTTGAAATTTGACATGTAATGTAATGAGACAACAGAACAGCAGCAGTGAAACATATCTCTTTATTTGAATATAAAGTTCAGATATATAAATATGTTTAAGGCTTTAGGATTTTTTAATTCAAACAACTAAAATAAATTAACAAATAGTTTGAATAAGGCTATCACGGTTTTTCACAGTGTCAATAATAATAATATATACTATAATTATGCCCACTTATTAGTAGAGTAAACATCCATCATCGGGAAAGACCTACAACCGTATCACTACTGACCTTAGGCAGCTATGTTATTCAGATAGAAATATTTCTTAAAGCAAAAGGGCAACATCTAAATGAAATGATTTTCTACATATTTGCAAAAGTGCAAAATTATGTATAGGAAGAGAACAATATAAATTCACTCGATTGCCAGTGCTGTTTGGTAAAACATAGAAAACATATAAAATAATTTTTTAAGTTAAATAAAGGCTGTCAGTATGTCAGTACAATATGTTATGTGCAAACATAAATCTTCACCACTGAGCTGCTTGACTGAGAACTGAAGCCCAGTATCCATGACTAAAAAATGAGAAAATGAAAGGCAAGGAAAATATCCGTGGCATTTCTGGATGGTCTTAAATACTAGTGGTAGTATGCAGACGCATATTTTACACTGTATCGTTTAAACATTAGTGGCAGTATCAGTAGTTTGAACTGTCCTCCTCTGTAAAGGCACTTGTTTGTCTCCAACATCAGCAGCCAGACTGATAATGGGCTTCGTGTTGTGGTCATGTTCAGAAAAAGACCTCTTCTCTTCCTTTTTGCTCTGTCTGTCCAACCAGTAGAAAGACACCATAATGAAGATTGCAGCGGTGGAAACAGACACACTGCAGAAGAAGAACACGTAGCGGTACTGCCCAGTAAAATCTGCCAACATTCCTGCAAGAGCAAGATGATCATTTCCACAGTGTGTCAAGACCAATCTCCTATTTATTACTGAGATCAACAGGAAGCTTGAATATATGGTCTTAACATCTGACTTGATATTTGAGTTCTATTGGTAACCTGAGAGGAACATTGCTTTGTCTTTGGTGTAGCTCTCTGTAAAGCACAGGAAAAAGCAGAACGTGCTAACCTTATTTACCATGATTAAATCAGAACACATTAGCTTCCCTCCCCTTATTTGTTCACATCTAATTTGTAAAGTACAACTTCCAGGAGGCACGGTATATTTCTTGACGTCAATGTACAATATACACCGATCAACCATAACATTTTAAACCCTGACA
Source organism: Scorpiodoras heckelii (assembly GCA_028566435.1). Taxonomy (NCBI): domain Eukaryota; kingdom Metazoa; phylum Chordata; class Actinopteri; order Siluriformes; family Doradidae; genus Scorpiodoras; species Scorpiodoras heckelii. The sequence goes on along the minus strand of JAOVVH010000032.1, from coordinate 20,848,566 downwards.
GATGAAATGAATAACACTGATTCTTATTACAGTGGCACCTGTCATGGGGTGGGATATATGAGGCAGCAAGTGAACAGTCAGTTGACTTGTTGGAATCAGAAAAATAGGCAAAGCATAAGGATCTGAGTGACTTTGACAAGGGCCAATTTGTGATGGCTAGACGACTGGGTCATAGCATCTCCAAAATGGCAGGCATTGTGGAGTGTTTCTGGTATGCAGTGCGTACCAAAAGTTGTCCAAAGGAAGGACAACCAGCAAACCAGTCACAGTATAGCCTGTCTGGTCCAATCCCACATAAGAGCTACTCTAGCACAAACTGCTGAAAAGGTAAATGCTGTCAATGATTAAATGGTGCCAGAACAGATAGTGCATCATAGTTTGCTGTGTATGGGGCTGCGTAGTCGCAGGCTGGTCAGAGTGCCCATACTGACCCCTGTCCACTGCTGAAAGCAAGTACAATGGACATGTGAGCATCAGAAATGGATCATGGAACAGTGGAAGAATGTGGTCTGGTCTGATGAATCATGTTTTCTTTTACATCATGTGGATGGGTGTGTGTATTGCTTACCTGGGGAAGAGATGGCACCAGGATGCACTATGGGAACAAGGCAACCTGGCAGACAGTGTGATGCTCTGAACAATATTCTGCTGGGAAACCTTGAGTCCTGGCATTCGTGTGGTTGGTACTTGACACATATCACCAACCTAAGCATGACTGCAGACCAAGTACATGTTTTCATGGAAATGGGATTCCCAAATGGCACTGGCTTCTTTCAGCAGGATAATGTGCCAAATAATGTGGACAAAGAAATATGAAAAAATGGATGCCCCAACTTACAACTTACAAGACTTAAGGGATCTGATTTTTGTCAGATGCCATAGTATACCTTCAAAGGTTGTGTGGAGTCCATGCCTGGATGAGCTGTTTTGGTGTCACAAGGGGGACATACACACTATGTTATGGCTGATTGGTGTAAATGCTGACAGAAATGAACATTGGAACACTGGTATGCTTGATGTTGGTGTACCGTTTGAGACCTATAGACTATAGACCATAGATGACAGCACACATAATCAACTGTTTATTGCATGTTGCTGATTATATTTACAGTTATTTTACTAATAATTGTAGATAATTTTTTGCTTCACAATTAATACTTTGTTTAAACTTTTAATCTTTTCTATCTAGAGAGATTTTTTCAAAAAGAAAAGCACTAAGTGCTGATTGTTATTATTTCTATAGTAATTTTCATATTATTATTATTAACATTACACTCACCCACAGTTCTTTTAGGAATGGCTCACCTGCTATTGGTGGGCCCAGAAGAAGCATGACGCTCTCCATGATGCTGATGAGGCCCAGGGCCGACTGAAAACGACTCATCTCCACTGTCTCCATCAACACAGTGTAGAGCAGCGAGCCCACAATGCTCATTGAAGCAGCGAAAACCAGAACACAGGCCAGAAGTGCATGGAAACTCGTTACTGCACCACACACACTGTTGCTCAGGCCATTGACCAAGAGGGCACAGGCGAACACGTAGACAAAGAGGCGGCTTCCACGGAAGCGTTTAAGTCCAAAAAGCAGCGCCGCTGTTGGTCTTACTGTGACGTTGACCAGACCGAGGACAGCCATAAGCAGAGCAGCATGTTCTTGCTCTATCCCATTTGCAGTAGCGTATGGCACCAGGTAGATCAGTGGCACTAAAAAGCCCAACATCATCCATGACACACCCAAGGCATAGGCAAGGAAGCGTGGGTGGGTGCGTATCAGGTCAACAGCCATATGCCTACACAAGAAGGGCACGAGGGTTGACAGGGTGCTCTGTAGATGCCCCTTCAGCCCCTTTTGCTTCTGCTCTGCAAGAAGACCATTGGTATTAAGCAGAGCATTTACTGACTGTATCGGTATTGCCTTCACCTTCATTTTGGCCCCCAGAGGCCTCATGACAGCCCCACACACACAACAGTTGAGCACTACTCCACCCAGCACCAGGAAGCTGCCTCGCCAGCCAAACTGCGCCAGCAGAAAGTTGGCCAGCAAGGGCAGTGTGCTTAGACCCAAAGCTGTTCCTGTGGAAGAGAGGGCGCTGGCAAAGGCACGGCGGCGTACAAAGTAAAGGCCCACCATGGTGACTGATGGCTGGAAGGATAAGCAGAATCCTAGTCCTGTTGGGAGATAAAAAAAAACCCACAGTGCTTCTGAGAACGACCTCACTGATTCCACTGTACACTAGTCTTCTGCTGATATAAGAATTTTGTATCATTCTAGTGGCCAAACATCTAACCCATTTTATATTATCACTATTTTTTGTCAATTTCTTCCTAATACTTGGCATCTCTTCTTCTTCTCCTATCTTAAGATCATGCTTCTGTTCTTCCTCTTCCACTCTTCCACCAACCTGGGTGCACAATTCTGCTTAACTTTGTGGTTTCCTACTTCTGTATTTCACCTGCTGTTCGAAATAATGCCACACATCTATAGTATTTTTCAGAGACCCTTATGTGGCTTCGAAATGGGATACTCTTTAAAAACAGTGCCTAACTAGAAATCCTCCCATAAATGGAACATTTATTATATTATGAATATTCTGAATTGTCAACATCACCAGTTTTGTGTGTGCTGAACATTATGTTTGCTCACTATATCTGCTATGCACATTGCACACGTATTATTTGTGAGACTGACCTGTGATTATTCCGGTGGCAATGTACAGGTCTGCCATGGTCTGAGCGAAAGAGCTGACTACCATCCCGAGACCACTCAGTATCCCACCCACTATTATCGTTGCACGACAACCGAAATACTCCACGAGAACGCTGCATACAGGGCCTACAGAGAAACATTAGCATTGTAAAACAAACAACAATACGCATAGAGTCATACACACAAGAAAAAGCACACGCAAATCCCCAAATCCAGACATGACAATAAGAGTATCTGAATTGCAGATGAACCCTTTTAGCATCCCCACACATATGGAGATTATCTGAGTAAAATATAATAGACGAGAATTGCAGTGGAGCATACAAACAATGAGTACTACACAGAATTGATTTGCAATTTCCAATTGCAAAAGAATTGGGACACTTTCTAAACATGCAATAAAAACTGAAATTGTAATTTGTTAATACATTTGAACCATTATTTAACTGACAAAAGGACAAAGAATAGATTTTCAGTGTTTTCAATGACGAACTTAATTCTGTTTGTTAAATATGAACAAATTTAGAAATCGACAACTGCAACACACTCAAAAAAGTTGGGATGGAGGCATGTTTACCACTGGGTCACATCACATTTTCTTTTAATTACCGGTATGCTTTTTATTTGTTTGGGAATTGAACATAGTAATTGTTGCAGTATTGCAAGTGGACTTTTTGCCCATTATTTCTCTATACAAGACTTGAGCTGCTCAACAGTCCGTGGTCACTGTTGTCTGATTCTCCTCTTCATGATGCACCGTACATTTT
>JAOVVH010000032.1:20800479-20812586 GCA_028566435.1 Scorpiodoras heckelii | reverse complement strand
CTTCCAGATGTCTGCCACATCAGGCACCTTTACAGATCAATGCCAGTGCAAATCCTGACAAGCTGGTGAATGCACTGATGCACTGACTGAAAGCAGGCAATGAGGTTATTATTACCAGAACCACTAAGAGAGGTCGCAAAACACTGAAGTAACAGTATTTCTTCCTCTTCTCTCTCTCTCTCTCTCTCTCTGTGCACACTGGAGTGTTGAGATGATCTCAGCTTGAAATATCCACATCCTGTTCTCTCTGTTCCTCAGGGGAAGAGTGTGTTTTGTGAGCAAGCCGTGTTTGACTTCACACCTTGTCATTATTGCAGCCTGACATTAGCCAAGCAGTTGGCTGAGAGGGAGGTGTTATGCTTGTAGCGTGCACTCATTAGCTTGCGTTTGCACAACGAGCCACTGCATTAGAGCTGCCCGCGGTATTTGCACAGAGCCGGCGCAAAAAATGAGCTTAACGTTTCAGATCGTACAAAGAAAGGCGTACAAAGGACATGCTGACTGAAGACACTGCTGCCTTTAATGTGCTTCCAAGTCTTCATGGGCACTGTGTGTGCATGCAGTTTGAACCGTAACACCATGCAGACCAGCACTAACAGGGCCTCTGAGGTCTCCTCTGAACCTAATTACAGTACAATACAGAGGTTGCTGTCCATGGTTGCACATTCATGCTGGGAAGCCAACCAGTAATTGTTTTAAGGTTTTGGTAGAAGCAGTATATCATTTCTACTACTAGACTGTGAATTTTCTGCACCTACAAACTCAGGGTGGTCTGAGCATTATCTGCAGTTTTATGTTGAGCCTGAATATACTGCATTTGTAATCGTTCCAGATGGCAGTTACAACAAAATCAATGACTAATAAACCCAGTGTTGTTTCTCCTGCAAGACTGCTTCTAAGGTTTACAAAAGATCTTAGAAAACACAATGGATCTTACGAGCATACTTTCTTCTAGGAGACTGTAATATGAGCTGACATTTATAGTCTTGTTATTGAAAGAGAGGTGCGATCAGTGAGATAGAGACAATAGCGTTGGTTTGAATCAGTGGGCCTCACTGAACATTTCTGCTTGTTACTGGTTACTGGTTTGGCTGTTCACTGATGGAAATGGACTTCTCCCTGTCTCTCTCTCTCAGGCATGAAAAGCCTGGTGGGGTGCAATAAACACTGCATGGGAAGCATCCGTCTCATCAAAAAAAAAAAACGACACCCAAATCTGCTTGCTCAATGAATCCAAACACAGACGCACCTCATCAATGAAATTCACTAATGCATTAATGTAACATGGCACGAGAGTAGGAGGAAGTAGACACAGGGAGATGAATGACATCAGTAATGGCATTTGCTCTCACACAGTTGGTATGTTCCCTTGTTATACAGCATCATATTACAAATCCACAGATATCAAGCAATATACCATCATGGTGGTCTGCAACTGTAATAACACATCCAAAGCAACATTTCAGAGCAGGGAAACCCACTGCTTCTGGGCCTTGACCTCTAGCCAAAATAGCACGCCTTATATATAATTATAATAATACTGCAAAATGGACTCACCAGTGAAAACGCACAACAGTTACAAAATATCGTGACGTATGTCATTTTATTATTTATTATTATTATTTATGTCATTTTATTATTTTATTTTTATTGCCAGTGCTCAACATGGTGTGAAAATGTTTGTGCCACACAGCTCATTATTGACAGCACATTGAACATTAGCACAGTGTGTTTAACTGTTTACTTGATTGAACGAAATCTGACAGGCTGGCCCCATGCTCACCAAACAAAGACTGCTAGAAGTACTGACCTTTTTCCAACTGATACAGAAAGACACACAGATCAGCCATAACATTAAAATAACCTGCCTAATATTGTGTGGATCCCCCGTGTGCCACCAAAATAGCTCTGACCCATCAAGGCATAGACTTCAAAAGACCCCTGAAGGAGTGCTGTGGTATCTGGCACCAAGATGGTGCAGCAGATCCTTTAAGTCCTGTAAGTTGCAAACTGGGGCCTCCATGGATCAGAATTGTTTGTCTAAGCACATCCCTACGGAATGGCGGCCATGTCAACACCTTAAGCCTTTGTCACGTTCCTCAAACCATTGCTGAACAGTTTTTGCAGTGTGGTAGGATGCATCATCCTGCTGAAAGAGGCTACTGCCATTAGGGAATACCGTTGCACGAAGGGGTGTATTTGGTCTGCAACAATGTTTAGGTGATGTTCTGTGTCAAAGTAACATCCACATGAATGCCAGGACCCAAGGTTTCCCAGCATTACATTGCAAAGAGCATCATACTGCTTGCCTTCTTTCCATCGTGCATCCTGGTGCCATCGTTTCCCCAGGTAATGGACGCACACACACCCAGCCACATGACGTAAAGGAAAACATGATTCATCAGACCACACCACCTTTTTCCATTGCTCCATGGTTTAGTTCTGATGCTCATGTGCCCATTGTAGGTGATTTCGGTGGTGTACAGGATTCAGCATGGGCTGTTTGACTGGTCTGCAGCTATGCATCAGCATACACAGTAACCTGTGATGCACTGTGTGTTCTGACATCTTTCTATTATAACCAACATTAACTTTTTCAGCAGTTTGTGCTTCAGAAGTTCTTCTGTGGGATTGGACCAGACTGGTTAACCTTTACTCCCCTTGCAAATCAGTGAGCCTTGAGTGCCCATGACATTGTTGCCGGTTCACTGGCTGACTTCCTTGGACCACTTTTTATTTACTAACCACTGTATACCCCACACCCCACAAGACCTGCTGTTTTGGAACTACTCTGACTCACTTGTGTAGCCATCAGAAATTGGCCCTTGTCAAAGTCAATCAGATCCTTATGGTTGCCCATTTGTCCTGCTTCCAACACATCGACTTCAAGACTGATTGACTGTTCACTTGCTGCCTAATATATCCCAAACCTTGGCAGGTACCATTGTAATGAGATAATCAATGTTATTCACTTCCCCTGTCAGTGTTGTTAATGTTATTTGGGATGTTTTGGACAGTGCTACTGTTGTCATATGTAATAAACACATAACGATGTAAGTCACATAGAAAAATTATATATATATTACTTGTAACACTGAATTACTGATCATGCCGTGCACTGCCCATTAAAAGATCAGCGAGACCGGCCCCTAATTAGAAACGCCTTTAACAGGGAGGCTTGACAAAGCTCAAAAGCAGATTTGCTGCAGGACCAACAGAAGCAATGCAGAACATTACATTTTACAGTGATGTACAGTGACTGTGCATCATCATGTTTTGATGCAGTCCTGAACTATATTTGAACTGAATTTGATCGTGTTGATTTAATGCAAACTATGCAAGGCAGATAAGGGCAGTAACAAAGGCTTCATCATTTTGCCCACTTATAAAGTGTATATACACTTCGACACATTGACTTCTTACAGCCTGAAGCTAGAGTGGCTGTTCAGCCTTGTGAACTGCCATTGCAACATAGATTAAATCATTAGAAATTACTGTTACCTGCAGAAGGCTAGGCAGAGGATTTGGCATTGATTTGTTGGCTGAGAGATGCCTGCAGCGATGCTGACTGAGTAGTAGCTGTGGTGAGAAAGGGATAGAGGAGCAGCGAGCAAGTGGTCTGCGATGATAAGCGTGGATGGGGGTAGCGGGTATGGAGGGTGGTTGAGAGGTGCTTAGCCAATGCTGCAAACAGAGCTGCATGAAGCCTTCCCTCGTAAAATCAGTGCACAGTGCCTTAGCTTGTGAGACCTTCATTGTGTAATGCTGTAGCAAGTCAACGTGGACCTCAGAAGAGCTATTTGACATTGTGCTGCATTGGTCAACTTTCTGTATTTAGAGTGTTGGATGTCTTACCACCTTACAGACTTTTGAAATATTTAACAGAATCATTGATTAACTCAAATATAGATCACTTTAGTTGCACTGAGGAGTTATTAGGTTGGAATATGCACTGGGTATGCATGGGGTGCAGTTTTGTACATGCAATCTAATAATCTGTTAATAGTTTAACTGATAGCTTAATTTGAAATAAAAAAATATATAAACTGATCAAGGCCAATCTGAATGGAGTTTGTGGATAATCAATATAAACATCCATTAAATAGACTTTTAAGTCTGCTTACTTTCACAGTCACAACCTTTGTATCCATTCTGCACATCTATATTTGCGTCTCATTCGGAGGATGCCGTGATGAGATGGACATCAATACACTGCTCAGGGCAAGTTTGATTTAATTGACCAAGCTATTTCCTTCAAGCCGTTAATGCTCCGTGAACACTGTGTGTATGTGATCTGTATGTGTAGGTGTGTGCATGTGCTATTCGAAGAGAAACAGCATGCAGACCAGTACTAACAGGACCTTTAAGGTCTGCTTAGAACATAATCGCAGATGGAGGTTGTTGTCCATGGTTACACATTTCATGCTGGGAAGCCAACCTGTAATTGTTGTAATGCTTTACTGGTAGTACTAGTAGCTCAACTATATTACTAGGCTCCGAATTTTCCACGCTTACACATTCAGGGTGGCCTGAGCTGTGGCTGAGATATCTGCAGTCTTCACAATCAGGACATTTATGGTTGATTCTTATTTTGAGGATGTTTTGTTCAGATGGATGCTAGAACACTAGCAGTGATTTGGATATAACTGACTGAGATGTTTCTTTAAAACTGTGTGCTGTAACTAATTTGACAAATTCAGCTTCATCTGAATATAAAATGCTGAAATTTCACAACATACAATTCCGGTCTGTCAGGCGGCACAGTGGGGCAGCGGGTGGCACTGTCGCCTCACAGCAAGAAGGTCCCTGGGTGGAGTGGTCTGGGTCCTTTCTATGTGGCATCTGCATGTCCTCCCCATGTCTGTGTGGGTTTACTCCAGGCACTCCGGTTTCCTTCCCCAGTCCAAGGACATTCCCCCAGTGTGTGAATGTGTGTATGTGTGTGTGTGCCCTACAATGGATTGGCGCCCTGTCTAGGGTTGATCCTGCCTTGCACCCTATGCCACCGGCTAGGCACCAGCTCTCCCGTGACCATGGGGACAGGAATAAGTGGTTAAGATAATGAATGAATGTATGAATGTGTGCATGTATATGTGTTTACTACAACATAATAGCACTGCATCTTTACAGTAAAGCTTAATACTAGCCAAACAGTGCAGTGGTTTCCAGGGCTGGCTCCAGACTTGTTGTTGTTGTTGTTGTTGTTGTTGTTGTTGTCTCTCAACTGTTTAGGCTCATTGAAAGGTGTTAAGTGTTTGACTCAGTAAATAAGTTGAAAACCACTGCAGTGTATCTTGGGTTTCCAGTTCTTTTTGTTGAACATGGCTGGCAATTCTAACACAAGTTAAATCATCTGTGGGTAAAACTACAGAGCCACAAAGTGGGCTGGCATGTGCAAAATAAAGCCAAGCCAATAGGCCAAAGCTTAATATTCAGGCAGAAAATGAAAGCAAATTCAAAATCATTATTAATGTTAGATTAGGTGGCGTGTTACCATGTTTTAGGTTACACTGCAAATATTAAAGTTAAAACCAGAAATCAAATCAACAAACAGCCAGTCTCTTACATATAGCACACTCTTTCGCACATATAGAGTATCACATCTCCCCAGATGGTGTCTATGGACAGGATGTGCTTTGCATCCTATCTCATTCACCAAATTCATCTCCATTAACGAGCACTGGCAGCCTGACGGGACTGTGAAGTCTATTTAGTCATCGAGAAATCACACCAGTCAGTATGCTGAAGGACAAAATAGCTCCGTAAATCACCCATTAGCTAATGATAATGTAACATTATGCTAGAAGGTTTATTTAAATGTGACATTTATGGACCTTTTTTGTGTTTGTAAACAGCAATGGCGTGTTTTGTGGGCAGAGCCAAACTGGTGCCAGAAAGGGACAGTTAGTGGTGTCAGATGTCAATAAACAACTTTGAAATATGGATCACACACACGCATGCCTTCTCCAGTTATTTTAATGGTTTTCCAGAAGAAGACAGGTTGTCCTATACAAATAAGCTAACTTTTATCAATGGGTATCCTGACCTGTACTCACTGTCAGGTCAGTGGGTCAAGGATCCAAATAAATGGCCATAGTTACAGTAGCCAGACATCTTGTGGAAAAACGCAAGCTCTATAATGAAAGGAAAAACTTAAGGCATACAAATCTTTTGACGCATACAGTTTTGCACTTTGCACTCATGTCCAGGAACTTATGGGACGGAAGTACTGCCTAGCCAGCAGCAAGGACATAAAACTGAGAATGCCAGCTTTGTGGTTGCTGCTGTTAGTAATTTATCGTTAATAACCAGGTCATTGATTTTGCCCTTGTGTGTGACAAACAGTGGAAAAAACCCTTGCCTGATATGAAATGAACAGTGCAGAGAGGAGAATTCTGGATGATTTAATCAGTCCAGCCTGTCCGATTAATGGTTTACAACTGTAAATATCTGTGTTTTAGCTTGGAAGGGTATTGTATAAAAATGATGTTAATCTTTGTTTGCATTCCTATTCTGACATCCAGTAGCACAAGACATTTTTTATGCTGTTGAATGTCAGAATGGGGGGGCATTTTTCATACACTCATTATCTAAACCTGGAGCCTGTCCCAGCACTCATTGGGCAGAAGCAGGGAAATGGCCTAGACAGGTCACCAGTCCATCACAGGGCAGAGACACAAACAGACACATCCATACACATACACTCGCACCTAGGGCTTAGGTGCTCCATGGTGTGAGGCAATAGCACTACCCACTGCACCACTGTGTGTTTCCCTGTAAGAACGGGTTATAAGGAGAACCTATGTTGGCTTCCTTGATTAGTAACAAACTCTTTGTGGTACCTTTTTCCCCCCTAAAACTTGTATACTCACCTTAGTATGATTTATTTTATGAAATCTGCTGTGTACAGTGAGGTACCAGAAAAACCTTTATACCAGTTAATTCTTCGAGGGATCTTGGAGGGAACATTGTATAGTCCTCATGCTGATGTTTGTTGAGACCCCAGCATTGAATTCTGATGTTACTTGAGGCAGTGTTACACACCTATCGCATGAAATGATTCTTGCCAGCCGACGCTGGTCACGTTCACCTAGAATCTTTTTACGGCCACGCTGCTATCGTAAGTTCGCTTGTAGTGTAATTCTTGTAGTCACGCTACACCCTTGAAATGCTCATAAATGAAAATCCAAAACTTTGCTTCTACCTAAGAAATGCTAAACATTCCTGACATTCTCATGGTGGAAACAGCTCTAGAAGCTTCCATAGATGTCTATTGCTTTATATACACACTGGCGGATACAACCAATGACATGCATATGTGGCATTGCTATGTATTTTGCATAGGATCCAGTACCAGTTTCTCTGGTACTTCACTGTACAACCATATTCACCAGCTTGCACAGTGGCAACCCCCATGCTTTGTTCCTTCTGTTATTGGTTGCAGAAAGAGTCTGTGCCTGTTCCTTGTGTTAAGCTTGACTGTGCCTTTATTGGAAGCCAAATGTTAGTGTTATATAATGTGCAAAAATTTGTCTGGCAAGTTGTTGTTGTTTTTTTGCAATGCAGAAGTAAATGGCAAGCAGGGTGCAACAATGTGATTTAGTAAGTCATGAGAGGGTCGTCTGGCTTTGCTCTGTTCTCTACTTCTGTTCAGCTGGTATAAAAAAAGGTTTGTAATGTTGAGGGCTTGAAAGGGGATCTGGGGAAGAGAAACTAGATTGTTTACTGCAGGACACAAGGTTACATAAGAAATCATTTGCCTTAGATGCTTAACTTCTCTAAACTTCATCTTTTTTTATATTTAGTAAAAAAAAGAATATGTGTGCAGGGTTCGAGTCATGCTGCTAAACTCAAGGTGAAAATATCTCTATAACCTTTTATCAACTTCGATGTACATCTCACATCTCTATTGTGTTTTTGTTTTCAGAACATTCAGTGGACTTACTAACTGTGATAACTGCCTCTTATCACTGGAAGAATGAGCACCGCCCCCATCGGTTCTCGTGCCTCCATCGACATCTTGGAGGAGCTGCAGCTTATTGCGGCCCAGAACTTGGAGAAGCTGGACATTCATAAGTACTATGAAGTTATTAGGGAGCTGGGCAAGGGCACTTATGGCAAAGTGGATCTGGTTGTCCATAAGATCAGAGGTAAGCACTGGAACATTTTCTCAGTTATGATTTTCATTCATTCATTCATTATCTTCCGCTTTATCCCGCTAGTCGGGGTCATGGGGGGGCTGGAGCCAATCCCAGCGTCATCGCGCGAAGGCGGGGTACACCATAGACAGGTCACCAGTCCATCGCATGGCTAACACACACTCACACACACATTCACACCTACGGGCAATTTAGAGTGACCGATCAACCCGGAGGAAACCCACGCAAGCACGAGGAGAACATGCAAACTCAAAAGAACGGCCCAGACCGGGAATCGAACTCGGATCGTCTTGCTGTGAGGCGACAGAGCTAACCACTACACCACCGTGCCGCCCAGTTATGATTTTATTTTCTTGTAAAATATTTCTACATTTCAATAAACATATAATATTAGGGCCAAAGGGCTATCAGGACCACTGCATAAGCGTTAAAATAAGATGAAATTAAAAGAAAGTAAAAAGAAATGTATTAAGAAAAACACTGACTACTGAAATATAATCACTGCACATCCACAGTGGTAGTTACTGGTTGGGGAATCAGGCATAAATGTAAAAGCCAGACAGCATGAAATAATTAACCCTGCTGTCACTGGAATATGATCAATCAAGAAGTTCTGAGGGAGGAGTTTTTGGAGGGTTTTTTTGTTTGTTTTTTTCCTATTATCCATGATCAGTATCGTACAAACACATCATATCATAGTCAGAATTCACAGTGTAGAGAAAGTGAAACTGTGAGATTTTAATGCATCTCTCTGGAGTTTACACTTCACATACCCTTGCAAATTAAAAAAAAAAAAAAACAATATAGGTGGTGCATAACTAAAGCAGCAGGATGCACTTTCTTGTGTATTACCTGAAACTAATGGAGTTGGTGTGATAATTGGCCTAATGCTTTCTTGGGTTTTAGACTTACTGCGTGTCTTTAATAACAGGTTTACTGCGTATCTTTAATAACAGGTTTACTGTTGGGTGTTTAAATAATTTATACAGTCACTTTCATGTGGTGCTGTCATGGCTCATATTTTCCTCAGTCCCAGGGTGAAAGGATTGTTTATTTCCACTCATGGATTATTGCCAAGGTTGTATTCCTCATGGTCAATTTAGCATTTCTCCAGTGCCATGAAGATTCTGCCACCAGAAGCAGGTGGGAATTTGTGTTCTCTCTGAAGCTGGTCTGGGTGACTGGTTATCAGCCAAGTCTATATCTTTGTAGGTCTCACTTAGACATCTGGCTTTGTCTAAACCAACTTGAGAGACATCCAAAAATTAACCTCTAGTCCATGCCATAATGAAGAAATTCCTGAAATTCATGCATCACCAAGTCTCCATGGCCAAGGTGGTCACCAGCAGGGAATAAGAACTACCTGATTCAGATAGGACCGTGTGTCCTCAAGTAAGCACAATCACCCTCTGTTGATCCTCAAGTGAGAAGGAAAGAACATGCCAGGTTATTTATCACACTTGGAGGGAAACAGAGAGTCAGGCGCTATAGTTGAAACTGCATCATCATCTATCAGTTCCTTCTCTGAAGGTGGTGAGCTGATGGGCAAAGCTAAAGCGATAAGGCTTCTAGACAAGTCACTCCAGGGGTGAAATCATTCATTCTCCATGCCCAACCTTAATTTTTAAATGTGATTACACTCTTGCCGTATATGCGGCAGCTGCAGGCTAAATGCATTCATTTAATTTGTGGATCAACTGCACAAAAACAGGAAGAATTGTAAGAACTCTAGACATGCTTTATGGCCTAGTGGATCTATTGCATTGTGGATATATTTAATACAAAAATATACAGGCATACAGTAACGATTGTGGTAGAATCACTTCAAAATGAGTTGAGCTTCATGAAAAATTGCTGATACATTTGCTTAGTTTAGAAGATACTCTGTAATCGTGCACAGCACCAGCAAGGAAAACGCCTACAGAGATTTCTGCATAAAGTTCCAGCATAAATGTCAAGGCTGCGAGCAGAGTAAAACTGAGGGCCACAGTGCAGTTGCTCCAAATGTGCTTGGAGACTGGTGCGGGTTTAGCATGAAGCTGGAAAATTCCATGTCTCTGAGAATAAATTGATCAACTAAATTTTCTACTAAAATTACTAATTAACACAAGAATAGTAAGAGGCTGCATTCGCAGAGGCTTACATAACATGCCGCTCTGTAGGCATAAGTTTTAATCCACCTTTTGTGCCACATCATCTTCTAACCCATCTTCTGGTGGTCAGTGAGCAAGAAATAGACGACTGTGTTGTAGCATTAATGTTTCTTTATAAACAGCAAAAGCAAGAGAAGCCTTGGTCAAATATCATGTTTGTATTTGCTGGCTAGGAAACCACTCATGTTCTTCAGTTGAAAGCCCCCTCTGTTAATCTCTGGCTTCTGATGATTTTTAATGAGCCACGGATAAACACACCATCTGTTGTCACCCTAAACCCCAGCACTCTCAGCCTTTGGTTCATGTTGTGCATAAAGTGCTTTACAAAAGGGGCTTGCCCGTGAAGAACTATGCAGATGGTCCTAGAAATCCACACTCCCACTTCTCAAATCAACAGGCTATAACATCATGTAGTTACATTTCTAGGTTATGTTGACTCGGGCTCTGGATTTCTACAATAATGAATGATTCTGGGTTTACAAGAAGCCCACTGATGTCTAGGGTGTAGATTTACCTGAATTATATAGTCCATGACTCCCTTTGAACCCCTCTGTGACTGAAAATGCCTTTATTTATCCCATGCAGCTGATTCTGTATGATGCAGTGAATTCCAATGCTGTAGTGTATTTGGAAGTAAAATGAGACTACACAGATTATGGATTTTTTAAGTTCATCATCACAATATAAACATGTGCATTTTCTTTTCTTCCAGTTATTTCGACTTCATGTCAAATAATAAAGCTCATATGCTGAGAAATAGCTGTCATTTACATAAAAATGACCAGATATTCTACTGACGTAAATAGATAACGGAGACCAAGATGAGTAATAAAGCGAGAGGTGATGATCAGTCATTCTAAAATATTACACTTTCTGAAATATTAAGGAGGCCAGAAAGAGAGATGAAAAAAATGTAAGTCAGCATCTAACTTTAAAATTAAACATTATTTTTATATTGGAATCTCACAGAACATTTTTCAAAATGAATCTGACAGACCCAGTATTCACCTTGCCTTTTGCTTTATAAGCTTCCTTTACTGGAAATGACAGCGTTCATCCTGTCTGCATTTCAGACACAGGAGCACATCTGCTACGACAGATGCTGGGTAGTTTGACTGTGAATGTGTTGGTTATTCCAGGCCTTTGTTTGTTTTTGTTTGGTTCTTTGGTTTAATAGCTTGTCTGATTTGTGTAACACAGCTAACGTTGTGGAGCGGCATTCATTCCACTACTCGAGCTTTCCATAACAATAGCTTATATTGATGACTGTTTTCTACCAAATTTCAGTCAGGTGCTCCTTTTACACTGGAGTCTAGAGATTTAATTAAGCTAAAAGAAAATATCACCGGTGATTTGTAAGCCTGTGCAACATGGTCCTAGGGAATTAAGCATTCCAGTCAGGATGAGAAGGACATGCTAGACAAGACAAAACCTTACGTTCTTCTCCATCTGCAACATTGCTGTAATTCCCCAAAGAGCTGTGATCCAGCCAGACTCCCAACATCTTTACATAATGAATGAAGTCAAATGGTTTACTGGAAGAAATAACAAAAATCAATTCTTCGACATTCATAAATCATCTGCATTTCGTAGTGTTGTATAACAGTGATAAATACAGCATCAAGAACAGCACATCACCAGCAGTGAGGGAAAAAAATGTATGTATAGAATATTTTATTTAAAATAAATCAAATGTACACCGATCAGGCATAACATTATGACCACCTCCTTTTCTCTACACCCATTGTCCATTTTCTCAGTTCCACTTACCATATAGCTGCACTTTGTAGTTCTA
>JAOVVH010000032.1:20721354-20733046 GCA_028566435.1 Scorpiodoras heckelii | reverse complement strand
TTTATCTATCTATCTATATATATATATATATATATATATATATATATATATATACATCCATTTTTTTTCTGTACCTTGTTTGTGTTCTTTTTTTTATTGTCCTCCCCCATTAGGTCGAGGAGCCACTGGATCTGTAACCCCTCAGGAAGAGGAGGAGTTGCGGACTCTGGCTGCTTCCCCCTCTGTGTACGAATCCATTGCTCGCTCTCTTGCTCCCTCCATTTATGGCAGTGATGATCTTAAGAAGGCCATTGCTTGCCTCCTGTTTGGGGGCTCCAGAAAGCGGTGAGCATGCATTTTTGTTCTGTAGTTATTAATTAAATATTAACTAGAGCATGTAAGGATGCATTAACACACGTAAACCACACTCTCTTTTTCTTTTAAGGTTGCCAGACGGTCTTACCCGCAGAGGTGATATTAATCTGCTGATGCTTGGAGATCCTGGCACAGCCAAGTCTCAGCTGCTGAAGTTTGTGGAGAGATGTTCTCCTATTGGGGTAAGTTGAAAGCTTGATTGCGCTTCCAGCACTACACAGATTTTGGGTTGGTTTTTTTTGGTTGTTTTTTTTTTAGCCCTTTGTAGTAATATTTTGCAGGTTTGTGTTTCACTTACTAAAATGGATAGTGTTTTGTTTCAGGTTTACACCTCAGGTAAGGGCAGCAGTGCAGCTGGTCTAACGGCATCTGTGCTCCGAGACCCAAACACACGCGGCTTCGTCATGGAGGGTGGCGCTATGGTGCTGGCTGATGGGGGTGTGGTGTGCATTGATGAGTTTGATAAGGTAAGGCTCAAGAGTTCTGTACATCTTGAACCCAAGCACAGTTGAAATTAGTTAATGTTTCCCTGTGTAAATGTAGTTGGTTGGCTTCTTACAGTTTTTAAAATGTTTTTTTTTTCTAGATGAGAGAAGATGACAGAGTAGCTATTCATGAAGCAATGGAGCAGCAGACTATTTCTATTGCCAAGGTACAGAGAGCCAGTCTTGTTATATCCGTCATCATTTTAATCTTCTTTAGCTGCCTGACTTCATGTAAAGACATTCGATGTGTGTGACTAATACTAATACGCTGTCTTGCTGTGTATAGGCTGGCATCACGACCACTTTGAACTCTCGATGTTCTGTGCTGGCGGCTGCCAACTCGGTGTTCGGAAGATGGGACGACACAAAGGGCGAGGACAACATAGATTTCATGCCCACCATCTTGTCCCGTTTTGATATGATTTTCATCATCAAAGATCAGCATGACCAGCAGAGAGATATGGTGGGTGACCATTAACTAACCAGTCAGAATGGGTTGGGTTAATGAGCCTGGTTTTCTTAAATATTAGTTGTTGTTGTGTGTATTCTCTTAGACACTGGCTCGCCACGTGATGAACGTGCACCTCAGTGCTCAGACACAAATGGAGGGGGTGGAGGGAGAGATTCCTTTGGCCATGCTGAAGAAATACATAGCTTATGCCAGAGCGTAAGTCTGCTTCCCTCTTTGCTGTACAACATAACAAACACACGGGCATCATTTAAGCTGAAAGCTGAAAAACTCAGCTTTTAGATGTAGGCACCCACTGGCAACTGCCAGTCTCTGACACAAACACCACCTATAGACATATAGTATTGACACCATTATATTTTGGGTTCATTTGACCTCTTTAAGAGCCTGGAGTAGATTTATTTTTTTTAAACGAGACATATTATGACAATCACTGTTTTGACCAAAGAATGTCACGGACATTTCATTAAGAGCCCAGGGAACTTTATTCACTAGTGCTGAAATGAGTATAATGGGTCCTCTTTAAATTATCGCTGCATGCAGGAGGCAACAGTGTTAAATGGTTATGTTTGTTTCTTGACAGGAAATGCGGTCCTCGTCTGTCTGCGGCCGCTGCGGAGAAGCTGAAGAACCGCTACGTGGTGATGCGGAGCGGTGCGAAGGAGCATGAGAGAGAAAGTGACCGCAGAGCCTCCATCCCCATCACTGTCAGGTGACGGCTTAACTCTTCAATTCGTAGGCTTGATATGGCTATTTTAACATTTGGCAGCAGTTGTTTAATAGCGTTTCTAAATATTAAAGTACTTCCTGTGATCCCTTGGCTGTTTTCTGTCTTTGCTTATAGACAATTGGAGGCAGTTATACGCATCGCTGAGTCCCTGGCAAAGATGAAGCTGCAGGCGATAGCTGGAGAAGATGAGGTGGATGAGGCACTTCGACTTTTCCAGGTGTCTACCCTGGATGCCGCGCTGTCTGGTAGCCTGTCGGGTACGTCCGTGTGACCTGGTGTGGTCTGTCATGGTATTGAATAAATGTCAAGAGAATAAAATATTGGAATGAAAAATCATCTCTAATAAGTGTTGGGTTTAAATGTCTGTGATGGCTGTTTGTATCGCTGTGTGTATATTCCACGTGTGCATGATATTGTCAGTAACGTTTTGTGTTGTGTCTGTTTTCTAGGTGTGGAGGGTTTCACCACCCAGGAGGATCAAGAAATGATCTCCCGCATTGAGAAGCAGCTAAAGAGGCGTTTTGCCATTGGCTCTCAGGTGTCTGAGCACAGCATTGTACAGGACTTCTCCAAGCAGGTGAGAACCACTCTGAGATTTACAGATAATGCATTGTGCTCTGGGGTATTTTCTCACCATTTTGCCAATTAATGTTGAAGTATGTTGTAGGAGATGTTACATTAATTTATTGTCAGTATATTTTTAAATTGTATGATCTTGTTTGCAAGTTAGCTATGTGGCTTGTTTGACTGATTGTTTTGTTTCTAGTACTACTGAGTAACATCACTGGTACCACCCTTAATCAGTTAAATTAAATGGTACATATTATTTGCAGTTTCCATAAGGGAATACAGTTTCCTGGGGTATTAAAATGTCTGTGATCACATGGATTTAAAAACACAGCTCTTTTCAGTGCTGATGGCATACGTGGGGCTTTTGAGAGATGAAATTAAACAGATGATTCAGAAAAAAATTCGATCTTGTGAATCATCGCACCACAGTGACATCTAGAGCCCAATCAGTGGTCAAACAGTAACCCCTGCTTACTATAGATCAGTGAAAGCAGTGTGTGTTCATGATAGTGGTATGAAACACGCCCCCATCAGACAGTGAATGTCCTTTACATATAATTAAAAAAAAAGTTTTAAAAATGTGAAATACTTAATATAAACAATTATTTGATGTCATATTGTACATATTTCTTCTATTACTAATGTGTAATTTATCCATTAGTGAGTGTGTCTTGGTCTTTTTCGAGATCCTTCCATCTTACAAATGTTATAATTTGCAAAATAATTAACAAATTGTGTGACAGTTTCCCCTAGAAAAGTTCATGAGGGTGTGGCAGTGTTATGTGTCCTGTTGACACCAATCACAGTTCTGGGATCAGAGATCAGGTTTTCTTTTCCGACTCTTATTTAGACGTATTATGTCAAAACATTCTGAACTCAGATCAGCAGCTAGCACCTCCTTATGCGTGTATTGAAACGCAGGAAAACAATTCAAACGTTTCGAAACCGTGTGACCTAATATAACATTTTCTGGGACAGTCACGTGACTTTTTCATTTTGATACGGACTTTGAAGCAAAGTGTCGAAACGCTGCGCTTCAAATCGGTCAATTCAGTTTCGAATTTGAGTTTTAGGGATGACACCATTACTTTTCACCCTGTCTAAAATGGCTTTTGTAAAGAGTGCCTATATTACACGAATATATAAATATATGAAATAGTGCCTATATTACATGAATGCTGATGGGACATAGGTTGTCAAGTAGTTCAACACAGACTGGAACCAAATTCCTTGTGTGTAAACATACTTGACCAAATAAATCTAATTCTGATTTTGGGCAGGTCAAGAGTGGCTGGTTGTTCTGGATAAAAAGCACCATAACATACCATTTCTTAACAGATTTCAGTGAGCTGTTTTTATTTTCAAGGGTTCATAGTCCACGTGGAGTTGAAAAAAAGTTGTGTCTCCATCAATTCGAGATTCTATTGTTATATCCTTAGGCTACAATTGCTACTAGACACTTGGAGACTAATGTGAGGTGGAATGTTTTTTATCCTGACCCAGGTTGTAAAAGTAGTTTTTAGCACACAGGTTTTTGCTGACTATAAACTTTATCCACTCAGCTCTTCTGTCCGGTGAGGATGGATGCTGCAGTGTGTGTTGGTCTGTACAGCTGACAGCAGCACATTTCCTGTGTATTTTCCTTAGCTTTGGTTAATGCTGACACATCCAGTTCACGAGAAATTAAGAAAATGGATTCTCAAGAAATGGGTGGAGACACTTATGCATTTGGTGGTATGTTATGGATAATCAGATGGGGGCAGTATAGTTCCAGTGAGCCTATTTATAAAATGGGTAACAGCATTGATTGAAGCCCAAATGACTGTGCACAAAACCTGAGAAAGTTCAATTTAACATATGGTCCCTTTAAATCACAGCTGCAGATTTAATTTCTATCAGTAGCAGAAAGTTCGTTTTAACCGGCAGTGTACCTTTGTGGAAGGTGATGTTTTGAACAGATGTCAGTCATTTGCTGTCGAAACTAATGTGCTTGTTGTTTAGGTTTTAGATTTCCCTTTGGATTTATCTGGTAACCTGAACATTTTCTGCAAATACAGGGTTACTCTAGCTGTCTATTTTTTTTCCTGCAGAAATACCCAGAGCATGCCATCTATAAGGTCCTTCACCTGATGCTGAGGAGAGGAGAACTGCAGCACCGAATGCAGAGGAAAGTGCTTTACAGGGTCAAGTAGATGAGACATGTAATAAAAGTAATAAAAACAAACGTAAAAATAAATAAGGCGCATTGAGCATCTTTCTGAGAATGCTTCCTCAATCGAAAATGTGTCACCTTTGTAAATAGTGTCTTGTGTGCACTTTTCATTCAATATCACTGTTGGATATTTTTGTGCTGTAAACCGTAATGTTTAAGACCGCTTTATTCTGGCTGAGGCATAGACACACTGTGGTTTAAAGATGTGCTTTTTACTGTAGCATTTCAATAATGCTATTAAACTCCACATTTGTAATAATAAGGTTTAAATCTGAGGCATCTTCAGTGATAAAATATTGTCATGATGGTTTGTTTTTTGTTTAAGTGATAATAAAGCATTGTAAAAGGTTATGTGACTTGTGTTCAGTTACTTCCCATGATGTTTGGTTTGTTTCCACAGTAAAAAGACGTTTGTGTAAATGAAAATGATTTTATTAGTAACATATTTACAGAATCTCTTATTGTATTATGAAAAAAAATTAAGAAAACAGTAATGAATTTCAGTCATCTCATCATAGTTTTTAAATCTCATGAATTGAAACTTGGTCAGAAATGTCTGATTTTCCTGCTTTTTCATTATCACAATATCTCATATTTGTATTTCAAGCAGCTTGAGCTTGTAATAATTTTTTTGTTGATGCAAAGTAAACAGCTAATGTTGTTTGTATAACATTTAAAAAGCAACATAGAGTCCCATTCCAACAGTTGCCAGTACAACACACAGTCCTAACGTATATTGAATGACTGGAGATCTTGAAATGGCTGATGGTGTGATAAGTCCGTTTTGCGTTCCACTGCCACCTGAACAAAAAAGTGCAATCTGTTTTAATGTCTAATAATGATTGAGAGTAAGATAAAATAGTTTTTACACCTTTTAAAATGAGCAGTTTATGAAGGAAATTAACACTTACTCAAAGCCACGTCTGTGATGTTTAACATTTTCTGAAGGTCTTCGAAAACCTGTTACAGAAAACATGCTTTTATTTAATTTTTTCATCAGAACAGCTCCAGTAGTTTTATACAGGAATGGAACGATGTGCTGCTATGATATATCTGGGAGTAAATCTCAGTCTTTCCCAAGATATGATTTCAGGCAAATTGCTTTGCAACCAAGTTTGTTCAGAATCTGTGAATTTGTGTATAACAATGAAGAGAAGGAACGTTTAAAGTATCAGATTTACGGTCAAATCACCTTGCTAACTTATTTACACTGAAGTACCAGATAATGCTCATATGTGAAAATCCAAACTTTCCTTCTACCTCTGAAATGCTATGACCCATCTCATGAGCTCCAACTATTAAACCATGTTGAAAACCACAACATTGTGATAACTTGCCATTCTCACAGCAGGAACAATTCTAGAAGCTTCCATAGATGTCTATTGCTTTATATACACACTGGTGGACGCAGCCACTGATGTGCATAGGTGGCGTTGCTATGTATTTTGTATAGTACCAGTTTTTCTGGTACTTCAGTATACACATCAGATGAAAAATAGGAATAATTTTTTTGGATTGCAAAGCACATATAAACTACGAACGTTTATAGTAGTGAAACATTTACAAAGTCCGATGAAAAAGCAGCATTTTACATTTTACAACTACTGAAAGTAATATGTGATCTTGACAAATTACTTTTGCACCCCTGCAGTGTGATGTTATTTCTCAGGTCGTAAGCAGATACCAAAAGCTGATATCTGTGTGACTTGTTTATCATTCCGTGAATCTTTAATTTCAGTCTAACTATATTTTACCTGTTCAGAAACCTTTACTAAAGCTCATGCCTGAGTTTCTCATGTTAAACTTACCTCAATGTTAAACTGAAAGGCCCTGACAGCTTCATCCAGAACCTGCCTTCGCTCCTCCTCACTCAGCTCAGTGCTGTTCATTCTGCTCCTGTACAGCTGCTTAAAGCGATGAGGACTAGTCACGCCTGGGAATGAGAAGAATCCCACACCCTCCTTGCCATTAAGCCCCAAGGTCTTCTGGGTAATTTTGCCTAGAACCTGACCTCCTGACAGGTCACCAAGGTAACGAGTATAAGCATGAGCGACGAGGAGATTTGGACTGCTCCTGCCAATCTGAATCAAATTAAGAATGATGGGTTAAAAAGACATGGCAATATGAATCTTATTAACGTTTACAAAGAAGGGTTACTAGGAAGTCTCTATAAAACATTACAGTAAAGTGTATTCCATTTTGGAAAAGGTGACAAGTTCTGCTTCTGGGTCTGTTAAGCACTAAAATGTCCTGGAGGAACCCATTTTTAGAAGTGTACTGTAGTTATGATTTCATGTGGCACTTTCATATCCTCATTCAGTTAAATCAGGAGCCGAGTAGGAAAATACCTTTTTCTACAGTGTGATGATAAATGAGCAGAGTGGAATTCTCATTGGCTAACACTGCTGTGCTTGAGCTGCGTAAAATTTTGGTTGTAATGCATAATTTTGATCCCTGGATTTGTGCTATAGTGAATTAATCCCCCCATCTTTAAGCTTTTTTATGCATTCTTCCTATTTTATTTACTTTTTTCCCCATTTCCCCTTGTTTGCAAAACGTTTTCAGTAAGCAGACACTGCGCAAACATGCTTTGTCACAGATTAGTACAACCTACAAAACAGATGACATTGTGCTAAAGTCAAAAGAAAATTAAGCTCAGAAGAAAACAGTCAAAAGCATACTCCATCATTTACTACTTCTTAATGTGGCATCAAAAGCTGTACCTCCCGAATCCTTTCTGTGTATCTGTGCGTTGCTGCAGGTACTATAACGCTCTTTCTCCACTGTGGCCCAAAAAAATACTCAAGATCTCTCTCAAGAGCTTCCAATCTGGCCAATTCCTGAGGGAAGTAGACGGGCTCCACGGCTGGGTGGGCCGAGTTCCTGTCCAGCTCCTCTTCCAGCGCTTGGTAGATCTCGTACAGGGAGCACAGAAGAATCTGCAAGTAAAGAAAACAAGGAAATCTTTGAGAAATGGGCATCCATTTAGAGAACTGATTTTACTACTGAGAAAGGAACAGAAAGATGATGATAGGGCTGAGGTTTTCACACCACTCGGGGAATTTCTATCATTCAAGCATTTTTATGAAATGTTCTCTATGACTGTGCCCAAAAATGTAAATGTTTACTACACTATTTAAGTACAATGTAGTTCTTAGTTCTTAGTATATTCACCTTATATTGTGGCAGCGTGATCTGTCCTTTCTGGTAGTTGAGCATTAGCTGGGTGTTCTCAGCACGTACATGGTTCTCTCTGGTCACCTCTTTTATCTGTTCTGACAGATCGCTGTGGACGAGTGGCAAATATACTTTTCACTGTGCTTGTAAAGTTTACATCCAAGTGGCTATTAAAATAAATTTACAGCTATACAAAGACATATCACTGGTTATACCAATAAAAAGTCATTCAAATAGCTGATCTTTCAAACAGATGTAGAGTTTCAAACTGCACATTTTTGATTAGCACCCACTAATATGTAAGAGGACCAAATGCCAGTCGAACCTCTTACACCTTGCATCACTTGATTTTGATTTGCAAAGCTTTCTCTCTAAAGCATCCTGTGTCTTAAGAATCCATTAGAATTGTTCTAATTTCTATTTCTAAAACACTATTAAACATAGTGTTGAAAATATTGTTAATAAACGGATAATCCACTTACCTTCCAGCACTGTTTGCTCCTTTATTCTTTTTGGCATCCATTTCAGAAATTAATAGTTTGATGCAACAGCGCAGGTTCTTTCTGTTAGAAGATCGATGGCTATGCAGCTGCAACTCCCAGCCTGAGATTATGCTTGGTCTGATTTCTTCATTGTCTCTGTCTTTTTTATATCCACTTCCCTCCCCTGTGTTTGTTAAATAGGAATTGAGAGTGCTGACTCACATCTCACATGGTGAAGTTTAGCATGAGTGGACACATTGTAGACATGAATAAGAATAATGGCCCTGGGTTAATATGTGCTACGAGGCAAAGTCACAGAAAAGACAATGTATCTAGACAGCCTTAATGTAATTATTGTATAAAGTTTTTGTTTTTGCATTCAGAAATCATAAATAAATCATTGTTGATCAGGTTCTGAGGATTCAAACTGGCTCTCTCATGAGTCTGTCTGAGTCTTAATGTGACTCAGCAATGAGGAACATAAAACCATGACACTGAAGAAAAAACATGCATGCTGATGGGGCACACTTCTTTAACATCATGCGGTAGGATCAATTTAACCAATATTATAGGCTTTTAGCAACAGAACATTTTAGCTTCCTGATTAATGCACTGGGCTACGAACAAAATGAGCCTCCAATTTTTGTTTTCCTGGACAATTTTGGTTTCTAGGCGTTCCTTGGATCTCCTCTCTTCATGAGGGCATTGGAATCATCTGACTATCACTTGCATCAGTGGCACCCCTATCATTATCATGGAACCAACTAACTTCAATTATGAGCTGCATTCCAGTTTTGTGACTTGAATGACCTTGTGCAGTGGGCAGTGTCACTGTTTTACAGCTCCACGGTCCCTGGTGTGATCCAGAGTTGAGGTTATAGACTTGAGTTTCTGAGCATGTTCTCTAGTTTCTTCCCATCTCCCAATAATATAGCAGAAAGTACAATGGCTAGGTTTAAATGTGTGTGTGTGTGTATGGTGCCCTAGGTGTATTTCTGCCTTACTCCCAATGTTCCTGGGACAGGCTCTGAATGAATGAACGATTGCCCTTGACTAGTTTATATACATTCAGGTTGTTTTACTCTAGACACCCTGTCTGTAAAAGTTTTTAGTTTATTTATTAGGAGTTTGACATCATGTATTACATATAGTAGTTGCATTCATGACAGGTTAGTAGATTTCACACTAAGTTATGTTTTTCACACTAGATTAGGTTTCACACTCATCAGTTTGGGAATATCATATTTCCAATTCACATAATGTACATGTTTTCAGACTGTGGGAGGAAACCAGGAGTAGGAAACCCATGCAGACATGGGGAGAACATGCAAACTCCACACGCAAAGAACCCAAGCCACGGTGCCCAGGAATCGAACCCAGGACCTTCTTGGTATGAGGTGGCAATGCTACCCACTGCACCACCGTGCCACCTCAAGGTTTCTTTCTAGTTATCATTGTCATGTTGAATGTCTCACAACCTTTCAAAAACAAACATGTAAGTTTATAGTCATAAATAGCCTATACATCATCATTCATCTAAAAAGACCAGATTTGTCCACTGGGGAAAGACAATAATGCACTGTCCATATCTCAGCATAGGAGAGCAAATTCCTTCTACAACAGATGGACACGTGACATCAAGGTACACATTCTAGTCACAGAAGGCATGTAGTTTACTTACACTGTACGTCAAACAGTCTCTAAGACGTTCTACTGTGAAAGACTATTGTTTAAACCAGTGATTCCTAAAGTGGGATCGTGGTACTCCAAGGGTCCTTGAAACATAACCAGGTGGTCCGTATAGTTCATATAGTGATTTGTCATGGACCTATCAGTTACAGTGGGCCAAATATATTCTGTCAGTGGGAAGGAATGCAAACGCGAGATAGCGTTTTAGTCTCCAATAAATGGACAAGGTATTATTATATATAAGGGCGGCCCGGTGGCAGCACAGCAAGAAGGTCCCGGGTTCACTCCCCAGGTGGAGTGGTCTGGGTCCTCCCTGTGTCTGCGTGGGTTTCCTCCGGGTTCTCCGGTTTCCTCCTACAGTCCAAAGACATGCATATTAGGTTAATTGGCGTCTCTAAAGTGACCCTAGTGCATGGGTGTGTGTGTGTCCTACGATGGATTCGCACCCTGTCTAGGGTTGATCCTGCCTCTCCCGTGACCCTGGAAACAGGAATAAGCAGTTAAGATAATGAATGAATGAATGAGTGATTATATACATTTAAATAATGCTTGTGAAACACATGCGAGGTCATGTTCGAGGACCTGTGGTTTAAAGTATCCATAAGTTACCCAGTGATGGTGTTAGGATTCCTGCTCCTATTTCTGAGTGACCTGTAATTCATATACTTTGCATGTATCCATGATAAATGATCTCCATGTTATTCTATGGAGCTCCAGCTGGGTTTCAGCAGGGCTACCTACACCCGGAGCCTAATACTAACGTACTAAATATCATGCTAAAGTAGTGCACAGCTGGGCACATTTCATACTATCTAGTATAGTAGTATCTAGTAAGAATAACTAAACTAGCCACGCCTCTTTCTCTGTCCTCATTGGTTAAGAAACAAAGGTCGTGAACCAGTTCGTGACGTAGGTCGTGTGGTTCGCGGCTACAGCGTGCGACAGATGTGTTATGAAAGGAATGTGGAAAGATGCTGCTCCAGTTCAGGACATCAGATACTCTTGTACAGACTTTTTGGCGATTTTGGTGAAAGGTATGTCGTTTGTCGCTGAAAAGAAACCCTGGCAGTTTATATGGTATTCATTCTTCGTGTAGCTCCGCTAATATTAGGGGCATCTCGCGGGATTCGAGCTTTGCGGTCGGGATGAGGATTCAGGAAAGATCCTTCAGGAAAGGGCCTTCACTGTTCACTGGTAATGCTTTCTGTATTTTGTGCACATCCTGGAAGTTTAGCGGAAATCTTCGCCTGCTGCAGTGAGCCATGTGAGGAGTGCAGAAGAGTGATTCAATAGCGTAGAGAGAGGAGTCGTGTTGGATTCATCTCTTTGGCATCAGTTAGCTGCAGAATATTAAAGACAAACGAACAGGAATAAATACTTTCAGAGTTCCTCAGCTACAAAACGCTCCCTGATATCGACAAGCCTCTACTGTGAGACATTTTTAGTTGCTATAGTTTTGTATAACAAATGTTAGGGACTTAAGAGTATTTTGTCATTTGATCCCTGAAGTCTAGCAGTTGGGATCACTGCAAAGAGCATGAAAATACAAGCATTTTGGTACCT
>JAOVVH010000032.1:20710902-20721254 GCA_028566435.1 Scorpiodoras heckelii | reverse complement strand
CTATCTATCTATCTATCTATCTATCTATCTATCTATCTATCTATCTATCTATCTATCTATCTATCTATCTAAACTATATGGACAAAGTATTCGGAGCTACAGGAGCTTTTATGACATTCCACAGAGTTGGTCCACCTTTGCAGCTAAAACACCTTCCACTCTGTGTGTCTGTGGGAATTTTTGCCCATTCGTCCAGAAGAGCATCCAGAAGAGGCCCTGGCTCACATTCTCCATTCTAGTTCATCCCGATGATGTCTGATGGGGTTGAGATCAGGGCTCTGTGTGAGCCAGTCAAGTTCTTCTACACCAAACTCACCCAGCTGTGCCTTTATGGACCTTGATTTGTGCACTGGGGTACAGTCATGCAGGAACAGAAAAGAGCCTTCCTCCAACCTGTTGTCACAAAGTTGGAGGCATACAGTTGTCCAGAATGTCTTGGTATGCTGAAGCATTAAGATTTTCCATCACTGGAGATAAGGGGCCTTGGCCAACGCCCGGAAAAACTAGCATTATATAGCATTATCCCTCCTCCACTACCTCCAACAGTCGGCACAGTGCAGTCAGGCCAGTACTGTTCTCCTGGCATCCGCGAAACCAAGATTCACCCGTCTGACTGCCAAACAGAGAAAGAGAAACGTGATTCGTCACTCTACAGTACGTTTCTACTGCTCCACAGTCCAGTATCTGCGTACCTTACACCACTCCATCCGACGCTTGGCATTGGACTTGGCGATGTGAGGCTTGCACGCAGCTGCTCGGCCATGGAAACCTATTCTATGAAGCTCCCGCCGCACAATCTTTGTGCTTACAGTAATGCCAGTGGAAGCTCAGACCTCTTCAGGTGTTTAATCAGAGCACTGGCGATTTTACAGACCATGCGCCTTAGCGGTCGTTGACCCTGATCTGTGATTTTACGTGGTCTTCCACTTCGTGGCTGAGTTGCTGTCGTTCCTAAACGCTTCCGCTTTCTAATAATATCGCTTTCTGCTGACTGTGGAATATCCAGCAGGGATGAAATTTCACGAACCGTCTTATTGCACAGGTGGCATCCTGTTACAGTACCAAGCCTGAAGTCACTGAGCTCTTCAGAACGACCCATTTTGTATCACAAATGTACCAATGCAAATGGAGCCTGTATGACTAAGTGCTTGATTTTATACACCTGTGGAAACGGGTGTGATAGAATCACCTGAAATTAGTAATTAACTGATGTGGTTGAATACTTTTGTCCATATAGTGTATCTGTCTGTCTGTCTATCTATTTATTTAAAATGAATTTAGTACTTGTATGATTGCTTCTAAAGTGACAAGGGTCCTTGGTCCAGGGTACAAGGGACAAGGGTAAGCGTCCTTGGGTTTGGGAAAGGCGCTATATAAGTTGAACTTATTATTATTATTATTATTATTATTTTTATTATTATTATTATTAAGGGCAATTTAAAGGTATTATAATAATAATAAGTTATTATTTTTATTATTGTTGTTGTTGTTGTTATTTTATGATAGTTATAGGATAGAATTCTGCAGATTATATGATATGTTTCTTTGTGCAAAATGGATGGCATTACTGTAACAGCCTCAGCATTGCTTCCTAGTTCCTCATACAGAAAGCATTTTGTCCACCTACAACTTCACACTTATGACTGAAATCAGTGCTATTTTCATATTATTTGATAAAATTGCATAAAACCTTTCAGAGATTTTAGACTTGGTCTAGCAAGGCTTATTTCAAGGCTGAGCCGTCCATAACATTCTTCTTGTTGTGGTAGTAGTGGTGGTGGTGGTGTTGTTGTTGTTGTTTTTTCTTAGTTAAGATTTTGGCAGAATTCATTTCTTTGGACGCCAGGCCGTAATGTATTCTGTTGTATATTTTCTATTGTTTCTTTATCTAGTGCTCATGGGGCTGAGCCTGTCCATCAGCTACCTCCTGTCATTCATTTCTCTGGTTCTGATTGTCCTTGGTGATCACAGTGATATCCATATCCATCAGCATGACTATTGTGTGCTGGGGGCAGGGCCTGCAGGACTACAGATGGGCTACTTCCTGTCCCAGAGTCGGAGAGATTACATAATACTGGAGCGCAACTCTGGACCAGGAAGCTTCTTCCAGAAGTGAGTAAGGTCAAAGGTATAGCTTATGAAAGAAAGTGTGTAGGGCAGTCTTATAATATTTACATCAAGAACCTATGACGTGTCCTACGTATAGAGACGGCTGACAAATTAAAGGAAAAGCCAGTGACTCCGTTATGCTTTAGGGTTATGTGTTTATTTATTTTGCTGGCATGGTTTTCCTCCATTTGTCCCTTTAGATTGAAGCGTTAATGCAACTCAGTGCAACGTTCTTCTGACTGCTCACTTTTGTGCTACCTTTAGGAGGACCAGAGTCCATCCCTCCAGTTCAATTCCACAGATTTGTTGAATCTATTTTAAGACACACTGAAGCTGTTCTGCCAAGTACCTTAGTAAGGCACTTTACATGGGTTTTTCCTTTAATTTGTCACCCTCTTATATATTACTGAACAGCATTTAGCGCAATTTTATCACGATGGTGATATCCAGGCACCTAGGAATCAGACCAGTTTCTGGTGTGCTTATTTACTATTCAGACATTTATCTGTCATCTTTTTCTTAGGTATCCTCGACATCGAAAACTTATCAGCATCAACAAAATCTACACAGGGAGGCGGAACAGGGAGTTTAACCTGCGCCATGATTGGAACTCCCTGCTGAGTCACAGGCCAGACCTGCTGTTTCAGAGATTCAGCCGGGACCTGTACCCTGAAGCTGATGTCTATCCTCACTACCTCTCTGTGTTTGAGAAAGAATTGGGACTGCAGGTTAAATATAACACTGATATAGGGAACATTCAAGCTTTGCAATTTGGAGGAAGTGGACATAAAGGCTACATACTGACTGATCAGTATGGAGTGGATTATAAATGCAGGTATTGTTGCAGTAGATTTGTTACTTCTGAACCATCGTAATGTTCCCTGATCAGGCTTGTACATTATATAGAATCGTAGCCCACTGTGTAATCTGTGCCTGTGTAATAACAGCCATGCTGATATTCAGTATAACATCGTGACCTCGAGTGTAATATTGCTTTTATACAACGGTTCTCCAAGCGCCATTTACATAAGTGACAAGAGATTATGATTTGTTTGTTTATTTAATTGTTTATCTGATGCGGCTATCACATATACTTCTGTAACTGGACTGGGATTAGACTGTTGCCATGCAACACATAAACATTTTCCTGCACATTATCTTGCTACTTTGTGTAGGTCGACACTTTACTGCAGAAATAAATTCCTAATAAATTTAATAAATGAAATGTAATACATTTAACTCAAATGCTTTTTGTGGAAATATGTTTACGTTTGTGGTGCAAACTTTGTTACAATCTAAGACAGATAACGGTTGTTAATGTAGCCTAATTAATGCTTAATAGCACAGATCTGTAAAGCAGAGTGATACATGTTTAGATAAAAGTCCCAGTGCTGTTATACTCTAATATCAGCATTAATGGAATACCTCTTGTCCAATCAGATTACTCGGTTGGACCTAACTGTCGTATAAAGATATTTAATCAACACCTTCTGACCAATCAGAATCGAGAAATCAAGTCTTACTGTGTCTTCTCCTGTTCTCACTAGAGTTCTGTTAGTGGCTACTGGGCTCTGGATCCCAGTGGAGGTCAACTTTTTGGGCTCTGATTTGGTAGAAGGATACGAGTCCATCTCCACCGACCCCGAGGATTACAAAGATCAGGCTGTGCTGATCCTGGGCAAGGGAAACTCTGCCTTTGAAACAGCACAGAGCATTCTGGGAAGAGCCAGTCGGATCCACTTATATAGCCCGAGCCCTGTGCGACTAGCATGGCAAACACACTATGTTGGAGACCTGAGGTGCAGTATTTTTTTTTTTTGGACTGTTAGACAGCTTTACATGCTTCATGATTGGTTTTAGGTGACTGTTTTTCTCATTAATTAATTCACAGTAATTCATCACTGTTTGTACGGCTTAATTTTTACGTCCATCCATATATAACCCTTTGTGCCAAGACTTTCTTTAGCATCATGTTTTTGAGAAATGTTTGTAAAGATCTAAAAGTACTAAATGATTGATCTCATATGGCAAAAAATATTTGCTTGAAAATAGTTTTAACCTAAAAGTGCTTTTAGAAAAAGGGTTATTGTCCATATATATTGGCACAGTCAGAATGTCAGTATTAATGCAAGCCTGTTTTTGGGATGTAAACTTTTGCTTCTGTTTGTCTTTAGGGCGGTGAATAATGAGTTGTTAGACACATACCAGCTAAAGTCTCTGGATGGTTTAGTGGAGGGAGGACTGGAGGACATTGCTGTTGTCCGTGGAGGGAAAATGAAAAGGAGAGCTGAAAAAAAGATGACGGGGAAGTCTTCAGAGGAGAAACAGCAGCTCTATCTTACTCTGTCAGAACTTTTGGATAGCCATGGTATCGACCGGGGGACGAATATTACTGCAGAAAACCTGCCAGGCTACCATGACGACAACTTCTCGCTAAGACAACCGTATGACCGTGTCATCCGCTGCTTGGGATTCCGCTTCAACTTCAGCATCTTTAATGTGTATGAGCAGTTTACAGCTGTCTTTGCCAAAGCAGTCATGTTGTACTATTTTACAGTCTATTTTATTCCGACTGAGTATGGGTACATGTTTTTTGGTACTTTTAAATATCAATATAATAACCAAAGTAGTATGAAGCAATCAGGGGCATCATGGAAGATTTTATTAATCTCTGTTTATGTTGGTTGTTGCCGTGAGCTACTAGCAATGAAGTCCTCATGCTTAGTGTTATGTTTAAGATGCTGTTTAAGCTGTAGGTACTTTAGAAATACAGTGAGTGTGCCGTGATGATGCGGCCAGTGTCAGCCATAGTGTTCTTAGAAAAACTGATCCTGGGGTGCCATGAATTGCACCTTGACTCACAAGCAAAGTGTAGACCCTGGTAAGTGTAGGGAAAAGCAAATGGTTGTATCTCAGTGCTCAGTGCTTGCACAGCTCATGGATATTGCACTTATCTTTCATAACCATGCTGCTACTGCTCTGCAGACTTAGAATGGACACCCTGGTGCTCGTTATTAAAGATAATGGTTAAACACTATAGGCTGTTTTATCATGTTACTTATCAGGTATTGCAAGAAGTTGCTATCTTCTCATGGCACATTTGCAGTCTGCTTTGCTTTTGATGCGTCAAGATTGCCTGTCATTTAGTGTCATTTAGACAATATTCACTTGGTGTACATCTCATATTATTATGTAATATCAAATGTTGGTATTTGAGCTTTTTTTAGGAATACAAGTAAATGCGAGTAAATGAGCATGGTGTTGGACAGATACCCAATATCATTTTTGGGCATCATTAGTAATAAGGATATTATATAATCTTTGTGCCACTTAAATGAGATTGGCATGATGCTGGTCTAGATACTGTAGATGCGAAGCACCTCATTGGATCTAGCTTGTAACTCAGTCACTCACTCACTCACTCACTCACTCACGTTTAGCAACATAACATTTTCCACAAAGGCGTGCTGCTGTGCTTTGCATCCAGTGACATTAGGTATCCTTGTTTCTTGTTCCTCCAGCTCTGCCCGTCCACCACGCAGCAGTGTTGCCCGTGGCCGTCTGCCGGCAGTGACAGCGTGGTATGAGGGCAGGGGGACGCCCAATCTGTTCATCCTAGGAAACTCGGGCCACTCCAGAGACTACAGAAAGTCCGCTGGAGGATTTATTCATGGATTCCGCTACACAGGTTTGATTTAGATGTTAGGATACTTGTTTGCAACTTGATTAATGGTTAGGTGTATGGAAATCACATTGAGCAAGTAAAATTTACTTTTAAAGATTCTTTGTGATGGACAGTCATAAATCTCCATTCACTATAAAAAAAATGAATAATAAAAATATATATCTATTACACAATAATAAAATAATCTAAAAACTAACACAAAAATATGAGGGTATTTTTCCCTGATTTTCTCCTCTAATTTGGTCGTAGCCAATTTCCCACCCATCAGGATGCCTACCATATGACCATTACCAGTCAGGGAAGGCTATTATGTGCTTCCTCTGGGCATGTGATGCCAGCCACCATATCTTTTTGAGCTGCTGCTCATGCAGCATCAGGCAGCGGTGTAACACACTCGGAGGAAAGTGTTCCCACCTACCTTTGAATCCATGAGCTCACAGAGACCCATGATTGTCTAATGTTGCTGTGAGAGAATGTTGATATGGGAGAGCACGTATGCGACCCCTCCAACCCTGAGAACATGCGAGTTTTACTGTCTAGACTCCCAGCCACACGCAGTTATGGCATCCTCGTGATTCGATGTCTGGAACTCAGTTTTTGTTGGTTGGTAATGCTTTAATAACTTTGTCACTTTGATATTGTAGTGCGTGCTGTGCATAAAGTCTTAGAGCAGCGTTACCATAACAACACTTGGCCAGCTACCAGACTGCACACCAGTCACCTGTTGTCTTGGATTTTGAAGAGAGTGAATGAAGCATCTGGACCATACCAAATGTTTGGGGTTTTGGGGGACATTGTATTACTGCACGGGTAAGGACTGACTTTGTTTCCTAGTCAGGAATGGAATCAGTTAGACCTTCTGTCTCATTAGTGTGTTCAAGTCAGAATGATCACTAACAGATGTCTGTGTGTGTGTCAGAGCTCACTGTGAGTATCTGGAGGAGTTTCCTGTGCAGGCACTACCTCATTTTGCTGCTCTGTCTGGTCGACGTGTCTCTCAGCACGGCCTTCTGGTGGTGATCATGCAGTATGGACTGAACCACACAGACACACTTGGACCAGGCCGTGCTGAGTCAGAGTGGACCAAAGCCTGGAAGTCTAATTTCCTCCACCCTGTCATCTATTACTACAGTACACTGCCTACAGGTTTGAGAAAAATAAATGGAAATGATGCTAGAAGTAAATTCAGATTTGGCAAAACTAAGGAATATAAAACAAGTGTTTGAATAGGCTGTAGATGGAAGTCACTTTTACTGTATGAGTAGGAGTTCGCAATATGGCAATATGTATATGAAGACAGGTGATAATTTAAAAGACAACCAGCATAAAGTAGGTTTGTATGGTGTTGGGCCACCATGAGCCACTAGAACATCTTATTAAAATATGTTTTACAGGTCTCTGGAGTACTGTACTGGAGGGTTGAAGATTATCCTTACAAATTAGAGAAACAGTTATTCCTTTATTTTGCCACCTGCCTGTATATACAGTGCCTAGCAAAATTAAAAGTCATCATGTTCCTCTGGATGGCAAATGGCACTTACACAGATTATTCCAGTCATATTTGACCATATTTGTCAGCAGATCTTCAAAAGTAATTATAAGCTGAAAAATGCTACTTGCAACAGCATTGAACCACTTAAACTAGTTCTTGGTAGAGCAACTATAACTTGTTCTGCAATAACAGAAGTCTTTGAGTTTGTTGGGTGTAAGTTCCTTCCAGATTACAGATGGGTTCAGACTACATGATATTTTTGTCCTTCACGATGGTCATGATGTAAGATTAGGCAATCAGAGTGCTATAAATTCTTGCTGTGTCTTTGCCAGAAGACGGGCAACACTAAAGATGACCCTGACCAATCATTGTATGCTGCCTTGCGTGAGTTCATCGGTTATCGTTAATGGGGGTCTAGAAGTTGTTAGTCATGGCTACAGAAGTGCTCTGTGTGATGTTAGTTTTTTAATGAAAAATTGATGCCACATCGCTGATCTTAGATTATGCCAAGCTGCAAGGGGTAAAGACACCATTCGTCATTCCCGAGCTTTAAATTTGGGCCTGACGCTGGCAGTTTATGCATGACGACATGGATCATATCAAAATTGGGCTGAATTTGTGTAGTCTGAACCCTGCCCAAGGTTCTTTTTTTTTTTTTTTTAACTGAACTGAAGCAGGTTCTCTTGTAACGAATGGTGTTAATTGTGCAAAAGTGTGTTTGCATTACACTTTAAAACTTGCCCAAATACAGTGTTTTGATCTTGGTCTATATGGCTCTTTTAGTGCAGTGTTCTCTTTTCAGCCAGCCCCCATACAGTCCCCATTTTGCAGAGATCCCAAAATGGTGCACCGTCAGTCCACTCTCAGCCACTGTACTATGTAACTCCTTCAGAGTGAATGTTGGTCTCACTGTGGCTTCCCTCGCCACTCTCTCTTTTGTTCTTGTGCCAAGGTTTGAGAGAGGGCCCTGTCTAGGTAGCGCTTGTGTGGTGTGATGTAGCTTTCGCTTCATAGCTATTGATCCATGTAGCTTTTGCTTCATTGCTATTGATTCATGTAGCTTTCTCTTCAGCCGTATTGATCCAACAATGTTGTTTTCATGTTTTAATTAAAACAAACTGTCCATAATTATTTAAGCATCCTTTTTCAGTTTTTGATTTTCTTTGAAACACTTGCTGACCAATAATTAATTTTGACTTAACTTTTACCAGTTAATTTTTACCAATAATGAAAGTCATTGTAAAAGAACAGGAGTTTGTAAAAAAAAAAATCATTTGTAATTCAGACAAATCTGACAAATTCCCGGGGTTCCATGGTGGAACTCAGATACAACGTGTTATGCAAACAATATGAATTTACTATTTTTCTGAAAGGTACAAGAGAGAAATGTATGTTTCACCCAATGTGGTAATACTGAAACCGCTATTCTCAGAGAAGCGGACAAATATAATTTTCTGCTATGATATCCTGATAGACAATGACATTGTGATCATATCATTACCGTATATTACCCACACCTACAGTATGTGCAAGAAACCTATTGAAGTACATGACTTTTGAAATTTATGTGGATGCATAAGGATGGAATTATCCATAATTTTTCATAATGGCTTTTGGGACATTCTGACACATCAAGTAGTTTTAATGTATCACTAGCCTTGCACAAGCATGTGAGTGTAGTAATCTGTGTTGATACATGACTGCCTTTAATCTGATCTTCCACAGAGAGAGATATGAGGCAGCGTCCGGTTGGATGGCCTCTGCCGCGGCCTGATGCTGTGCATCACATGGTGGAGGACTTCCTGACTGAGTGGGACCAGCCCGTGTCCCACAGTCAGCCCCTGCGTCGCTTCCTTGAGCACTGCCTTCAGACAGACCTCAGGGCATTCTATGCAGGTGTGTGTAGATTGTCTCGGAAGAATTTTTTTGTACTGTTTTCAGTTCATTGTAAAATATCTAGACTTATGGCAGCTTATTGTTGTTGGAAATATTGTTAAAATGTTGAAGGAAATTATTCAGTTAGCTATCCATTAAAAATAACCACTTGTGCTATAGTATACACTATATATAATCACTATGTGTAAATCTTTACTGAAATTGAATATCTACTTCTTTTATTTTTTTCCTTCTTTTTAAGAATCCTGCTTCCAACTTTCCCTCACCAATCTCAAGAATCCCATCTTCTGCCATCAAGGTTACTTAAACAAAGGAGGCATTATGGGTAATAGCCACCTGTGGCAGCATGCCCGTGAGGCAGGGTTCATGCCAAGCCATTATAAATCAGTTCATCCTGCTAGTGATGGATCATTTTCTGAATACCTGTCACATGCTGGAGCTGCGGTGACTTCGACAATCCACTCTGATCTCTAAAGCGAGTAAAACAAGCCAAAGACTGATTCTCTTATAAAATTATGATGAAATATATTTATGAAATAGCAGTACCGGTATTTGAATTTCAGTACCTTTACCTCTCAGTGATATTTACTTAACTAAATGCCTCATATTTTTTACAAAAAAATTGTCAGATGTTTTTTTAATAAGAAAATGTTATGTGATGAGATTGTGGTTTGTGTTGGATACTTAATTTATTTCTCAACCTTAATGTTGTTACCCATGTGTGTTATCATACACAAATAAATGACATTACTGAGTGAGACACAGATGTACATGGATCCTGGTAAAACCTGGAATTCAACTAAAATTCAGCATTCCCAATTTTACTTCTTTCGTATAATAATGCTTATTATCTTCAGTTTCAAAGTGAAAGTATTGTATACTTGCAGACATTTTATGCTGGAAAATACAGCATAGCTACCATTGAGACCTGTACAATGATAGAGGCATTTATAAAGCAGAAACAGTTCTGTTAGCAAAAATACAGTCAAACTGTGCCAGTGTTTTTAATGAAAGAATAGAACTGTTTTCTTATATATACCGATCAGGCATAACATTATGACCACCTCCTTTTCTCTACAATTATTGTCCATTTTCTCATTTCCACTTACCATATAGCTGCACTTTGTACTTCTACAATTACAGACTGTAGTCCATTTGTTTCTCTACATA
>JAOVVH010000032.1:20671839-20683476 GCA_028566435.1 Scorpiodoras heckelii | reverse complement strand
TATAGTTTTTCATATAACTTACACTGTATATTCTTACATTATATATCTTATATTCATGTGTTCAGAGCTACTGTATTATCTTGCCGAATGGTTTTTGTGTGTGCTCACTGGCCACTTTAATAGGAACACCTGTACACTTGGCCGTACATGGAGTTATTCAATCTGCCTTACCAAGACTCACCATGGACTCACCCAAATGGGGCAACCCAAGTTTAAAAACAAAAACAGATGAGGTTTTTCCAGTCCATTTCGGTGAACCTGTGCGCCCCAGTTGTAGCACATCCACATCAAAGTTCAAAATGTTGTGCATTCTGAGAGCTTTTCTGCTCGCCAAGGTTGTAAAGAAAGGTTATTCGAGTTATTGTAGCCTTTCTGTTAGCTCAAACCTATCTGGCCATTATTTTCATCAGCAAGGCATTTCTATGAACAGAACAGCTTCTCACTGGGTTGTATTTTGTTTCTTTTTTTTCTTGTTTTTTTTTTTTTGCACATTTCTGTATAAACTCTAGAGAATATTGTGTGTGAAAATCAGGAGATCAGCAGTTTCTTAAATACTTAAACCAGCAACAGCCATGCCACAGTCACTGAGATCACATTTTTCCCCATTTCAATGTTGCATGCAACATGACTGGCTGATTGGATAACTGCATGAATGAGCAAAGTGACCAGTTGAGTGTATGAATAGCATAACAATAAAAATAGACTTCACTAATGCTGTCTTTATGTCAGGTGGTTGTGGTGGACACTCCAGACTGGTTCTACTCAGAGAGGCCCCTAGAAGAAGTGCACCACCAGCTGAATCTCTGCAAATCCCTGGCTGCTCCAGGACCCCATGCCTTCCTGCTCTGCATCTCTGTCCATCACCAGTGTGAGAACCTCCAGGCTCTGGATGCCTTAGAGAAAGTGTTCGGTCTCAAAGCCATCACCAAACACACTGTTGTCCTATTTACTAACACAGACCAGCTGTCAGAGGGTCAAACAATGGAAGCGTACCTTAACACCATGCAGAAGGATTTGCTGGATGTGGTGCAGAGGTGTGGAGACCGTTATCATGTCTTAAGAGTTGAAGGAGAAAAGGAGGAGGAGAAAGACAGACAGAGTGTGGTGGAGTTGCTGGAGACGGTGGAGGAGATGATCAAAGAGAGCGGGGAGGAATATTACACCTGCCCACCTTGCCTTCCGACAGATGACGAAGACAGCATAATAGACCCGTGTAATGTGGAAGGCTTATCCGATGAAATCATGAGCAGGTGGAAAGATGAAGCCGAGATCAACGAAGACCCAGATGTGGGGCCAGAGGCGAGCGAAGAGAAAACGGAGGAGAGTGCAGACGGTCCGGAGGCGGAGGAGGACATCGCTTTATCTCCTCCATCACCTCCTCCCCCGTTCTTGCGCTGGATTTGGGACACGGTGGTTGGGTGGGTACTCTGGCTGCCCAGCCTGATCAGGGGTTCCACTTTACTTGGCTCTTTCGTGGGGTTGTTTTTCGGGGGTGCAATGGGGGCTACTGTGGGCTCCATTGCCACCGAGGTGGGCAGAAGAAAAAACAAAGCTAAAGTAAAATCAAATTAACACTTTTTATATGCATCAGAGCACTTTAAGAAACCATAAATGTATAAGGTTTGCTGCAAAATAAACACTTGTGCAGGCTCAGGTGAGCAAAACTGAAAGTTACAGTACAGTATCATTAATACCAATAATAAAAGTAACTACTTTTGAGCTGATAAATATTAAGGCTTTTGGTTTAAGCAAAACTAGGTTTAAGTTCTCAGAACAGATTTATAAGCACATGGAACTGTACACTGAATCTGTACTTTTTGCTTCTTGATGCTAATTTATTCATCACAAGGTAGAAAAGTCTGTGGTGTTGAAGCTGTAATGACAGAGAGTCAAATTACTAAGTGGAATTGCATCCAAGTGAAAGTTGTTTACCACATGGGTTTTACTCTGTTCATTTATTTACATGACTTTGAAGCTTTGCAAACATCAGAGACGAAGCCTGTTACTTTGCCTTGTTGATTATTTAGGAAGTCTTGAAGAATGATTTAAGTGAGGAATAATAATTTGCTTATCCACTGTAGCACGGTAGAGTTAAAGTTGTGTTTCTTATGCAGCTCACATCATGCACATTCATAGCACAAAATCATTTAAAAAAAAAATCTAAATAAAGATTCCCGTTCACATTTGTAGTGCTTCTGCTTTACATTCATATGGGTTACATGGTTTTTGTAAAAAGCTGTTAGCCGTCGCAGATAACGGTCTGTTATTAGACACAGCTGAAGTGATACGTTACTCGTACAACACATGCTGTTTAGACAGCTTTGTGATTCACTGAGGGAAAAAATGGTTTATTACACACTTGGCAGGAGTGTGTTGCGCTGTAGCTTTTGCAATTTTTTGCATCTGGAAAAAAAAAACCCTCCTAAATAATCCAAATGTTGTCTGAGTGATTAATGTGTCTGTGCCAAATTTGTCTGAGATGTTTGTGAAAATATTAAGAATAAATTAGGAATAAAACACCATGTGGCTACAACACTATAGAGGGGGGGAAAACACTGGAATCCATTTTAAAATTGTTATGAATGAGTTTTCTGACAAGCATTTTCATATGATCGTGGCCTCATCTACAAGTCTGCGAGGTGTGTAGATAAGCACGGAGAGGGTGTTAAAATGACTGGAAAAAAGACCACAAGCAGATAGAGATGTAGATTTACGTCCTCCTCTTCTAACCCCTCTGCCCTCACCCTTGATCACTTGCTTGCTCTTTTCTTTCGTACGGGCGGGTTTATGGTTTTGATGGTATGTAAGATGTAAGTGATAGTCTGCAAAACCCATCAGTCAAAAGACTCATCTCTTTATTTCTGCCTTCACTACAGCAAGGCATGTCCGTATGTGGGTGGTCCAGAGAAGGAAAGAGGGAGGCTGGCTCTGTTCTGAAGGGAGAACGGAGGAGCGCAGAGAAAGAGCGAGAAAGTGAGTGGGAGGGAGGGAGGCAGGGAGGGAAGGAGGGGAAGAAGGCTGCTTGCTCTTGGACACACATCTGTCATGCAGATGTGCCCTCTGCTGTTGCATGAATCAGAAAAAAAAAACCTTTTTTTTAAAAAAAGGGAAAATTGGTGCTAAACAGATCTTTATTGTCTGGGATTTCGGATGCATTACAATACAGATTATAGTCAGGCTGAACTGGAGGCATGTTCCTCTGGATGCTCCTTTCTGAAAGAAAGGGTCCGGGAATGATGTAGTGTGGTCCCCTGCGTGTTTAAAAAGGAACACCTGTCCAAATATTATTCTGTCCTTTTGGGGAGGACACGGAGAGAGGGAGAGATGACAGAATGAAGGAGAGACATGGGATGGGTGCAGGAGAAGCTATGGAAAGAATGAAAAGGAGATTGCATGTTAATCTGGGAAAAAATGTTGACTTGAGAAAGGAGGGAGATAAAACAAACACCCAGAATATTCATTTTCCGATTTTATGCAATTTCATTCTTACATACAAATAAAATCTTATGTCAATTTTATGCTGCACACGTATTCTGCACTGAGGGCGTGCGACGGCCC
The DNA here is from genome assembly GCA_028566435.1 of Scorpiodoras heckelii. Classification (NCBI taxonomy): domain Eukaryota; kingdom Metazoa; phylum Chordata; class Actinopteri; order Siluriformes; family Doradidae; genus Scorpiodoras; species Scorpiodoras heckelii. Next base: position 20,679,918 of record JAOVVH010000032.1, on the reverse strand, counting down.
TCAGGAGCTGATGTGAAACTGATTTGTGCTCACGTACTCATCAGGGCTCCATCATTAACTTAGCTGAGCTTTGTTGCTTTGGCCGCCAGCTGAAATGTGGCGAGGGCCTTGTGGTGCTCTTGCTGGAGAAGAACAGTCCAACTGTGCATTCCGCAGTATTTCTGTTATTATCAGTCCCTGTGGGTTATACAAATGCTGACAAACCAAAAGGAAATAAACAGAATGACACTCTTTCCCCGAAGCTGCCATCCAAGCTTATTTACATCCACAGCCTGCATACCTTTTCAAACCACAAGAGCTCTGACACACAGAAGACTCAGCAGCTTAGGATTCAATATCACAATATTCAAATAGGACAATAAAAATTCCTCCTTTAGCAGGAATATGGTGTTATCATAAAGTTGATTTATACATGGAAGCAAGAGTTAAGTAACTGCAAGCACTTTTGGAGCAGAAGAAAAATAACTTGGCTGAACCTGCGAGGTGATGAGAGTTCGATATTTAGGTAACGATTGCCTGTAAATTGTAATCTACACCCGGAGGAGGCAGAGGCCCCCATGTGGAAAATTATTTGCATAATGTCAGGTATGCTGGTCTCCAAGTTATATATTAAAGAGTAACCTGTCTGTGTTTTATCCATGCAACATAAATCAGTGAGTTGCTGTTACTGGCCTGTGCAGCTCCACGCACTCTAGCCAAAACACACTACTGGTGATTCACTATAAACCATGTTATTCTTCTAAAACACATCAGAGTCCAGTGGCCAGCTCGGGAAGAGAGAGAAGGAGGTAGGATTAAGCTCCACCTATCTGGAGTTCAGCAAATGCTTCATTATTTAAATGATAATTTTGCCTTTTGTAGAACAGCAACTCTCAGCAACTCTGTAACAAATACCCCAAACTGTGTGATCATTTTCACATATTAGATGACCTCATATTATATTGAGAGTTTAGTTTCAATCATTCAGTACATTAGTAATCAATTATATTGATCTCGCCTTGTTGTAATTGCTATACACTAGCGACAAGTTACAGTTGAGTGCAAAATGTTGCACCCCACCATGGTTTCTTGGTGAGGAAAGGAAAATGTGGCCGTACAAATAAATTCCAAATGAAAAGTGGGTGCATCTTGCAATACAGCAACAATCCAAAACAGAAAGAAAAACAACAGAAAAATAGTTTGGAAAGTTTTTGTTACAAATCTTTTTCGGTCTTCAGAGATGACTTGGAGAAGAAAATGTGAAGAAGAGCATCTGACAGAGTCACAAACGATGTGCCAAGAAGAATAGACAAATAGTGGCCAAGCAATATGGGGCAGGGTTCTAACTGATATTTCAAAAAGAATGGACAAATATTGGGCAAGCATATCTGGCAGTACTGTAAGTCATACGTCAGGAAGGATTGTGGGTAAATCTACCAGTTGAGGGGATCCAAAATATGAGGCTCCAAAAGAAAATGGAGGCAGTTATAAAGGGTTATATAAAGCGTTGGCGCCCATGTTGTTAGAGAATATTTATCACACTAAAAAAGAGAGACGAAAACGTTTAAGCTGATATCATTTAGACTTTTTCACTATGAATAACTTGACATACAATTTTACTTTTTTAGCTTTATGAATTATTTTAAAATATTGTCTAAAGGCTGTAAAGACATTTAGACTAGCCTAATAAATGATCGTAGTATAAATTTTTTAAATAAATGTTTTTTTCTAAAAAATGTATTTAATAATAATTGATTTATTATTATTGTTTATTATTATTATTATCATTATATTATCATTATTAACAACAAAACAACAACAACAACAACAACAATAATAATAATAATAATAACAATAATAATAATTAGACATTTAGACTAGCCTAATAAATGATGATAGTATAAAATTTTGATAAAAAATGTATTTTATAATAATTGATTTTTTTATTATTATTATTATTATTATTATTATTATTATTATTATTATTATTATTATTATTATTATTAACAACAACAACTACAATAATAATAATAATAATTATTATTATTATTATTATTATTTTTATTATTATTATTATTGTTATTGTTATTATTAGGCATTTAGACTAGCCTAATAAATGATCCTAGTACAAAATCCTGTCTATTGGAATAACACAAATTTGAATATTTTAATATTATAATATATAATATATAATATAATAATATAATAGCATAATATTATATGTATATGATTAATTAATTAATTGATTTATTATTATTACTATTGTTGTTGTTATTAACAACAACAACAATAATAATTAGTTTGTTTGTCTTTTTATTCTTTTTTTCATCTGACACTTTCCCCAAACTATAGCATCTGTGTCTGGATAAATATTTATAGTAAAATGCTCAAGTCCATACTATGTGTATGTGCATGTGTGTGCCTTTAAAATAGTCACTAATCCATGAATAAAAGTAAAGTATATCCTTAAAGAACACTCAAAAAAGATCCCCTTGGTAACAGCACACTGAGCGCTTATTTATGTACACACACCTGCCGTTACCTAACATTTATGAGACTAAAGCTCGCTAAGGAAAATGGCAGTGTTCATTTATAGCTTTTAGGTTCATGAGTTTTGCCAAGAAAATCTTTGCCAAGCGTGTGAGGTGTGCTGTTGAAACAATGTGCTGTTGATTTTTAAAGGAGTTGCATTGTAACCTGATTTGGTAATCAGTGGCAATCAAATTCTTGTTTACCCAGGTAGTAAAATAAACAGTTATGAAGGCTGAAAGCAGCAAAAACATCGACCAGCTCACATTGAATCAAGAGGTGATTTGAATTTTTAAAAAATTGGCAGTCTGCATGCAACCTCACCTGGAATAACAAAAAGGTTTACAGCTATTGTGAAAAACAAAGCAAAGGTTTAGCAATTACACCGAGAAACCACAACTTCCACAGTCAGGGCTGGGTTAAATAAAATAGGAGAAAAGGTACAGAGCCCTTTAGAAGAAAACCACAAGAGTCAACAACATTTTACAGACACATTCGACTGCCATGGAATTTGCGATACAGCAGTGATTCATGGCACGACATGGACTTTATGCAAAAACAGCTGTACTGGCAGTTACAATATAAGTAGTACATAGGGAAAGTACTTGTTCAGCTAGCCAAGAAGACTACGGTATCTCTTATAGTGGGTTGCTATTCGGAAGATGAGCCAGATGTGTTCCTCCAGATGTCAGGAAGCCTCAGGAAAAAGGCCCAAGGATATTTATACTAGTATCAACTGATTACTGCATGCAGTCTGACGAGGAGACCATTGATAGACAAAAAGCAATTACATGAAAAGAGTTGCCCCATTCATACAGAACAGCACACTGAGAGACTCACAATGAGTCAAAGTGCATGTAGACAGCTTCATGTCTGCAGTGCAGTAAAGTTTTAAAAAACATAGAAGAAGACAAGGTGGAAAAAAAAAGGCTCTGCGTGCTCTAGCTGTGGTTCTACCACACACGTCCCATGAACGTGACCTTGAGCGATCTCAAAGAGAGACTAATGTGTGGACTAACAAGCCTTTTCTCTAAATCACTACAGGACAGGAGCTTAGCGCTGCTCTGAGTGGAGCTTTGCCTGATTAATCACGCGGGCCTTGCTAACTGACAAGTGCTGCTGGTGCGGTGAGACTCCCGTTTGAAGTCAGGGGGTGTAGACTGTGTTTGAACATACAGCAGAGAGACCCCCGCTCTTTGTAACGGACCTTGTCCTGCGGTTTGAGCATTGCTAAGGGTCAGGCCAAAGCAAGCACACTTTTCTCCACACTGGGAGAAGGTTCTGTATCTTGCCATAAGGCTGAACTAATATGGCATGGCTCTTTCGGGGATCAGAACTTAATCTTACACCTTACCACATTAATGGGAGACAGAGGAGGAAAGTGACAAATCCTGCTTCTTAACATCCAATGCCAGCTTGTTCAGAGTGTAGTCTTGCAGTTCATGGCCTGTATCATCTGGGTCATAACTCAGTTGTGTGATCAGGACTTGCTAGGAAGTCAAAAGACAATGAGGCAACCACATCAAAAACCAAGCAGAATTCTGAGGGGACCATTACTCGGGCTAAATCAGGAAGACATTTTGTTCCACACCTACCACCCAAGTATGAATAAGTCCTCAAAATGAGTGACTAAGCCCTAACCAAACCAAGGCTGGATCCCAAAATCAGTAAGCACTAAGCACAGACAGACAAATCAGGCGTGGCTTGATGTTTCATCATTTGCGTGGGGGTATTATCTTGTCACATCACTTCAAAAAAGGAAATGTGAAACATGTGCTCACGGGGCCTTGAGCTAATGAGTGCTACAAGGTTGAGGGAGGCAATGTAGCACCACGCCACAGCACTCAGCAACAGTTCCACTTGAATCCTGTTTCAGTCCGACACGGTCCAGCTCCAGCACAGTAGAAACAGAGGCCCTGAGCACTGCTCCAGCACAGAAAATGAGAGACAGAGCGAGAGAGAGAGAGAGAGACAATCTAAAGACAGTGTTCAGCCCCAAACACCAGACCTCTGATGTGCAGTGTGGTTCCTTTGAAAGCAGGGATTCAGCAGGAGAGAGAGAGAGAGAGAGAGAGAGAGAGAGAGAGAGAGAGAGAGAGAGAGAGAGAGAGAGAGAGAGAGAGAGAGCGCAAAATAAGTGCATTTAAAGAGTGAAGGTTTACAAAGCAGCAGGGTTTCAGTTTTCCATTAATACTATACCAGTAATCTGGATATGCAGTATCTCAAGGCTAGTGTTTATTCTCATCTATGGAAAACTGATTCTATGATCTTTAAATAGCTGATGCTTCCTTTTCATTGCCTGATCTAGAGATGCATATCTAGATTAACGCTATGCCTAGAGAGAATCATAAACATTACTGAATACAATATGAAAGGATTATTATCTACTTAATCATTTTACATATGCATCATACAGATGTTCATGGTTTTGGGTTGTGGTCTCTAGGCCATCGTTGTGGGACAGGGGAAAATTGTGCGTGTGTGTATGTGTGTGTGTGCGTGTGTATATGTGCGCATGTGTGCATCTGTGTCTGTGCACATGAATGAGACAAATGAGGGAGAAACAGACATACTGTGGCCACTTTGAAGTGCTTTGAGCCAGGCGCTTAGAATAGACACTGGGTAAAAATGTAAAAAATCGAAGAGAGTGAACGTCTGTCTAGCAACCACCAGTTTGTGTGTGTGCGTGTGTGTGTTCATATTGCCCTGACAATCCCCCCAAACTCAAAACCATCCATGTGTGCAGATTGTCAAGCTGTCTGTCATGGCCTGTGAAGGAATTGAATACGAGAGCTACATGAAGCACAAAAATAATACTTTTTATAAGGGACACAGCCATCTTTTTGTGGGAACAAGAGACCCTTCACCACAGTCGAATCTGTCTTGTAAAGTTACATTGTCCTAATTTAGAAAACTGAAGATACGTAGGAAAAATACTGCCAATATGCTGATCACATGTCCTATGTCTGCTGCTGTCTTTCAACCTGGCTTGTGTTTTTCTTTTTGACAGCTTTGGCTTTTCTTCACTCATCTATTTTCCCGAGCTTCCTGCCTTCCCCTCCATCTGTCCTGGGATTTATACATGAATCCTCAACATTAATAGACACTTGGGTTGATAATGACAGCCCATCACATCAACATCAAGGATTCTATGATTTAATTTATTTATAGTCTACACAGCTCAGAGAAGAGGAAGGTATTAAGTGAGTCTGAAGGGGGATTGGAAGGCTATAAAACCTCACGGAGGGACTGTTTTAGTGATTTTAAAACAGTTCTGGGTCTGTATGCAGCTCAGTCATCATTAATATATTCCAACAAACTTGTCATTATTACTCAATCAATATACAGTCAAGTGCAAATATTTGCATGTATATACTGTATGTAGAGAAAGAAATTGCATTAAGTTTCAGTGTCAAGATATTTAGTTTATATGATTTCACAAATGCTCACAGATGTTCTTGGCTTTAGGAGCGTTTCGGTTGTAATATTCAGTCCCTTGTTATTCTGATAACTTTGTTTTATCTATTATTTAATTTTAATTTATTTTATTTTATTTTATTTTATGTTATTTTATTACATCTGTTGTAACTTTGCCAGATCTTATACACTGCCTTCTTCAGATCAGATCTAAAAGGGTGTGTTATTTTGGCCTTATGTTTTAGATTATTGACTTGTTACAAACCCACATTTCACTTTGAACTTCTTGAAGTCAATATAAATATACATTTTAAAAGTACATTAACACTTTTTCCTTTCAAAAACCATGCAAGATGCAAGATTTTGCCTTAAACCTAATTTTATAAATTGATGGATATCAGAAAAGTGCTGAACGTAGACAGTAAATAATACTCCCATATAAAATTCTTACTCCTGCGTTACTAATAACTTTATTATTCATTCAGTAATTAACTTATTTGGAGTGTGTCAGACAATGGCCCAATACGCTTACCAGTCCCACCCTCCGACTTACATATTGGTTTAATACTCATGATAACTCAGTGGTAAATGATTTCTCAGTTACTTTAAATATGAAGTACATTTTATGATCTACCCCCACAAAAGCAAAAAAGAATCTGCAAGAGAACAAAATATATAAAACAATCAGATTAGACTTCCTGACAGTGTCTACTGATTTAACCATCAAACCTTCAACCTTAAAGCCAAACATGCAGTTAATACTATACTGAAAAAACCTGAACTGTGTCCTGTTTTTCAAAAGCAACATTCCAAAACAAAACCACAAATTCCAACAACCTAATTAGAAAATAAAAGCAGAGCCGATTTATTGCATTAATCACACATCCATCTGGGAAAAATCACTCAAAAAGCCCCCCATAATGAATGATTCCACAAATTATTTTCATTCCATTTCCTCACAAGTCCACCTATTTCTAAGGAGTATCTGTCTATTTACAGAAAACAAAATTCAGTCAGAATCCAGACCCCAACATCTTTCATCAGAAGAATTTATGAACACTCTTCCTCTTAAGGCTGACAGCAGATGACCCAGAGAATTACAGAAGTACACAGCCGATTCATATAAAGAGCTCTGATGTCATCATGCTCATTCTGTAACCAAATAAGGTAAGTCTATTCTGAAACCCTACTCATGTTTCCACTGCAGTCATATATCATTAATCAACTCAGATATAAAAATAATAAGCAAAGCTTAATAGAATAGAATGTGTAATCTCATGTCAAAAATTTACATCAAGCTGATTTCATTACTGGAGACATTCCTCAGAAAATACTGAAAATAAACACAGACCATTTAAACTATTCCTCTAATTTGTATAACAACCTTTTTTTCTCATTTTTTTAACAGCTTGCTCCCATTCCTTGGGGTCACCTCATCTTAATCTGGCAAAAGTTTTTACCCTGCCATTAACCGGGCTGGGGACATTGCACCCCTCAGTGGCTGGGGTGATCAGTGTTAAGGGCCTTCCTCAAGGGCCCAACAGCAACATCCTTGATGACGAGGCTTGAACTCCCAACCTTCCGATTGACTGTAACAACCTTTTTTGAAAAAAAAAAACACAAACAAAAACCCATCAAATTAGTGTGCAGTATATGCTGATGGCACTACATATAATATCAAGCTCTTTTTGAATCCTCCAGCCAGTTAATAATTATTGCACTTTTACTGAACAGAATCTGATACACAGTTTCTGTCTCTGATCAAATTCAGTTCAGCCACAGTTGGGGATTGAGTGAAATACTTGGACTCCACATTTCAGCAAGCCTAAATGAATTAAATCCCTTATGTCCAGTTGTTAAATGAAATAACAGACCTTTATTACCCTTACTTTTATTTGCCTGTATATCTACATACTTGTGTTGTCATGCGATAAATTTTTTTAATCGCGTTAATTGCGCGATACATTTTTTTAATTGCGCGTTAATCGCACTTTTAACGGACATTATGATTTGTGTTGTACATGCAGGTCGGCATCGTAGGACCACTGAAAATGTTGATACCATTTATAACTGGTCAATTTTAAGGGAAACGACTGCTGAATGTTGCCTCATTATTCACTTGTGTAAAAGTGAAACATTAAAGATGATTGATGT
>JAOVVH010000032.1:20647357-20668068 GCA_028566435.1 Scorpiodoras heckelii | reverse complement strand
CTGTGGGACTCCCCCCACCCCCACCCACCCATAAGGAGAGAAGTATGGTTCAGGTGCAGGCTGGAGCTCCCTAAGTGTCACAGAGAAAGATAAAGAGTAGAAGGGAGGATTGTACTGGAAGAAGCAGGAGAATTGAACTATGGAGGAAGTGGTTACTCTGTAACCTACACACAGCAGTGGCAACAGCCTGGAAGGAAGTGTAAGCGTTGATGCTGCTTAGAGACCAAAGCTACTTTTAGCTCGTGTAACTTATGAAGTTTGAAAAGCTGTTACAAAATGGTCATGGCATGTCCAAAGTAAACAGACTAGATGGAAAATTCAAACAAGCAGAAGTTACATCAATAATGCATTATAGAACTGATTTTTACAGAACTGCAAATGAGGATTATCAGGTTGTTAAACTGCTTTAAATGTTTATTTAAAGAATGGCTCATGTTTATTCATCATGCCAAATCATACAGTTGCAAATATATTTTCAGAATAAAATCTACACCTCAGATCCAAAATCTGACAGAAATGCAGATTCCTGGATCATCATTTTCACAATCTTGAAAAGGTGATACATTTAACACTACCACTTTCTACACATATTTGACCTTGCCCTGTTGCCCACCCCCTCCAGGTGACCTCTGGACCTCTTTGATGATCCTGACAGTCAGATAAGAGGTGCACTTTCACCTCTGTGTAGCTCTCTCCAGCTGGGCAGGTTAGCAGTCCGGTGCAGTGTTAGGGCTGACAAGCACAGCCGTTAGCTCGCTCGCTTTCATGTGAACTTGCGGAATGTTCATCTCCATCCATCTCATTGAGGGAAGAACAACACTGGCTTGACTTGGCATGTGATAGTGTTTGGCCTGTGCAACACCTGCAATGTCCTCCAGGGGTCCCATCAATCACCAGGGCTTTGGAGTGAGCCAAGAACTGCCCCCCCACCTAGCGCAACACCGCTGTGCCTGTGAGAGAGACTGACTTAAGTGTTGTCATTGTTTGTGTTGTGGGTTTATCTGAGGGCCACTTTGGCCCAGGGGTCCAAATCTGATAGCACTTTAGTTTTACTGTAGGGTTGTTATCCTAGAGCAGATGTCTGAAGGACTATAAAGTGCACAAAAAGAGTTCCTTATCAGTGGTTGCAGCAAAATGTGTGGAAAATGTATTCCTGTGCTTGAGTGATTGTGCAATTAATAAATTGGCAGTAGCTCTAATTTCCTAATTTATGACTCACTAGTATTATGCGTGAATGGCTGTTTTCCATTCTTCATAAGTTCTAGCATGCTTGGAGACCACCAGTGGAAGTGGGCACAGAGACCAACAGGATCTATGATGGTGTTCCCATTTCAAATAGCAACTGCATTGTGTCATTCAACGAAATGGCTTATTAAAACTCAAACACTCTGCTACTTTTGGCTCTAGCTGCAGCACACCCCACTGTCATTAGTTACTGGCACACAACAACTGCTTGAATGTCTCTGAGCCCTGCAGCAGACACCCTCCCAGCTTAGTTGCGCTAATTTCAACACAGTGGCTTTCCCTGTTGTTCACATCCTCTAAAGCTGTTCCAGACATCTGACAAGGCCTCATTTTATTTATTGACTTCATTTCACTCTGAGGGTAGTTTTTACATTGCCCTCGGGTGATGCGAAGTTAATGTATTACTGCTCCTTAAACCTTCCTTAAGTGTTTAAACACCCGAGGTACTGACGCAGCATCGTGGAAGCGAAAAACCACGCTGGAGTTAGAGAAACCAAAACACTTCAGCAATATCCTGAGCAAGGAGAAAAAGAGATTAATGCATGGGAAAGTGATGTGCTGCATGGGAAATACAATGACAGAAATAGATTTTAAAAAAAGATACAGAGAACAGATACAAACAGAAATTTGTTTCCAGAATGTACAGATATCTGATCACCTTTGGGCTGACTGTAGTCAGTTGACATTTGTTTGTCCAAATCTCTTTTAAACTCTGTCCTACATTTACCACAACCTAAGCTAGAATCTATTTCGCCTGAAGTTCTCTCTGGCCATTTTCAAAAATTCTTTCAACTCAAATTCATTTTAAGAGATAGCAGATATATTGGATTGCTAAAACCTGTGCGCTGGAGCTGCATGCAGTATGTCAGGGGTAACTGTGTTAGACAAGTATTTCATCATCTCTACTGTTGATATTCAAGTGCTTCCTCTCCTTAATTGTATTTTTTCCCCTTGATGCATTAAAGTGATTGGATTTTGTCTCTCCTGCTGTCGAAACCCACTGTGCACGCCCATAAAAAACAACTTCCCCACAACAGCTTTTTCAAATTTGGGGCTTACAATGCTCTGCCAAAAGCCGCAAATTACCCCCCTCTAGCAGCAGCGAATTAGGAACAATTTTCTGTTTGCTATAAAAAAAAAGAAAGAAACGGGAAAGAGAAAGACGAGGGAAAAATATAGCTTGCACTAGAGACCACCAAGGCAGCCAGCAGCGAGATGACGAGCATGTTCGCCTGCCGTCGGTTTGGGTGGCAGGGTGGTGCTACAAACACTCACTGATCCACACAGTAATCAATGCAGTTAAAGACAGGGGAGCGTTTTGGCTCTACGTGGCTCAGCCATTCGATGGCTAGGCACAGGCGCTGTAGTGTTTATGTTCTCCCAAATGGGCCTTTATCCTTCCCCACCTCATTGATAGGCCCACCACATAGAGACCCAAAGCAAGGCTGGCATATTAATATCACAGCTGAATGGGTGGCAAGCATTTTATTGAGCAGATTTGAGGTCATGACTGAACAGAGTAGAATGGATTTTACATGAAGAGATGTGTGCCAGCACTCTGTGAGGTTGGTCTGTTGGATTAAGCACCAGAAAGGAATAAATGGGATTTTTTTCTTTAATTTTGCCTGATGCAAAGACTGAGTGTTGGCTGTGATCTGTGCCAATCCGGTCCAGCTCATGATTTTTCCTTGCTGTTGTGCTTTCCAATGCCCTTTAAAAATTCAGGTCCAAATTTTTATCCACCACTGCAAATGTTCAGGAAAAAAAAGACAGAGGAAAAACCATACAGGCGCACTGGCTTATTAGAAGCAGGAAGAATGACCAATCCTTTACTCGATTACATTTTTAGTTTGGCTCTTTCCAAACCAGAGTCAATTACCATGGCAATGCCCAGTAGATGAGGCAGAGTACTCCATCTTACCCTGAGATCTGTTAGAAGTAGCATGACTATAGGCAGGTCAGTGTAACCGAGCTAGACCCATTAAGAATACTGTAGCTCTAATCAAAGACCAGGACACAATGACCTAGCTATGACACCTTCCTGCCTTTTTGTTAATTACACTTCCTGTTTGCTTTCTGATCAAATGACAGCAGTTTTAGTCACGACAGGACTTGGTTAATGGAACTCATTTAGGGTTGACATGGCCTGGGCCGGAGGTAAAGAGAGGGGGGCTGCTTTGGGTCACGTCATCTGTTTCTGTCACTTTGATTACATAGTCAAGAATTAGTCAGGAAAGGAGTTGGTTTTATTTTTGGATTTATTTTATTTTAAACTTGCGGGAAAGTTTATCTGCACTACCTCAGAGGAAATCCTGTCTTGTAATCCTCCTTTTATCAATTAATGAAAGAAAGAAAAAAGAAAGAAAGAAAGAAAGAGAGCACTAGGCATGGGCATCAGGGCACCATCTGTATGAGAGCAGCAGGGTACCATAGAGGTTAGTGGAGAGACTTTGTTGGGGCCAAGATTGTGGAGGGGCAACGATGGTGGTGATGGTGGGGGTGGGGTGGGGGGTTCAGAACCACACGCCACTACTTGGAATACATCATATCCGGACATGCTGTAAAATACAGCTTGCCTTTTTGGTCTCGCAGATGTTATAATGAGGCTGATTGGATTGGAATTAAACCCAAATGGAACAAAGGAGGTATATTTTGATGTTTGCTAGGCCTCTCTCCTCCAGGAGCCTGAGAACAGGTGGCAAAAATTGGGGCTTTTCTGTGCAGCAGAAGTCAATTCAACTCCTATACAATGAATGACTAAACAGAACAGGAAAATGAGCTGTTCTGGAAAAGCAAACAAAAAAATCTTCTAAATAGGGGTAATCTAAGGCACAGTTGTTCTTTCCTTATCTCAGAACTTTCTGTAATGTTGATTAAAGTGACTGCTAGATTTATTTATTTTTTCCACTCCTATAGCTGTTGGCGGCAACTGTAACTGAGGTGTGAGATCATGTTCCCACTGGGTGGCTTTCCTGCTGTATGTCACTGTCATGTGTTGGAACACACGGTTTTGGCAAATTGAGGGCTGTGAGGGGTAATGAGGGATGTGGGTGATCCCCATTCACACACTCACTCACACACACACACACACGCACTCACACATGCACACACACACACACACACACACACAGGCATGCGCACACACACACACACTCTTACTGTACAGAAAAGTTACACAACCGTTACGTGTATAATCTTTAAATCTTTAAAATCCATATTTTTAACATTATTGATTCTTTTTTTTATGTTATGAATTTTTCACATTTGGACTTTTCATATGCAGTGCATGTTTTCTTTTCACATAAAATTTTTCTGACATTTGTTTCACATTTGAATATTTAACATGATCTGTTCATTTTCTCATTTTAATTTTTCACATACAGTACATTTCAGTTTTTTTTTTTTTTACAAGATGCGTTACTTTATTTTCATGTTTTAAGTTTTTGTGATCATATACACTCATTATGCACGTTAATAGGAACACCTGTACACCTGTTCATTCATGTGATTATCCAATCATATGGCAGCAGCACAATGTACAAACTCCATTTCCAGATAAGTTGGGACCCTTTCTAAAAATGCAATAATATCTGAAATCTGTATTCTGTTAGGAATTTCAGATATTCTTAGTATTTATCTCCCTTATTGTTATGCCCCCTTTTTGCTTTAATGACAGTGTGCTCTCAAGCATACATGAACCCCACAAGTTTGTGCCATTTTAGATCAAATTGATTGGAGTGTTGTTGAATACGTGCTTCAGTAGAAGAGATTAGGCATGAACAAAATCTGAACTTTTATACAAAGCAGTTAATGTAGCCAATATCAGATATTTTCTTATATGTATTGAATATGTGTTGTTTTGGTGAGTAGAAAAGCACCTCAGACTGCACAACACACCCAACGCTGAGGTGGATGGGCTATAACAAGAGAAGATAACATTCTTCTTCTGTCAGATAAGAACATGGATCTGAGGCTACAGTGGGCACAGACTCGCCAAAACTGGACAATTGAATATTGGAAAATTAACACCTCATAGCCTGAATGTGCAGCTGACAAATCTTTTTTGGGATTATGAGATGCAATCATGTCAACATGGACCAGAATCTCAAATGAATGTTTATAACACCTTGTGAAATCCATGCTATGACGAACTGAGCAGAGAGGGGTCCTACATAATATTAGCATGGTGTTTCTAATACAGTTGCTGATGAACATGCAACTCACGTGTTTATTTCAGGGCATAACATGCTGAAATGCACTTTCACAGACTTTTCATACATGATTGTATATTATTCTCATGAGCCCATGTGGAATGTATGGGATTTTTCTATAAGGAACACACATGTGCACAACCCACACACACATACACACACACACACACACACACACACTTAAATATTCACTCACCTTTAACATGCCAGAGTCACTTGGGTACTAAACCCCATAGGTGGTGCATAGCCAATGAAGCAAGCAGTGAAAATAGAGATGAAACAAAGGAGGGTTGATTTATAATTGAACAGAGTTCAGATGGAACTGGAAAAGAGAAGAGAGAAAGATAACTTCTGCCAGAAAAAGCAAAATTCAACTCCATGTGTGAGTGTGTATGTAAGCCAGTCATTAAATTTTGTGGCAGGAATACATTTGTAGAGACTGGTTGAACTGGGAATAGGAATACGGTGTGAGTGTGAGTGTGTATGAGCTGGTGTGTCTGAATTAGTCAGTTAAGAGCTGGGCGAGAGCTGTGTGCTTTTGATCTTTTTTGCCACCTTGGCAGCTGCTGCAGTGACGACACCATCATCCCTCTTATTAGAGCTCTCAACCACTGCACGTTGCTCTTCAGTTGCCTCTGTTTTCTCTACTTTCAAAGACTCCTACACATTACTCTATTTTCTCTGCATAATAGATAGCCACATATCTTACAACATAACAAACCTAACACCTTGAACAGTTCTGATGGATTAGTTTTAATCTTTAAGGTTAAAAAAATATTTTTCCACATGATTTAGTGAGCAATGTGTGATTATGTGTGAAAGGAAAGTGAAAGTAGGTTGGAATAGGGCATTTCATTTTCATGTTATGCCTTGACATGGCACCCCCAATGTGACATCATGTGAATAATATGCAATCACCTGCGGGAAAAAAAAATCTAAAATGCACATAAGGAAATACGTGACATTTCTGTAAAAGATGTTAACATTTGACCAAAAAGAAGATTTGTTGATCAAGAATTTCCATTTTAAATTGCAGACCAACTTCTGTCAACTGATAACAAGGAACTTTATCTGTTTCATAGAAACCCCCCAAAAAAGACCAGTTCTTCTTCATATCTGCGATTTTCAGCAAAAAAAAAAACAGCAAAAAAAAACTGCATAACTATGACAACCTCAGCAGCCAAATAATAATGCACATTACTGGGGATTAATCTTTAAATGCACATTACCGGGCTTTAAGCTTCTGAATTACTCTGTTTATGTCGTCTATGACTCAACTCAAACAGATCCAAATCAAACACACAAAAAACATCCTGCGGTGCAGAGTTTGTCCTTTCAGCAAGTAACCATGGCAGGAGTACAACATCCCATGGAGCACCGTTCTCTCTCTCAGCTCTTTGATTTAGTCTGTTGTCTGGAGGAGGAGACTCACCACAGTGTCTGAGGGATACTTTTACTTTAACTGTTTAGCTTGGCATCACCAAACAGGAACGAGTGGTCACTTCTTCAAGTCAGGCATGTATGGACTTTGAAACCCAAACCTGGCCGCCTGCATCAGAGCGAAGATATGAGTTATAATAAGTCATAGCTGATAAACCATGGGGAACCACAAAGAGATGTGCAGCGTTTTCACTGGCAACCCTGCTGTTAAGGTGTCACACAAATACCTATATATCATATTCATAATGTCATTAAGATGCCTAATGTGACTTTGATTGAGCATACAGTGGGGTTTTAAGGGATGACATATTCAATTTGAGACCACATATTTTGGCCTTATTATGATAAGTGCCTTTTTTTTAAACAAGAACTGACTGATTTCCTGTGGAGTTATGGGTCTTCCTAGACATTCCTTTACACATCATTTGAGAGTGTGCATATGAGTTACTTGAGAGCTTTGATGGTGGAGGAGATGTGAAATTCATACATGGCAGGACACAGAGCGCAGGGGTTTTAAAGCATGTGTGATGTGAGTGTGAGGTCAGAGATAGACTGGGATTTTATTATTCTGTTGAGACCAGGTTAAATACAGGGAGTTATTCAGAGCAAATGACAGAGGAATCTTTCCATTACTATGCTGTGCAGTAGGAGTGAAAAGCGGTGTGTGATCCAAAGACAGCTGTAACCTTCCAGCAGATCTCTCCCTTCTCTCTTCTGCTGTAATACTCCTTTTATTTTGTCAGGTGCAAAAGGTTCGCTCCTCTGTAACCTCCGTAACTAAGTCCCTGACTGTCTAAATAACCGCTGACTCTCTGACTGACTTTTTTTTTTAAGAATCAAGTTACATGGTGTACAAGTGTATAAATGCAAACACATCATGAGTTAAGCACATCATCATTTAATCAGCTGAAAGTTTATCAAATGGAAAATGAGGATGAGTTTCCATGCTAAGTTGAGAGACAGTAAACCAAGTACCAGATTACAAAAAACTCTGAAGAATTTGAGCTTTTTTGAGCATTTATAGTCAATATGTTTAAAATACTCAAGAATGGAAATATTATTGATCTACTGGATTCACGTTTATTGTTATATCTCTGTACATTATATTAATCTTGTTTCATTGGTGCTAAAAATATCAATGAAAATAGGCAATAAATGTTTTTTCCCTGCATTTGGTCCTTTACAAATACATTATGTCTGCAAGCTACTATATACTATATTCAAGACAGTTCCATTAAACTTTATTTGCTTACTGAGTGTAATTAGGTTTACTGGTTTGTGGGCTACAGATTCTGCCTTTTCACTGACCTAACTACTAAGAACTTTAAAAATATATGTTAATCCGATCTGTACTCTGCAAGAAATTAAGGGGGGGAAAAAAATCAATATTATTGAACTGAATATCCTGTCAGTGTGTGTGTGCGTGTGTGTGTTTATAGGTTGTTTTATTCTTGTAGACTGACTTTGCGTTAATGTAAAATGGATCACAAGGACTTGCTAATAACGTAGGCTGGTTATTTTGTGCCCAACAAATATCATTTGTAAAAATTGGAAACAAAATCAAATATCAAATTGTATTAAAAAAATTGAAAAGTGTACAAAATGCAAAAGTAAAATAAATCTATTACAGTCTCCTCTCTTGTGAAACCATTTCCATGAAAAATGCACACATCAGCCGTAATCAGTAAAGTAAGCGGTACTCGATTGTTTTTTTATTTGGTAATCAGTAAAAATAATAATGTAAGAATGTACCCCTCCATTATTATTATTATCATATTATTATTATCATCCCCTCATTTTTCTTGCTCTTTGAACTATGTGTTTAATACAGATTAGCTTCTTTAGACGCTGTGTGCCGGAGGCCTAAAACGGGACAATCAAGTGATTTTTAAACTCCTAATGCGTGTGTCAGGCCTACAGCTGCACACACACACACACACACACACACACACACACACACACACACACACACACACACACACACACACACACACAAACAGCTCCGCCGGGGCTTGAAATGATTATTCAGAATGTGCGCTTTGCGGAAAATATGGTCCTAGTTATGTGTGATACGTGTTATATTGTATATTTTCTAAAGATAATTCATAGTGAGTCAATTCCGAGATTCCGAGATTTAATCTGACTTGTATAAATCCCAGTGAACATCAAGAGCGGAATTTTTCAAATTATCTTCCTCATTTGGTTGGAAAAGATGATTATTATTCATTTTGCAAGTGAACCCAGTTTTATTAAGCAGTCTGCTTATAATTCTTGATCATTTTGCATTATTTGCCTCGCATTCAGAAGACGTGATTCCGAGAAGTCAGGAGCATCAAAATTCAGAAAATTCAGAATAAGGGAAGTAAATGTCTCAAATTAAAAGCTGATCCGAAGGCAACAGTTACTTAAAGAGTAGCTTTAATAAAATATCATACAGCCTGATAGAACGGTGAATTTCTAAAATGCTACCTAGTTTAATTTCTAATCTAATACAATTGTTTTTTTTTAAATAATTAACTTAGTTTAACATATAATTAAATGGGGGGTATAAATGTTCTCAGGTCCATTAACAAATTAATAATCACGAGTTATTTTGACAAATTCGTTTTATTATTTTTTTTTCCAAACAACCAAGAGGAAATTCGTCAGTTAAATATTTTTCAATCACTCAACGCAATTTTGTAGTATGAAATTAATATAAGAAAATATTTTAAGCACAGACGAGTCTTTCTTCAACGAGAAGAACAAGAACGACAACAACAACAATCCCAATAAAATTCAGTGAGGAATAAATGTCAAGAGTTCAGTGTCCATTGAATGCCACCAGAGATACTCTGATCTGTCACTCTGAAAGCATATCAACATGCCAAAAACGTTATTTCCTGAGGGGGGAAAAATACAAAGGCGCGCCGCTGTTAATCAACAACACTTCCCAGGTACGCGTGTTTATTCGGCGCCTGCGAGCTGCCTGTCAGGCTTTGCAGTTTCTGATATTCATACGGCAGGCTGAGAAACGGAGGAAAGGCGATGGGATGGAGAAGAGCTGAGGGCGCATACGGGGAGCTGGAGGGAAGCGGAGCTGAGCTGATAGACTCCACGGCGAGCGCATGGCTCGGAGGGAAAGCTTTAGTGTGTAGTGAACTCCGCGAAAAGAAAGTGGACAGCGCCGGAAGGACGGTACCAGGTGGGGCGCCTGGGACACAGGACGCCTGACTGGAATGGCGGAATCCAAACGGATAGACTTCCATGCTTGGTAAAGGCACACAGGAAGCTCCGATCCCGTATGCGCCGTACGACAGGTTCGGGAAGGCTGCGGGTTCTAACGTGTGATCCTTCAACACCCCGAATCGGAAGTGCTGCCGCTTGAAACGCTTCCTCCGCCGCAGGAAGCTGCCATTCTCAAACATGTCCGCCGAGTTGGGGTCTAGGGTCCAGTAGTTGCCCTTCCCCGGGTTGCCCGGCTCCCGCGGCATCTTCACGAAGCAGTCATTGAGCGACAGGTTGTGGCGGATGGAGTTCTGCCACGCGGGAAACTTCTCGCGATAGTAAGCGAAGCGGTGGCTGATGAAGTCGCAGATCTCGCTGAGAGTGAGACGCTTCTTCGGGCTCTGCAGGATGGCCATCGTGATCAGGGCGATGTAGGAATACGGTGGCTTGACTGACGCGCCTTTGCTCGGGGCTGGAAGGCACCTGGAAGACGCTATGTCCTTTCCATCACCTTCATAATGCCTGGCAGAAAGAGACGCCGAGTTGAATTCAGCCTCGGACACGACTGGAGGTGAGGTGGAGCAGCTCTCCTCTGCCGAATCCTTGCTCCCTTCTCCCACCACGTCGATAACCAGGTCGTCCATTAAATCCGTATCCAAAGTCATAGTAGAAAATCCACAAACAGGTCCGATTTCACCTGCATCAACAGGTGAGAGACATTAAAGGATCCGAGAGGGTCTGAACTTTACTTTGCTCACCAAAGACGCGTCTTTGAAACACCAAAGTACCTTAAACTGACCAGGACCAATCAGACTAACCACAAAAAAAGTGCCTTGCTTCGCTTTAGCGAAACTTGCTGACACTCTTCAAAACAAAGCCGTTTCACAACATTGGAGCCAGGAGAGAGGGGGAAAAGCGGTGACGCTACGAGCTACGTACCTCTTCAATGTCCAGCATCCTCTCCAAAGCAGCAGGATTTCCTCTGCGCTCGGATCAGGTGACCATGATGTCATGATGAAGTGTGGGCAAAGAAGATCCACTTCAGCGGAGCGGGATCACAACAGTCCTAACAACCTCCACAATCTTTACAAAATCATAACCATAAGCACACCACAAGGAATAAACAGTGTAATCTAGCGCGCGCGCACTTTAATGCAAGATAAACCCTAAATTATATTACAACAGTCTTGTGATCATATCTAACATCAGAGGAGCAATTCAGATCCATGGCTGGTTTTTAGAAATCATATTAAAAACTATGCAATCCTACGAAAATACTCCCGAGCATGCGTGCGTAATAGGTTAATAAATAGGTTAATACATTCAACATTGTATGGCGGCAATTAATTGAATCCGTATTAAGCCGATTAATAAAGCATATGCTTTAAAGCTTTTAATTTACCCTCAGAGATTGACTGTAATATTGTCTTGTTGTTCTTTTACCTCCTGAAATGTCTCGTTATTTATATAAGAAGATTTACAGCAGATGAAACAATTGAACGTAATTACAAATTGAATATTACAAGTGCAGACTATTAAAGAGCGGCGATAGGAGCAATAAGAAGATATGTCGAGTATTAAGAGGACCTAAATATGTTTTTGCTTTCAGCGTTTTTTTTCAGTGTTTAACTCAGCCGTATAGCTCTTTAAGAAAATACATCAAATTCAGCAGGTGAAGACGCTGAAAACTGGCCGATGTGTGAATTATGTGTGTTATAAGTGGTAAAGGGGTAAAGTGCTAAACTCTGCACTGATGTGAACCTCCAGGACTGGAGCCTGACACCCGTGGTCTTACCCTGAATTAAAGGAAACACACGAAAACGTGCAGCTGTGTTATTAAATGGCCGAATTAAAATAATAATAGGTTATTGAGATATTTTATTATTATTATTATTATTATTATTATTATTATTATTATTATTAATAATAATAATAATAATCAACAGTTATAAGAACTACTAAGATGCAGCGCTAGCAACAACAACAACAACAACAACAACAACAACAACAACAATAATAATAATAATAATAATAATAATAATAATAACAAGATGAGGAGGAAGAAGACGAAAAAGAACAAGAATGAAGGGAACTTTAGAGGCTTGGCACCATGAAAAGGGTTATCGTATTTTAACAGCATAAATACTGGATTAAATCTGGCATTAATATAAGATAATTTAATGTGCAATAAAGATAATTTACAGCGAGGTAGCTATGGTGCACTTTCATTTAATACCATTCTCTCTCTCTCTCTCTCTCTCTCTCTCTCTCTCTCTCTCTCTCCCTCCCTCCCTCCCTCCCCTTCATGCACAGCATTTAATGACTCGGCAAAAAAGAAGTCCATCATGTAGATGAATCCCGTCGGCAGGTGGGATGAAAGCGAAAAGAACTCGGCGATAAAAAGCAGTCGGAGCTCGTGCAGTGTGTGTGTGTGTGTGTGTGTGTGTGTGTGTGTGTGTGTGTGTGTGTGTGTGTGTGTGTGTGTCCCAACTGAACAGGCCTCTGGTTGTGTTTAAAGTTTTCCCCCCTCTTTTGTTTGGGATGCTCACATTTCCTGCTCGTAATCGTTATCGGTCCCGGGCACTGGTCCGGGTGGGCTACAATACTGCAGAAAAGCTGCACTGGATTTCCAAAATCTATCACGCATGTGCTGATATTAGAAACAGGTCCGACGCGACGGAAATACGCGCACGGGGTGGTTTCAATCACCAAAAGAGACGGAAAATAACCGAATCCATGCAGGACTATATTTCTGTCCTGTAGCAGGGAAATTAATGTTTAATCTTAGAGCGGGGTATCTTACTTCATTAACACATAAAACAAAATAATGTATGCAAGAATTAATACAGGCCATCAGACCCTACACTTACTATAATTAGGGAAATGATGCAGATAAACACGACAACAAGGTTGTATAGTACAGACTTGTCGCGTCGATCATTTACTGCGAATGAAAACATTAACTTTGTTTAAAAGAAAAATGATAACAATTTGAAGCATTAAACCAGAAAATTTTCTTCCACCAGGAAGGAAGCAAGTAGTTTGTAATTTAGCAGGCTATCTATTTTTAATGAAACATACAAAAAACAAACAACAACAAAAAAATAAAACCCAGAAAGTCAAAATATCAAAAAGGATGCAAAAGCCCAATTAAAAGCGAATGAACACAGTGTGTTATTTTAGTATTTCTGAGTTTTTCTCTCAGTTGTCTTACTCAGACTTTTTTTTAATGCATCCTCTAAGCCACAACATTTTTACAAGACACTCGACCTTCCCAAATATATCGTTTTTGTGGCATTCTGTGTGTACTAGTGTCCAGCACATTTAGTGATTTGTGGCCACTGTACTCATTCTTATGCGGGACATGAATATTCACTGCTGGCTTACAAACTAAGCCGACAGAAAGCCATTTTAACAGTACAGACATATTGCAGCCTATTAACTCGTACGGACCATCCACACACTTGTGCAATATGGAAACTATAAATCCTTTCCAACACAGCCACCCTGTAGCATACTAAAAAAAAAAACCGACCATTTCTCCGGCTGTTTTGTGGAGGCACATGAACGAACAAGGAAACCCTAAAACAGCTAGGCCATTTGTCCTTATCCCTAGGTTATATCTTTACAGCTTGGAATTTTCCTAGATAAATATGCAACTAAAAACTAAAAAATTAAAAAAGCCGGACTGACGTAAAGGACATAGTATAAATTATGTTATGATTCAAAGCATGTTTTTTTTCCATAGCAATTGACGCTGTGCAAATGTTTTATATTCGCTTTTAAAAAATTATGCAATGATCATAAATACAATTTATACCATGTCTACTGGTTCATAGTCTATGAATCAGTCATGATTAGGCATAGTATGGATGGTATTTATGACGATTAAAGACAGAATGAAAAAGAATAGGCTATAAAACATTTGCACAGTGTTAATTGCTTTGAATAAATACAGTAACAAAGGATTAAAAGGACACTGAATTCGCTTGAGTTGTTCCGAAATTAGACGTCTGTTTATGAGCTAATTCGGGTAATTCGGGGATTATAAATTCTCATTCGTATTATTTCATAACTTTTTCATGGTGATCGTTTTTATCTTTATATATTAATTACTAAGGTAAATAGCAGTCAAATGGGCCAGACAAGGCTGTGGTGGGCGTGTCAATGTCTGTTATTAGACACTACAGAAAAAATGAAAAAAAAACCCCGAATGATAATTGTCCTGACATACTTATTTTTACTTTTGTACGATAAGGTACGATATTAACAACAACAATAACAAAAACATCGAGAAGTAGCAACGATTCAAGGAATTATGTGATTAAAATGCACCTACGGTTTCTGTAATAAAAATTTGACACATGCAACAGAGAATCGTTTTAAGTCTTAAAAAGCATCTTACTCGCTGGTCCATTTTAGCGTCATCCTTTTCAGACTGGTCACTTTCTGAACTGACTCTGCAATTAGGGATTTGATGGTGGCTATTTATTATTATTCTACAAAGATTGGAAATGCAAGTCTAGATTTGAAATATTCATATATATATATATTGCATAAATGTACACATACTCAGTTTTGTCTTGCTATTCTTGTGAGGACTTTCCACTGACATAATTATTGATGCGGCTAATTAATGTTATGCCTAATCCCAACCCTAACCTCAGTAATGAAAAGGCAACTTTTTGGATCTTTTGTGGGTTTTTTTTGTTTCAAAAAACAACAAAAAAAGAGCACACTTTCCTCATGGGGACCAGCCAAATGTCCCCATAAAGTCAAATGATCAGATGTTGCTATCCTTAGGTGGATTTATGGTCCCCACAAAGATATTAGTCACAATTGTCAGATATATCCATGGGGAAATTTGATCCCCGTCTGTCCCCCTGCTGTGTTGTCTATAAATGCTGTTGTTTTGCACTCTATTGTCACTGTCCCACTGAAGTGGTTCATTTTAGCTGATCATGGTATGCTCGTCCTGAATGGGGAAACACTTAAACATACATTTAAGTAAGCCGTAAAATTTGTTCTGAATTATATTTTATTAAATTACTTATAATTTCAGCATAGAGCGAGAGATGAGACCTGGTATAATAAAAGCATGCATTCTGCATGCACTTTGTAAATGTATCTATACACTACAGACCTATTCATATATTATAGATAGATAGATAGATAGATAGATAGATAGATAGATAGATAGATAGATAGATAGATAGATAGATAGATAGATAGTGAATTCAAACTACTTCGCTGTTTAACTTAAAGCTTTATGCATGCGAAGTTTGGAGCATTTGGTTTCTCCTGATGCTGTGTTGGCCACTAGAGGGCGCAATTATATAAGTGTGAATTTTCTTCTGCGCGTCAGTTTCGCTCACTCAGGCCGCCTGCCGGTGATGAGACATTTGAAATCTATATATGATGAGACAGATGAAATATGTGAAATCAAGAAAAGCAAAAGCACGAGGGCTCAAAAATCAGACTAATCAGACACAAAGCCTATATTATAGATGGCCTGCATAAAATGCTGTCAATAAAATTAACTGGAAAAAGAAAACAAACGCCCTGTGGGTGTCCACCTAAGATCAGCTATACAGCTGTAATCCATACAAGGAGCATTCTTAAGACTCTTAAAAAATGCTTTTACATCACATTTTTACTGATGTGCCCTACTTGTTATGTCAGTCAGCTTCGAGGTCACACCTGAAATTCAGTACATGTGTGAAGCAGCATATTTAACTGATTTATTAACATATAATCAAGATTTGATTTAGTTGCCAATTAAGAAAGGATATAAACCATAAATTCTGTAGAGTGGATAAATTTGTGAGTGAAGTCAAACTGAAATTGAAATCTTGAATGCACATTTTTTCTAATATGTACTGAAAAATGTAAGATATCCTGCTGCAGAATACTTTGATATATGTTGAACTTTAAACACAGGAAATTAACACAAGGTGCATGCTGATATATTAAATCAACAAAAAACAGCTATTCTATAAACAGCTGTTCTGTATATAGACTTATTATTTTTACAAACTCCATTTCCAGAAAAGCTGGGACACATACTTAATACGCAGTAAAAACTGAAACCTGTAACTTGTTAATTCACTTGAATCTTCATTTAACATACAAAAAGACAAAGAAAAGATTTCAGTGTTTTCAATGACAAATTTGATTCTATTTAGTAAATATAAACAAATTTAGAAATTAATGGCTGCAACACTAAAAAAACAGACACTTCGGACAGAAGCAAAATAAGACAAAAAAGGTTATACAAGTAACACTGGAAGATTCCACAATTCGCAGTTTAACTGGTAACAGGTTATGTCATCAAGTCTGGGTGTAAACGAGCATCAATTCAAATTCAGTTCAAATACAATGTTTCTCAGCACAAGATTGCAACAAATTTGGGGCTTTCACCATTTACAGTTCAAAATTTCAAAAACCAGCAACTGTGATGGCATGGGGCTGCATCAGTGCCCACAGCATGGGTGAGCTATATATACACGTCAAGTTAATATTGATGCACAGGCTTATATTGGTATTTTGGAGAAACATATGCTGCCGTCAAGACAACTTTTTCTTTTCCAAGGAACTCCATATCTATTTCATCAGGACGATGCCAGGCCTCATTCTGTACAAGTTACAACAGTGTGGCTTGACAGGCCTGCCTGCAGTCCAGACCTGTCTCCTATTGAAAACGTATTATGCAACAGTGAGCATGGACTGTTGAGCAGCTCAAATCTTGTACATAGGAAGAATGGGCAAAAATTCCACTTGCAAAACTGCAACAGGTAGTATATTCAATTCCCAAATTATTACAAAGTATAATTAAAAAGTGATGTAACCCAGTGGTAAACATGCCTCTATCCCAACTTTTGTAGCAGATATCAATAGAATTAACAAATAGAATCAAGTTTGGCATTGAAAACACTGAATATTTTTATTTGTTCTTTTTGAAATAATGCTTCAAGTAAATTAACCAAATGTAAGTTTTTATTGCATTTTAAGAAAATGTCCTAACTTTTCTGGAAATGTTATAATAGGCCTTTTATTAATAGTAGTGCTGTAAAATTAATGCATTAATGAACATGTTAGTGCATTAAAGAATTAATTGCAATTAAAAAAATTAACGGCACTAAAAATTTTAACGCAGATAAAAAAATTAGTTAAAAGACGCAAACCAGTGGCGCCATCAGTGAACACAAACATTCAGAAATTGACCGTTATGGTACTCGTTTTAGGCTGCATTCTGATAGCAAGTGTCCCTAAGCTGTATCCCTGCTCCCTACACATTGCACAGGGTACAGAATCCCAAGGGCTCTTCATAAGGAACTCGGTCACTAAAACGGCTCTGTTTGAAATGCCCTGCAACGTCATCAACAGAGGACAGCCACCTTGATTACACCTTGGTTGTGTTCTACAAGACAGCACTTGGCTGTATTTAACATGATAAGCAATGCTGCTCAGACTCATTTTACATGTTGTAGGCACTTTTGAAATAAATGTGATTAAACATCTATGAACTGTGGGTGATGTATTTGAACTTTTTAATGTATGTTTTTGTTGTGGTTGGAACGTAACTTTACTCTTCAGTTGAAACGTGCCGTGTTACTCTAATTGTCAAATCGATGCCTTTAATTAAATTCCAACTCTCATCAGTATATCAGATGAACGAAAGACAAAAATAATTTGTTTATTTTAAAAAATGAAAACACATCAATCATCTTTAATATTTCACTTTTATCAAATAAAGCCGAGTGAATAATTAGGCAACATTCAATAGTTGTTTCTTTTAAAATAGACCAGTGATAAACGGCAACAACATTTTCAATGGTCCTATGATGCCTATAAAGATGCAAATTTCTATCCTGAAGACACAAAGATCATAAAGATCACAAAGATCAAATATCATAATGACTTTCTTAGCTTACTAACAAGCTGTCAAGTTATTAATGTCACCTAGATATCTTCCTTCATCTGTGAGAATTTTGTCTTAAATGCTTTTGTCTTACATCTTTTTGTGTGGATTTATGTTTTTGTCTATAACATGCCCATTGCAGTAACACAGTGCCCATGGTTCATTCATCAACAGGGGGCGACACAGTTCAGCTAAACCATTTTGTTGCTTTAAATCTCCAGCTGCTTTCCAGTATTAGTTGAATTTTCTTAGAAGGACAGCTTCTATTTCTGTCCCTTTACTGTAACTGTGTTAGGTCTGTTTATCAAACGGTCTAGCACCTGCATTTGTGTGTGTGTGTAGTGGTGCCTTTCTGTGCATGAAAACATGTGCCAGTGTGATTAATTACTAATTAGCTGTTGCTATTTTGAACTTGTTTCCTGTCAACAGACAGTAACTTAAGCCCTTGTTTGATTTGCAGCATTATTTAACAGCTAAACTAGACATAGCACATAGCAGTGTGTAATATGGCTGCTGCACAAAATGAGAGAAAGAGCAAGTGAAGTAAAATAAGCATAACAAATGTCCAAACTGCTGCTTAAGCAGTTCTTGATATATTGAAATGTGTCACTTGCGGAGCCCCCTGTTATTCGGGTCTTTATATCACAAGATATTGTATAGTGAAGTGATCATTTTTTTGCTTTAACATTATTTACTAGTGCTACTCTGCAAATGACTTGTAATGAGCTAGAGATCAACCTGCCATCATTTTTGGCAGAAGAATTTTTGAGCTATTGCCCCTCCAAAAAATGCTTTAAGCCGACCTCAATTCAGGGGAGACGCACAAAGGGAAATGCACACCTAGGGATACAAACATATGGGACTAAAACAATTACAAGATTTATGTAGATTGGTGAAGTTTAAGTGTATGATATTGTCAACCAAAATTAAAGAAAAAAATGGAAGAAGAAGAAGAGGAAGAAGAAGAAGAAGAAGCACTCACTGATTCTCTCTTAATGATTGCTCATTCTGACAGCACCTGTTAAGCTGAAGTTCATCCCCCAGCAGCACAGGTTTAATGTACCGTACTTAACGTTAGTTCAAAGCCATTTTTTTTCTGAGTGATAATAGATGATGCTATCAGCTGGGATCAATCTCTTGCTTTTTAATTTATGGTCTGTGTGTACCTGCATCAGATAACTGCTCCTGAGCTCAGCAACAGACAGACCACAATGTTTCCACATCTAGAGAAGAATGCAAAGATGATGTTAGTAAAACTTTGTACTAGATCTACAGACTAGGTATAATAGTAGGGTCTCTAGTCTGTTCCTTTACCAATATCCAAGCAGTGCAGGAACACAATAAGACAGGAGGACAACATGATGGGGAAAATGTGTGTTTCCAAAGTGGTTAATTACTCTTATACCACATTAATCTACCAATGATTAAAATGTTCAGAATCATTAACGAGTGACATGCCATACTTTAACTGTATACAGCAGCATTAATTGTTGTGTAATATCAGTGAGACAAGTTAGTTCCTGTTATCACTGATTTTATAGCAGATATACACAACTGGTCCTTTAACCAGCCTCTCTTTCTTTCTCTCTTGATGTTGGTAAGACAACGAAACACAGCTTATCATATTACTCAGAATCTCTAACTTCTCTGTTGTGAAAATTTCCCATGAGGTTATTACAAGGCACTGCCACTGGCCATTACAAAGCACTGACACTGACGACTGCTTAAATAATCGTTAAATAAATGTATTTTTACAGAAAGCTTATTAATATCATTTATTATTTGCATTTGTATTCTAATGTCCATCAGACAAGAACCTATGAATTTTCGTATAAATACAATAAGTGCATTAATATTAGATTAGCTTTTTGAAATCTACACAGTGCAACTGTCCCTAGTGATTTCATATGAATAAAATTAATCAATGTCTCCTGACCCATCAGAAACAAGAATTCAATAGCACTCCTGTGCAGGAACTTAAGCATTGCTCTTATCTCCACTGCACTAAGCATGAACCAGTGCTTGAAGCCCTGTCCAACAAGCCAACACATGCAAAAAAACCACATAAATTATCACATTACACATCTGAGTTTTTGAGCAGTCTAAGTGATACACAGTAGGCAATCATACATTAAGCCACTGACTACTTTGTTCTTTTTCGCCTCGCAAACCTGTCCAGACTCAATAGCCAGCAGCAACAGTGTGCTGAGTCTTCCTTTGGTTGATTTTAGTTCAGAGATCATTTTTAACCTGATCCATTAAGAAAAACGAATGTTCTCTTTCCTATTCAAGTTATTTTTATGAACACACCCAGTGTGGGCTTATCTGCTCATCTAGCTCTAGTTAAAAACACCAAACTGACTGCTGAGTGGTGACAAGAAGATTTCTTCATTCATTTCAGCTTTTGTGACTTTACATTCATTCTATTGCTGCATTTGTCCCAAGGTTACAACCTGTAATACCAAACTACCAACCAAGAAAATTACAAAACAAATGCACCCTGTCAACTTTAAATTCTACTTAGTAATTTTCAGTAGTCTTCTCATCTACCAGTGTTTACCAATATTTATATATATATATATACAGGGGTTAGACAATGAAACTGAAACTCCTGTCATTTTAGTGTGGGAGGTTTCATGGCTAAATTGGACCAGCCTGGTGGCCAATCTTCATTAATTGTACATTGC
>JAOVVH010000032.1:20631199-20642501 GCA_028566435.1 Scorpiodoras heckelii | reverse complement strand
ACTCTTGTACGAGAGAGAGAGAGAGAGAGAGAGAGAGAGAGAGAGAGAGAGAGAGAGAGAGAGAGAGAGAGATTGAATGAGAGAGAGAGTGAAAGTTTAAGGCAGAGACAGTTTTGGTTGTTGAGACTCAGCAGCACAAATGGTCCACAAACACCATGTGTTGAGACAGAAGACAGATTTATACGTGCACAGGGGGAATGGGTCGTGTGTAAGACTCAATGTCTTCATTGTTCGGAAAACGCACTGAGTAATTCTGGGTAACTGAATTTATTGGGGGATTCTTCATGTCTTCCACAGAAGTCATGGGAGGAAATTGGTCATGCGGTTTAAGGGAACACACACGGCCATGTGCCTGCCCAAATAAAAAATATGCATTGCTATGACAGTTCTCACACACTTATCTTTAGCATGTAAATCAATCTGTAGTCTCTTGAAAGCAAAGCACACCAGAAGCTGAATAATTATACCCCAAAGGACAAAACAAATGGGAGGGAAAAAAAAGACCAAAGCCTGGACTTTCTCCAGCCTGATAATATTCACAGTACTTCACTGGTTTAGTCATGGTTTGACCAGAAGTGGACTTTTTTCTTTCTTTTTTTTTATAGCAAAGTTTAAGGTCCGTGCCAAACTCTAGATCCATTCCATTCCCTCTGAAAACACTTTGTTCTGTCCAGCAAGGCTTGGCATATTAACAACGTTCACACGGCACTCAAATTTTTTGTGTATATGCTAGTAAACACGGCAATTCTGAATTCATTTGTTATCTCTTTGTGATTAATGAAGCCTGATTGTTGATGTTGGCCAAAATCTACACGGTGCAATAATTTTAATAAAGAAGAATAACTTTAAATAATTCCTCAAGGGAAAAAAGAACTTTAAATAAATGGAAACTGATGTTTAATTCATTTGAGCTACGAGCTATTGATTAATTATAAATAGACCTGCTGCTCTACATTTGTTAGGCATTAGTTGCACATGTACAACCTATAATTTTGTTTTCAAAGGTCCACACAGCAGGGCAAACTGTCATCTGCATATTATCCATTGCCAAAAGACGGAAGCTACACACCCATCAGCAATGAGTACTTTATTCAAATATCACCAAATTTGTAAGTTTTTGCATCCAGAAACACCTTCCAGCAGCCCCTTATGGTCAGAGCAGAAATTAGATTTTAAGCGCAGGACAAATATATACCTTTATATTAATTTATTTGAGCCATTAGAGCTTTTTATTCATTAACTCCCCACTCATCCAAGTGTAGATTGTATTAAAATTGCAGTTATCTACAGTGTTTTAGATTAACTCCTTTCATTTCAAGTGATCAGTCAGTTAGGCTTAAAAATATATGATAACTAAATAATAACAATTAAAACTTTGCAACTAAACAATCTCCACTGTCATCATGTGATTAAAGAATCAATACAGTCAGGGGACCTCTTGGATATATATTATGCACCACTGGGGGTCACCAGTCCACACTTGGCTCTATAATTTGTTTACACAGTTCTAAATTCAGGCTAAATTCACATACACCTATTACAAAGAGCACAAATGGGCTTTAATGTACCACTTCAACACCTCAACTCGTGTAAACTCTCTCCACCCAACAGTGCAAGAGCAGAAGATCTCTCTATATATCTAGTGCTTGAAATGCTTTGCAGACTATTGACTGTTTTACACAGTCAGGCCTGACTCATATCAATCTGGGCTAAAACTAGGAAATAATGGATGAATTATAGTAAATCCTCTAAAATAAAGCTTGAGCTTTCACTAGAAACCCCATTCTCATTTTCTTGGATTCTGTCTCTCACTCTCTCCATTTCATTCTCCTTCTCTTTCCACCAACCCACAATTTGTTCCACTGACTCTTTAGGGCTCAGTGAAATGCCTCCACCTTAAACTAAACAGCTCAAAACTCTGCCTGTGGGACAGGTATTAAAATAACAAACAAGGAACTACATCAGAAACCTTCATGTAGATTCCGTCACGCTGAAAGGTTGAGTTTCAGGACCTCATTTAAAGTAAAGAGTTGCAATAATGCTGGTAAAATAGAAGGGACTTTACCCTAAGTCAGGATATGGAAACCACGCAACAGACCAGGTACCTGTTGTGGCAGGAGCAACTAAAGGAACCATACTTTCATTTGTTAAAATTTAACAGACCACTAGTTGAGAAGAACTAGAACTCAAAGCCACAGTAATGTACAGTAATTAAAGTTTATCTGACTTTAAATTGCTTCTTGGCTATACATAGTGACAGCTGGTTACAATATTGAATGCATATAATATTGAATGCATACACATGCATAGTTAAAGATAAAAAGAAATGCAATTTCTGATAGTTATTTTTTATAGTCACACATTTCAATATTCAGTCATGCTGTGTTTCTTCCAAATAGCATGCACTGTAAACAGAAAAGCTGTGCCTGCTATTAGCCAGAGCCTTAGTTCTCAACCACACAAAACATTCTGCTTTGCCATTTGTACTTTCATGTAATTTGGTGAACTTTGACTTGACAATGTTTGCTTCGTCTATTTATTTCTAGCTTCTCCAAAAGCATTTTGAAAAATTAGGGATCAAGGAAGTAATACACATCATTTATGTTTATTAAACCTGCTATTTAGTGCTTACTTAATCAAATTTTAATTACCAGAACACCAAGGGAAAAGTGATCTAGCAAGTGGACAGTGAGCAAAAAGGTCTTGGAATGTACAGTATAGACACAACAGTGTTACAAACACTTCAAGTAATACAGTAGTGCTGAGTGGTGTCATACAGTGTATGGCTGATGACCACAATACCATGACAGACTGCTCTAATTGGGGTCACAGGGGTGTGTGTGTGTGTGCGTGTTGGTAATTTCTTTAGGGGGGTATGTCTTTAGACTATGGGAGGAAACCAGCGTACCCAGAGGAAACCCACACAAGCATGGGGAAAACATGCAAACTCCACACAGAACGGCCCGAACCAGGAATTGAACCTGGATCATCTTGCTGTGAGGCGACAGTGCTAACCACTACACCACCGTGCTGCCCCTGTCAACATAATGTCCCAGTTAATCCAAAAAGTGTTTAGTAGGATTGAAGGAAGGAGTGTATGCAGGCCTCTCAATTTCTTTCACACCAACCCTGGCAAATCAAGTTTTAATGTGCACAGAGTCATTGTCATGCTGGAAGATGTTTGGGCTAGACCTCTTCCAGTGAAGGGAAATTGTTTATAATTGATAACGTTACTGTTCCAGGAATAAAATCTTACTACTGTAGAAATGTTAACGATACACCAGACCAACAAAGGATCAAAATGGACGTTGCTAAATGCCCTCTAAATATCTTAATTCCAACACAATTTCAAAACATATAGGAATTATTTGTTTTCAGTATAACGGTGTGCATAAAAAAAGAAAATGCTGAGATGCCCCTTATTAGATGGGTTAAAAGATCAGAAATTATTTGAATTGTCCGTTATCTTACTTCGTAAAGAACAGAGATATCTGTTGAAAGAGTCTGCGAATGTGTGCTTGAGCCACAACAGACCTAAAGCTTATCAGTGCTCCAGGCCTTATAATAATACTATGATATCACAGACTTACCTTGGTGTTTTACTGGTCAAACCCCTATATATACCTGTTTAGGACATATGGCTGAATAAACAACAAAATATCATCTAATACTTCATAGTATTTTATGTGCTTAAATGGCTATCATAACTGTTGATATACACCATAAATAGATAGGCCTCTTTCAGTTACTGCTCATCAGGCAAGATTTAAACAAAGAAAAATCTAGCTGCTTGCTTAGGATAGACTATTCAGACAACTGCTATCTCACCTCACTAATACAGCACCATGTAAACTTGTGGACAGAAATTAATTACTAATTACACTTCTGCTATTCCATGGGCTCATGATACTGTATTTAATATTTCATTATCACAAAGTTCACATTTTCAATTCAATTACATTACATTTTAGTGCATTTCAGTTAGGCATTAGAAAATGTGGAAAGGCTCAGGGGCCTCTCTTTTGTAGGTGATATGTATGTAGGTCATGTGCAGTATGTTTAGGTGATGAATATGTTTCTGGAGGTGATTGTGCATTCAAAATATAAACTTTAGATAAATGTTGATTAACAAACACATTTCAGAAGTGTTGATGTGTTACTGGGCTACAAAATCGAAATCTTCTGGTCAGTTTCTTTTGGTCGTGTGTAATGTGTAAAGTTACTTCATTTGACTTTGACACCCCCGCTGTACACCACTAGGAATAAAGTGTTCCTAGTTAATGGTTCTTTGTTTCACAAATGGGTTCTACCTGAAACCCGTTCTAGTAAGGAAAAACTCCATAGCAGTTCTACATAGAAGCTTTAATGGTTTCCTCCAACAGACAGGCCTTACCAGTTCTAGATTACAATTTTCTGACTAAAAGTGTAAATGTATTTAGTATGAAACTGTATGACTTGTGGTTAAGGAACCAGCCTTGTGACCGGAAGGTTACCAGTTCAAGCCCCGCAACCAACAAGTCACAACTGAAGTGCCGTTGAGCAAGGCACCTAACCCCTAACTGCTCCCCGGTCACCCTGGATGAGGCTGCACACCGCCCTAGGTTAGCGTGTGCTCACTTCACCAATGTGTGTAAATGTGTGTGTTTCATTGCACGGATGGGTTACATGTGGAGGACAAATTCCTCTGTGTGCAAGCACAGTAGGTCAATACTTCACATTCACGTTCACATTTAAAGCTTTAATCATTGAAATAATCTGAAATAATATGAAATAATCATATTCTTGTAAAGTGAGCCACTCTTTAAATATTTAGTTTTTCCAAAAAGATGACAGTAGGGGAAAGATAATGGAATGGGGCTGATGGGCATGAACAGTGGTATTATATAAACTAAATGCTATAAAATAATATAAAATTATACAAAATAAAACAACTATACATAATATTTATTTTCATGGCTAGAGAATAAAATAGAATTTAAAAAAATAGTTGCTATTAAAAAATACATGATTTCACTAGACACTTTTCAGACTTTCTGACTTCTCTTAAGGCATGAAGTTCTTTGCAAAAAATGCTTAAAATTAGATTCAGAGATTCATTTCCTTTGTCCACTGATTTTGTATCAGTGAACAAAAAACTTTCTTTACACTGGTATTATGAGAGGGAAAAGCAAAGAAAAACAGTACAGTTTTCATCTGACCCTGAATGAAATGCTTTCTGACATAAATATCAGCTTTGATGTCATACATTTTGTTTCCCACAGACTGAAAACACTGGAATTTTTTTTTTGGTAATTCATCTCTGAATTTGCATTTGGGAATTTTTAAGCTGCATGCAGTTCCCACCACCAACCAATTGTGAACTCCCATCTTCTCAGTGCTGACATATTTTGTTTATTTAAAAAAAAAAGCAATACAAGGACCCCCTAATTTGATGATCTTCTGTTGTTGTACATAAAACAACTTAAATTGTCTATCACTTTACATACACACTGGTGGACGCAACCAATGATGTGCATAGGTAGTGTTGCTATGGATTTTGTATAGGCTTCAGTGTAGGGCTAAAGTGTTCTTGCTAAACAGCTTAATTAGATTTGTAAAAGACTGCCACTGTGATTGCACATACCATGTTCTGAAATGTTACAATAGCAGAAATGTTTAGCATTATCTGCAGAACTTAGTCTGCTGGGGGCAAAACTGATCTCAAGTCAGGAGTTTGCAGATCTCATGACAGCAAAGTACTGGAAGCTTTTACACTTGCAGTGTTACTCCAGTATATAGTATTATATTAGCATATATTATATTTTAATGGCAAAATGCTTTTTTAATGCATTTATTTTAATGGCAACAAACACGACCATCAAATTTGTGTGTGCATAGTTGTTATAATATACGTAAATGATAATATAAATGATTTACACTGTAAATCTGCAATGTCTTTTTGAAACAATCATATAAGCACACTGCTACGTGCAAACCTGACCTCCCAAGTGGTGCTGCAGGACTTTTCCAGTGAACAGCTGTGGACAACACTGTTGGTCCAAATGCTCCAAGCTTACTGCTGAACAGAACGTTCCACTACCCTGGCACCATGCCTATCTAAATACCCCCGCACCTTCCCTTTAACCCCATGACCTCAGACTCTGTGACCTGTACACCGCTTGGTTTCATTGCTTGCTAGTCCCAGCTGCTTCCCAATGAGCAGTGGGATAGCGTGATGATGTGACGTGTCAGTAATAACCTTCAAACTCAGCCCTTCGATCTGAAATTTATTAAGGACACAAAGAAATAAATAAGGAAATAAACTTACTTAAATCTGTATAAATAGAAAATGCGTATGTATCAGTCACCCTTTCAACCTCAGCCTTAACCTTGGATTCTGGATGAAAAGGAAAGGAGAGAAACTAGTGGGCTAGATTTGGTTTGGAACTCCAGCTGGGAGGTCAGCTCTCCTTAGGGACAATGTGAGGATATGACTGTTTAATGACACGCTCTGATAAGACACTTGGGAGAGGGAGGGGACGGGGGGAACAGAGGAACAGAAGGAAGCCTAGAGTCCAACATGGACCAGTTTTCTCACTGACAGTCATTTGTTCCACAGCAACAAAAGGTCACATAAAACCTGAGTGACCTTTACTCTTGTGACTATGAAGACATTTTTATCAGTATAAGGGACTTTACACACCAAGTCTGTGTTCTTTCATATACATTTTTTTTAAAATCTGTTATCCATAAAACTTTTAAGCACAAAAACCATGCGTGATGCGTTATTATTCTTTTATTATTCTATATTCATTGTAAAAATTCACAAATATGAAAGACAATTGTGTCATCAAGCAGTGACGATGATTTTGCGGATCTCTCACTTCTTGAAAGTAGAAAAAGAAGAAAAAATTGTGTCCATCTAAACCTGATAAGGAGTCCAGAGCAAGGAATGTTTCACTTGCTGATAAAGGAGCTACAGAATTATCCTGATCATTTCTAGGCCTATTTAAGGAAGTCACAGGTCCAGTTTGATGTACTACTAGCAATACTGGAGCCACACATTCAAAAAAGACCAACAATTTCCAGGATCCAGTTGATCCTGAACAGCAGAAGTGAATTAAGTGAATGAATGAATTTATGAAGTGAATCAGCTTATCGGGTGCCATTATGGATGAAGATATTTGCATGTTTGGAGGCTCTGAGTGGTCAAACAACTCGCTAAAGGCTTTTGATGGACCTGGACTGAAAACTGAAACTTAATGACAGACAAAAGTATCAGATTCTATGTATAAACATGACTGACACGACATGTGGTCATATTTTTTTTTAATGTGTGACAATTACAGACTTGGTATGCAAAGGCGTTAAGAATTTTTAGAACCAAGATATGCACCATTAACATATGAATGCTTTTTCCTGTTCTCCAGAGCCGACATGGAAAGAAATGGAGTCAAATGAAAGTTTCAAAAGGAACTTCCTCACAGTTAGGGCTTTTTACCCACCGAATAAACCTTGAGACAAACTATTTGTTTATGCTTTAAATCTCTGTCATGACATGTGAGAGCTAATATAGCAGGTTTACTCAAGCAATGCCCATAAATTTCTGGTTATAATTCTATCATAATAGCAGTTACACAGCAAGTGGTTCATCAGAGAAACTTAATAATAAGAAAATGAAAAACATGGTTTGGTAAATGATCACAATTTTCAGTCATCCAGTAGCAGGACAGATTGATGAGGTAATAGCTGTTTAATGGTAGCCTAAGGAAAACAGTGGAAAACAATCACCTCTCTATTGTGCTCTGTTTCCTAAGACAGTACAAGTGATGAGCAAACAAGTTGCATGTATCCATGAGCATTTTATCACATCTTGAAGGCCTCATTAATGTTTTTATCTGTCCTACCGGACAATAGGCTCTGGATTGCTGCTTTGTCTATGTAGGATTAGCAAGCAATTTAGATAACCATATCTCAGTGTCTAGACACTCAGGCAAAACTGGCTGCCTGACAATGTCACACGCTGAAACAGTGAAGTCCTATAAGACCTTTGATTCCTGTCATTCCCAAAGTACCGAAGAACACCTGCAGTTAATGGTTGAACATTGTTTGTTTGTGAACAAGCTTTGAAGAAAGATGTTGAAGATGTTTGAAGAGAGAATGGTTTGTAAAAGGAGCGCCGAGATGAAGGTGAGAAAATATGCATTTGAGGAAAGGAATGCCTAACAGACCCACCATCTGGAGAGCTGATGAGCTGCGTCTCAGATGTGGTGGTGAAAAGCAGCTCAGTCTGCTGTGGAGACATGGAAAGAATTTTGGTGGGATGGAGGAGGAAGAGACAGAATAGAAATCCAAGAATGGGCAGAAATGTAAAATCATGGCAGTTGGTGTTGAATTAGAATTGAATTAGCACAGATATCGCCTTCCTGCCCACCTTTTAGAGAAAATGGCTGTGGCTGTTAGATGAACTCAAGAGAAGCCACTGATAATACAAAAGGTATAATGGAAAAAATGTGTCAGCCTGAACGAGTAAGTGAAGCTGTAATGCAAAGGCAGCACTTTTCTACATTCTCTCACTGGGTTTTCCCTCTTTTTTCACCCCCAGCATTACAGACTTAGCAGGGGAGCATTTTTTTAGACACTGTGTCCTATAATAACAGGCCTCACCGTCCAACACCCAAACCCACAGGGCAGAAGCTAAATGTGAAGAGGCAAAAAAAGGAGGATGGTGGAAAAGTGGATGGGTAGGTGGATAGGGCTGGGAACTAGTCCCACTAACATTAAAATGTAGGTGGTGAAGAATTTGGCCCAGTACATAATTGACTTGTTCTTAATATCAGGGTGCAGCTGAGTTGAGGTCTGTAGTGGGCAATTCTGAAAGGGTATGAACTCAAGAGATGATGCATAACAAAGGTTGTACTACAGCCTGACACTACATCCTCTCCAGCTCATGAAATGCAATTAGATTAAAGCAGCTGCATTCTAAAGAAGTGAGCATGCTCATAAGAACTGCAACACTTCTCTGCAGAGGTGTGAAAACCAGAAGCTGAAAATAAATATCGCATTCTCAAAGATGAGAATGCAACCTCATTAACCATACAAACCAAAACATGGGCAGCTCATCACTCAAACTTTGTGCTATGTTCTATATGCAGTGCAAAACTTTGATTGAACAAATTACAGCAGGCTAATTGGAGTACTGCTGAAATAAAATACCAAGGCATGCTCTTGTACGCCTCAATGTACTTGTAAGTATATTTATGAGTGATGAGTGCAGTTTGGGAAGAATATTACTAGTGTATAATATGAGAAAGTGATGACGCATCTGAGGATGAAGTTGTGTTAAGTCATTACTGTGTTTTTCCACCGATTTGCATTTTCAGTCCAGTAGCTTAATCTGCAAAGTGATACTAAAATAGTACTTTCTTGCAACAAATAGGAAAATTATGCTATGGTGATAATTTTGCACTTAGGTTATTTTTCAGTAATAGTTTATCTCACTGTATTGAATGATTTACCATGCATGGCATTATATGCATAATAATAGTAATTGCGTTGGTAATGCGTGTCAATACTTATTGTGATTAATAAAACACTGTGCATAACTTACTGGTGTAGTATGTTGTTTTCCCATCAAATGATTTAATAACGGATATCTCTATTAAATACAAATACTGCAATTTGTTATTTATAATGTTCATGATCACTGGGGACAAACAAGAGAATCAACAGAACTGACAGGAAATGTGGGGGAGTAAAAACACTCAAAGGGCAAGACTACCAATGTCAAATGTCACATATTAAAAAAGTGACATAGTGAAAAGTGCAAATAGGACAAATAACAGGAAACCTGAGATTTAAACCTCTGCCGTCGTATTGTCCTTCCTAAAATATATATATTCCACTGTCCTGTTCAGAATCTTATCAGGAATCTTATTGAAGCAGAAGCCAGGCCTAGTTTACTGATCTGATCTAAACAACAAAGCATTTGCAGTGGATAAACTGATACTAATATGCACCTACTGACCACTTTAATAGTAAAACCTGTACGGCTGATAATGCAATTTTCTAATTAGCTAATCATCTGCAGCAGTGCAATGCAGAAACTAATGCAGATGCAGGTGAGGAGAGTCAGCTGATGTTTATGCTGCCACAATTGGCTGAATGAACAGGGGTACAGGTGTGGTTATTAAAGTGGATGGTGAGTGTATTGATGCTGTCAAAATACTTAATGCTTGCCTGCACTACCTTTAGCACAATCGCTCTAAGTTCTCAATATTTCAACCTCATACGCTTGTTATACATCAAAAAAAAGTTCAGAGCTACTCCACCTTCATAACCACAAAGTAAAAATGACGCAATGATACTTGGTCTGTTCCTCCCATTTAGCAGAATCAGCCAGTTAACATTCTAAGAAAATATTGCTACTACCCGTCTGTGCTATTTTATATGATTTCTCAGAAAGCTCAAGAGGATCATAGAGCTCTGCTTGTAAAAGGCATGTAACACTTCATTCACATCATTGTGACTAACTGTAATTATGTACAGTATAATTTCCCTGTAAGAATGAACTGGTCGTTAGTGGTCCAGCCTGGCCTGACTTAAACGTCTCATAAAAATCTTTTACACTAATATCTTTTTAACATCTTGATAATCACTGAGACAGCCATCAGAATGGCATTTCATGTGATGCTCAAGGGTTTAGAATGGAGAATGTAGTTGTGTTTTATTTGCATCAACTCTATCATCTGAAATAAGTCTAAACAGTTATAACTCAAAACATTATTATTACTATCATTTCATCATAGTGCATTTTGTAGTTAATAGTACTTGTACTCTGTGCAGTAACAGTAAAATGCAATATAATGATCAGTATATCCGAGACTTTTGAGGCCTTACAGGTCTGCCTGTAAAATTTTGGGGTAAAGGTAAAATTAATGGGTAAAGGCTACTAGAATGGTGGCCACAGGCAACAGATGTGTTGAAGTCTGGAACAATAAGTCATAACAATTTTAATGTACTGTATAATTCTGAAAACCACCCACTTTCCTCAAATAAAATATGTTTTGAACTAACAACAGTTCGTTCTGACCGAGTAATTTGATTGGACAGGAGGCATCCCATGTGTGCTGATATTAGAGTATAACATCACTGGGACTTTTAACTCTACATGTATCACTCCACTTTACAGATGTGTTCTATTAACTGTTAATTAGGCTACATTAAGGATTGTTATCTATCTTTGATATTGGATATTTTAAACTTTTTTAACAAATAAAAAACTGAAAAGTGGGGCGTGCAATATTATTCGGCCCCCTTGCGT
>JAOVVH010000032.1:20609141-20621161 GCA_028566435.1 Scorpiodoras heckelii | reverse complement strand
AACATGCAAACTCCACACAGAACGGCCCGGACTGGGAATCGAACCCGGATCATCTTGCTGTGAGGCGACAGTGCTAAACACTACACCACCGTGCTGCCTTTTAAATAAAATAAAATAAAAATATAATATAATATAATATA
The DNA here is from genome assembly GCA_028566435.1 of Scorpiodoras heckelii. Classification (NCBI taxonomy): domain Eukaryota; kingdom Metazoa; phylum Chordata; class Actinopteri; order Siluriformes; family Doradidae; genus Scorpiodoras; species Scorpiodoras heckelii. The sequence continues at coordinate 20,621,021 of JAOVVH010000032.1, read as the reverse complement.
ATAGAATAGAATAGAATAGAATAGAATAGAATAGAATATAGTAGTAATTATTTATTTGCCTTCAATTCATATTAAAAAATCATGTGGATGGCAGGGCGTGTGTGTGTGTGTCTCTTACGTGTGGATGAGATGGCACCAGGATGCACTATGATAAGAAGGCAAGTCTTTAGAGACAATGTGATGCTCTGGGCAATGTTCTGCTTGGAAACTTCAGGTCCTGGCATTCACATGGATGTTACGTTGACATGTACCACCTTCCTAAACATGGTTGCAGACCAAATTCACCCCTTCATGGCAACAGTACTCCGTAATGGCAGGAACCTCTTTCAGCAGCATGATGTGCACTGCCACACAAAATTGTTCAGAAATGGTTTGAGGAACATGACAAAGAGTTCAAGGTGTTGATGTTACCTTTAAATTCCCCAGATCTGAATCCGATTGAGTATCTATAGGATGTTGTGGACAAACAAATCTGATCCATGGAGGCCCCAGCGCACAACTTACAGGACTTAAAGGTTGTGCTGCTAACAACTTGGCAACAGATACCACAGACACCTTCAGAGGTCTTGTGGAGTCGCTGCCTTGACAGGTCACAACTGTTGTGTTGGCACAGTCAGAACCTACACGATATTAGACAGATGGTTTTAATATTATGGCTGATCGTTGTGTTTATATCCTGTGATTTCTTTATGCAAATGTAAAAAGAGAGCATCGGTGGGTGCACTTATTTTTACACCAAGCTGAATAAATAAATAAAAAAAAAACACAAATGCATACTGTTTCCTGCTCTTTTTAGTGCTCTACAGCGAAAGTTCTCCTTCAGTTCTATTTCTACATCTTTCCTGTATTATGTTAATAAATAAAACTCCACTTAAGTGCAGGTTCTTCTCCAAGCTGCAATATCTTACAAAATGACTAACACATAAAGCCAATGGCTGCATTGCTTTTAAGAATGTGGAGAGAAGAAAACAGCTGTATAACTAGCAAACGCTTAAAAAACATCTCAGAGAGAGAGAATTTTCCCACACAGCTGTACGTGTACTGCACGCAGTTTCTCATTCTGAAAGCTTGCACACATCACTACCCTCCTCTCCACCTCCCCCAAATAAGGCGATGGAGTGTGTGACAGAGTGCAGCCACATAAGGGACTTTTTCAGCATGATTATTCAGATGGGCTAAAGCTATTTCTTCTCATGATTCATGACCAGTGCGCTCTTTTTCTACAACTCCTTCAGCTTTAATGTGGGAAAGCAAAGTTTCCCGATGTTCATCCTTCAGAAGCAGGAATCCTTCCCAAACCAGAATCATTTCAAAGCCTAATAGCAAAAAGCGACTTGATGTATCTGGAAGTCATCTTCTGTCATTTATGAGGGAAAGGTGGGAAAATATGTGGCTCTTACCACACCACAACACCCCACACCACACGAGCAGTTGACGTCATTTACCAGGGAACCATGGGAAATGATTTGACCAGAAGTGATGGTAATGAAGTGGAGCAGACGAAATGAGACCTACAGGCAGTACCTCAGTATCACTAACACTCCGGAAAGGAATGTCTTTTTACAGAGACCAATCTCCACAAGCCTAGGGGCTTATCAGAGAGCATGTGGGTGGAGAGATAAGAGAGGGAACTGCGAGAGCGGGAAAGCATAAGTGAGTCAAGGAGGAAGGGGTTAACTGTTGGGGCGTGAGAGTAAGTAAGTGGGAGAAAACCGTTTACAAAATGATTGAGGAGCCTCAGAAGTTAGTAAGGATGGATCGAACGGCTGAGAATGTTGTGATGTACAAGACGAAAAAGCTTTAAAACCAATCTGCAAAATCGGTTTTAACATAAGGAGCCTCCCTACTGGGGCTTAATAAGTAAAAGTACTTTCATGAAAATATATACCCTTTACAGCTTCTTCAGTGCTGCTTTGGATAATTAAGGGTTCTTACCTTCCTGAACAGACGTCTGATAGGGAAACACTCCCACAGGGTCCTACCTTTAAGGACTCCCTAAAAAGCCAACCAACGAGCTCTACATTTTCTACATGGAAAGAATTATATCATGGTTCGTTTACAGGAAATTCAGATTGTAATCAGGTGAATAGCTGGTTGAAAACTTTACGCAAGATACAAGGATGTTTGCAACACTATACAAATGTCTTCATATATGGCGAGTTTCAGTTATAATCAAATCATCCCTAAAGGCAGTCTCTTCCTGTATTTATTTGTCCCAGAAATTCCTACTGACTACAATAAACTGACAAAGCACTGCCTCTTTTCACTGCCCCTCCCTCCCTCTTACTCGTGCATACGAAAAAAAGGAAATTCTGATTTGGAGGGAGATTAAAACCGCAACAGTGTTTTATGCAGAACATGGACACATTCCTCTATAATCTGCAGTTTATAGCTTGCCTTCTTTCAATAAATGGTGTCTGGCTTTCACACAAAAAACAACTTCAAGAGAAAGTTTCCTTATTAAATGATTCACTCTGTAACTGAGCAACAAGAGGTTATGTGACTCTGCACAAATTAAAGGGGGGAAAGGGGACGTGAAAGAAATCAGTTTCCATAAAGACTTACTCTCTTTTTAATGTAATTATAGATTTAATAGAATTAACCCCTCAAAAGAGTGGAAGAGTGTGAAGGAGTGAATACTTTTCAGAAGAACAGTGGATTAATCAATCAAATGAAAGCTGTGTTTTGATTAGATTAGATTAGATTAGATTAGATTAGATTAGATTAGATTAAACTTTGCCATTGTGCAGAGTACAGGTACAGAGCCAATGAAATGCAGTTAGCATCTAACCAGAAGTGCAAAATACAGTATTACTACCATTATTATACACAGATAAGGTGCAAGTGATGATTACAGGTGTATTTTCTTAAAGTGGAATTTTGCCCAAAGGGTGCTGACAAATGCTAGGACAAGAAGACAGACAGGCAATGAGTCCTGAAAAGCATAAATAAATAAGATACAAGCAAGACTTTGAGTTTGGAAATTCCTTTCTCTACTATATGTACTAAAAATCATTTCCAGATGTCAAACACAAATGTAAAAAAACAAAACGTTTTTTTTCATTCAAGCAACTTAACATACAGTGTCATAAAGAACTTTAATCCTTACGTCTACAGCCCAACTTATATACACACAATGCATCAACATTGTCACATCTCTACCCCATCAGTTTCCTTTCACAGCCTCTTTTCATCTGTAAGGTCACACATTGTGTAGACTGACTTACAGGAATGAGTGAAAATGTCACCTGAGAGTCGAGTCGATGTGTGAATGCTCTCGGTTACTGAGGGCTTGTAACAGACAGCCAGGGTCATGGCCAGCCAGTTCATATGCTTGAGGAAATCTCATGACCTCAAGGTCCAAGCTTTCCACTCAGCTGAGGAGCAACAGCCAGGAATATGGGGGTAATCGCCCTTTTAATCCATGGGCACACAAATATTAGGCTGGACATCTAAAATAACACACCACCATTTCTGGAAATATCTGCATCATGACTGCGACAAGACAAGTGGTGGAAAATAGTGAGGGAATATAGATTGTAATTGTTTTCCCCAGAAAGTAGAAAGATGGTTTTATAGCACGGCTAGTGGGATACATCAGCGGGACTGTAATCTTGGTACATGCTGGTGCAAAAAAGTTCTGAAGGAAGAAAGAGGTTTCTTTTAAAAGAACCTCGACTATGAGTCAGAATAACAATTTTCTATTTTAACTTCTGAAACTTTTTTTTTTATTTTTACACATACGAGTGTAGTGTGTTTTAACTAATGTTCAATTAAAGGCCTTTGTTTACACCCCAATTAAATAAAAAACAATAAAATAAGTGAGATTAGAAAGTGGAATTTAATTTTAAGATTAGCTAAAAGCTCTGCTGTACATTACCATGGCAAGGTAAGAAAATGGTTTAACAAGTATCCGGATTAACATTATGAGGGCCTGCCTTCTCCTTTAAATGAGAAGCAAATTAATGTTTGTTTGGGTTAATAATGTTACAGATTGTGATCACATGCTGTGTCTTTGAGTCAAGTATAATTCACTCAATACAGAAGAAGTGGTGAGTCGTTCAGCCTTTGCATTAAAGGGTAGTCTACAGTCGCGCATGAAAATGAATAGGTGATCAATAAAAACAAAAGAAACATCTTAATCAGTGTGACTAGACATACAAACCCTTAACAACACCAGCCTAATGGTGACAAAGCGTCTGCATACTAATTAATCAATGCACAATAGAATTGTTTAAAAAAAGGTCTGTCTGATAGTATCATTACAGATTATCAGTGTCAGTAGAGAAAATGATTACCAAACTGAGTCTACTGTTTTCTTTGGGTGTAGTCCTACGTCAGCAAGTGTCTGGCGGATGCAGTTTTATAAACAGAAAAAAAAAACACTTAGAAAAGGTCCTCCTTAATAGGAAACTTTACCGACTTCCTGATGTCAAGAGCTTTCAACGTCACAGCAGCAGCTCTCTAGGAGGCAAACTGCAATGATTAAAGCAAAAACAATGTACCAAGATCGAGAAATGAAACAGGAATTTGTTTTTTTTTGTTTTTGTAGGAGGCAGTAGAGACAAAGGTGGCCGGCTATTTTGTGTGTTAATTCAGGTAACATGCTGGGTCTGCACTCACACAGGGAGGGGGATGTCTGTAGACCGCGAGTCAGTGGGTGGGCCTGGGGGCAGGGGACTGACAGGACCAAAAGCCAGATATGGCTTACTTGTGCCAGTTTGACCTCCAAATGAAAACCACAAGTGTTAAAAACCATTTGACAGGTGAAAAGGACACACAAGTCAGTGTAAGTCAGTAGCAAAATGCACTGTAACACACACCATAACATGTTATGTTAAAAAACCAAAGCAAACCTATTCATTTCCAAAATCTCTGCAAATGTTTGAAATGCAGCTTCCATGCTTTGCTCCAACACTAAAAAAAAGAAAAAAAGCACGCATGTATTTCTATTGTTCTGTGTGCTGTGCTGTGATGAAGAAGGGTGGTGGTCAGTCTGACTGAGAGGACACCGTGTTCCCCATGGAGCAAGCGCACTGACCAACACAGCCCAGAATGACCTCATAGGTGTTTCTTAAGGAAATCCCTCTCCTTCCAGCCACAATGACAGAAATTCCTGTTTAAAAAAAGCCAAGCCATCCTCCTAGTAAACACCATATCCCGGCCTTTTACTTACGTAATTCCTTACGTAATTATTTGCCATTACTCATGATAAACACTCATATTTTTCTTTCTTTTTCTAGACAGGATAGGTGCAGGGCCCTAACAACAACAACAACAACAACAACAAAACGAACGGCTTGTCTTACACACATCGATCTATCTACAAGCAAGTGATATTTCTGTTTCTGCTGCATTTTTACAAATAAAACAAGAGGCTGCAAACCATAAGTTGCATCAGCGTTGGCAAACTAAGAGCCAAAGAAATGTAAGGTCTCATTTTTTTCCTTCCTGGAGACTGATTCAACTAATGAGCAGGTACATAGACTCATAGACATATGCTCTGCATCTGGGTAAACTTGATAAATACAGGGCCATGACTCTGGTCATCATTACAACTGATATTTAGTTATTTAGTTATGATGTGAACTTGATCTTTCAGTGCTTTCTGCTTTTGTGTTTGTGTGTGAGTGAGAGAGAGAGAGAGAGAGAGAGAGAGAGAGAGAGAGATTTGGAATGGGAGAATAGAGGTGTGAAAATACTCAAAGCAAAGCTTACACTAGGTTTCTTGTTCACTGTCTCCAAAAGCCTTTTTTTTTTTTTTACATAATACATAATAAAACACTCAGAAGGCTCTGTGTATCATGTGTTTTACCAAACCTTAACCATGTTGCCAACTAATTTCCATACAAACGAGGTCATCATAAAGCTTAGATCTACATTGTCGTTATGCTTACCTAGAGGGGTGGTTTTTATTTCATTCCCACCTCTCCAAGTCCATCCAGTGGGGGGAGTTGGATGAGGGATGTTTGTTGAGAGAGAGAGAGACAGAGAGAGAGAGAGACAGAGAGAGAGACAGAGAGAGAGAGACAGAGAGAGAGAGAGAGAGAAGAAAGGAGGAGCAGCTCCATTGCAAGTCTAATCCTGTCTCAGACGCAGACGAGCCTTTCACTTCAGGCTGCGCAGTCGTTCCTGTGAGAGCGCAGAGGCTCACATCTGCCTGCTGAAATCTACCGGGGTGCGTATATTTAATATTTTTATACAGGCTTATGCTCTTATACATTTACTTCTTCCATCAGTGTAAGTTTTACTCGGAAAATGTGCACCCTTTTTGGAAATACGAGCAAAGTCGCAAAGTCGGGTCTTGTTTTCTGGTCATGCTTTAAACTCTGCAGAAACTCTCTTCTCTCCCCGGCTTTATATTAACTTTTACGCAGGACAGAATGTGCACATACTGTTTTCTAGTAAATACAAATAAAAGCGAGTGTTTTGCTATGTAAAGTGTAAATTCACGTTTTGTGTAAAGCAGAATGATGCATTTCACTTTCGCTCATTTTAAATTCTTGCTTATGCCGATTATTAAACTTTTGGCGCTCTTGAATAGATCCTTATATCTGCACTGTTGTTTGACTTTGTGTGTGTGTGTGTGTGTGTGTGTGTGTGTGTGTGAGAGAGAGAGAGAGAGAGAGAGAGAGAGTGTGAGTGTGTGTGTGTGTGTGTGAGGGCGCAGACCCGAGAGCCGTTACATTTAGTTAAAGACTATTTATAGGCAGGATTTTCTATGCACCGTCTTCACATTTCCATCTCCACGACTATCGAAAACGCCGTCTCATAAACAGGTCTTTCTGATGAAGTCACCGCACCGCCCAAACCACTTGTTTCAACCATGAGAAGTTTTTCTAAACGGTTTTATTGTTTTGCCTGGAGGCGTTTTATGCGCTGGGATGGTGAACACACCTTCCTCTTTTCTTCTCTTAATCAAAATGAATTTCTGGTTTGTCTCCAATGTCTGTCCAACAGCTTTACCTTTACTCTCTTTATTTTTTTCCCTCTTCCTCCAGTTGATAATCCTGTATGAGAAATGTGAGAAATCCTTATTCCATAAGAAATCATGAAAACCATCTACCAAAAACATTTTAAAGAATCAAAAGAATAAAATGCTATTAGTTGTTTCTAATAAGTTGATATTGTATCGATTCAAAGGTTCGATTAAAAATGCCTTCAATTTGTGTTCCTTTAGGTTCTTCCAAAAAACAGAGCCCTCTGGACATACGGATTCCTGACAGAACTGATTTAAGCAAGAGGTGAAGGATAAAGTTGCGCTTCCAACACAGGTCTAAACGAACCCCAGCTCTTTTTGGATTAGTTATAATTTTTCATGGTGGAATCATGAACTCCCAAAGGACTGGCTTGTGACAAGAGAGTTGCCATAAAGGAATTTTTATGGGATCAACGGAAGCATCACGTGCTGCTTTTGTTGCTGCAGCCCCAACAGTCATCACAAAGACCTCTACAACATACCTGAGCAGAATGTTCAAGGCGTACCAAAGCAACGTGGTCATCGTAGAACACTACAACGTCACAGGAAAGCTGAATGAGAGCAGGTACACGGAAGGCATGAAAACTGTAGATATTGTGTTCCTTAACATCTGTCTGCTAATTGTGCTGGAGAATGCAGTGGTTCTTGCAGCGATTTGGAAGAATAAAAAGTTCCACCTGCCCATGTACTACCTTCTGGGCAACCTGACTTTCTCGGACTTGTTGGCAGGATTTACCTACATGGTGAATATCATAACCTCAGGGGCCAACACGCTGAAAATGACACCTGCCCAGTGGTTTATTAGAGAAGGTGGTGTTTTCATCACATTAGCTGCGTCCATCATTAGCCTCTTGGCCATTGCAATCGAAAGGCATGTTACTATGGTGCGGATGAAGCCATACCAGGGGGCCAAGCGTGGGCGCATGTTTGCTCTGATCGGCATAAGTTGGGTGCTTTCGATCTTCCTGGGTCTGCTACCTATTATGGGCTGGAACTGCATGGGCATCCTGAACCAATGCTCGACCGTCCTGCCGCTGTACTCCAAGAGCTTCATTCTCTTCTGCATTACAGTCTTCTCTGTTGTGTTACTGGCTATTGTGGTCCTCTACGTCCGCATCTTCCGAGTTGTAAAGTCCAACACACAGCGGCTGGATGGTGCTCCACAGCGTAAAGGTTTCTCAAAGAGGTCCCAGAAATACATGGCACTGTTAAAGACAGTCACCATAGTGCTGGGTGTTTTTATCGCATGCTGGCTTCCACTCTTTTTGCTCCTTTTGCTGGACTTTTTTTGTCCGGTCAAAGGCTGCCCGGTCCTCTATAAGGCAGAGTACTTTCTGGGACTTGCTATGATTAACTCATTACTTAATCCTATAATTTACACATTAACCAGTAAGGACATGCGTAAGGCCATACTGAGACTGCTCTGTAGCTCCTGTTTGATTACAAAAGATGGACAGGTGAGGAAGTTTGGAATAGCATTCCTGGAGTGCAGCACGAGTAAAACAGAGATGCCATCACACAGGCTTGAGGGCCTGGAGACAACAGTCTCCACAGGGAATTTTACACCATCTACTATTAAAGCTATTTTCCCCAAAATATCAAAGAGTGTTGTTTTGGGACAGTAATATTAAGGCTGAGTTTTAATCTGGGCTGGTATAATGAAGAGTATCTTGAGAAAATGTGCCAGTTAGTCAGTGTAAAGAAGAAACAAAACGTGTTTCCTTATTACAGAACTGATTACACAGCAGTAATAATTTTCAAGGAAAGCATTAGAGACAAGACTGCTTCAGAAAGCATTACAACTATTATTATGGGCCTAACCAGCATTTGAGAATTTTGTTGTTTACTAATTTACTGTGAGATGATCAAGCTGCAATTGAGAATTTAAACCTGTGTTCTCTTTAAATCCAATATGGTGTGAAGCAACATGCACTTAGGAGCAAACAAAATGCAAATATGACATGTTTTTAGATATTGCAATAACTAGGATTTGGGGTTGTCCACCACTGTCTATGATTTGAGATTTGTTGGTGTGCTTCAAGCAAAGCACATACCATATGGTGTAAAAGTGAAGAGACTGCATTTCCAGAAATGTGTTTATAGACCGTGCAGTGTTCACCGAGATCTGCTGCCCGAGACATGCAAAATTAACCTTGATCCTCAGAGATCCTTGGGCAGCAAGCATGACAGACTTGTGGGAATTGATGCCAGTTTTATCACCATAACAAATGTGTTCAATCCCTCTGTTAGAGTTACTCTAGAGTAACTCCAAACTTTATGCAATTAAAACATTTCTGTAGCAGATGCAATGGAAACAAAATCTGTAAAGGATGATGCCATGTTTTGTAGCTGATTAGAAAGTGATTAGTTCAGTGTTAATATGCATATGTGGAAAACAATATTTATGTCTTTATGTCTTGTAAATAAAATAAAAGGCAGTATTTGATAATTTTTTTAATTGTTTGAACTTTTGCTAAATTATGATACTCAAATGTATATATGTACCTTAATAATAAAGATACGTCTTTATATTACATCTTTTTTGCTCTGTGCTATTTTCTTTCCACTTTTTCACCTACGGCAAAGGAGGTATGGAATTCACTTGCTTGCGATACTGAGTTCGCTACAGCAACCTGATGCGTCAGACAGCAAACCAGCTGTTCTGCTGTATCACATGATCTACAGACTTACTGGAACGTGCAGCGAGGCTTGAGGCTTTTTTGCATTGTTTGGTCACAAACAAACAAGCGAATCAGGGGTCTTGTGACTTGGGTGGGGGAATGAAAGCATGCAGGCAGCACCATGCCTGTTTGTTTATATACTGTATAATCTTGTTCATTAACTGGCATTTAGTCATTTTTTTAATCAAAAAATAGGTGCTCAGAAAATTGATTACATACTGATGTATGATGACAACAAATCAAATAAGTTTAAAATATCAGGCCTGTGTATAAAGCTGGTTCAATGTGCATTTGACTGAATAATCATTATTTTGACCCTTAAAACTTGTCTTAATTAAAATGATGTGGTCAGATTTTCCTTAACATTTGGCATTAGGGTAAAATTCAGTACATCTTAATAAACCTTTAAAGGTTTGAGAATGCAATTCTGATCACTTCACACAGTTCTACAATAATTTCTTAAAAAAAAAAAAAAAGCCATTAAGCGGCTTTATGTGAACTTGGCAGTAAATTAGATTTTTTCAAGAGAAAACTTGATTATGCCATTGCATTAACCGGAATGTCACTAAGCTGCACTAGTGACAATGTGGTCTAACCTCAATGCAAGACGTGTGCCAACTCTGCCCCTGTCTTGGCAGGAAATTTCGAAACAAGGTCACCGACTCGTGCCAGGGTAGAATCAGCCCGAAGCATGAATGTTCAACGCTCACCCACTCACCCACCCCACCACAGAAACTTCGCATCTGTACCCTGACTCATTTGTTAAGTGACAATGAGCAAAAAACAATCATCAAATAGTCACACAATTAAAATTATTCACGACCGTGTGAAACTTTCTACTTTAACCTTTCGCATAAATAAAACAAATATCTGTATTTCTCCAGAAACATATCTTCTGGGGGAAAAAAGCAGAACTTTTAACTGAATAGGAGCAAACAAGTACGTCGGGTTAAATCTGACGATTTGAAAATCAGCACCATAGAGAAAATTCCATTAAAGGGAGCAGTATTCATCTGATGTACAGGAAGTAACCAGAACACTGAAGAAGGACTACACTTAATGAACTTCTACCCAACTGGTTCTCAGTCTGAGTATATGATGCAAAGAAAACAAAAGCACGCAGTGCAAACATTCACCTTGTTCTGTTAAGACACTCGTTCAATGAAACCTGATACCCGACACCAGTAACTCTCTCCTAAGAAACATTACTGGCAAAAAAAAAAAAAAGCAGACAAAGCTCATACTACAGGGTGTCTCAAAAGTAACTAATCAATAAGCATAAATCTAAAGTTGGTTTTTATTCATTAAACAATATGTGTTCAACTTTATGAGCTACGCACATTTTTTTCAACCTCTGTACCAAGTTTCTTTGAATTTTGCTCAACGTATTCGAATAGAAAATATATTCCTTTTTGTTCCTGACATTTCAGACACTGTAGTAAACTTTGTGCATTAATCAGGAAGTACATTTCAAACTAACCGGGCTTTTTACTGTACAAGTCAAACTTGTTGAACACCTTGTAGGTATAGCTTAGTTTTTTCCATTCACAGAGTGTTGATCATCCGCATTAATCATCCTCTCCGTGCGTATTTTCTGACCACATGGCGAGTGCTGGATGGTGATTTAAAAGGTGATGGACTGTTATTAGTCCAGCTTAAAATCCCAGCACTACATCTGTAACTGATATGGCGATATCATTGTATCACTTGTAACACAACACGCTGTGTTTATTTTGTATTACTAACTTTAAGAGAGTAAAAAAAAAAAGAAAAAAAAAGAAAATGAGGCTGGTAAGGGAAAAATCATCTATAACTTATAACTTAAGTGAACACTTGTCTTGTCTCATGGGGAGTGTCATTCTTTAATAGTGAAAATTTATAATCGGTAAATTGCTGTTGTATAAGAAAAATAGAAGACTTAGTGCCATGCTGTTGTTGGAAAATAATTAACTTTAGTATCAATGATAATGCATTACACTAGCCCGTCATTGATTATTTTCCTGTAACATATCGTTGTACCACTTACGTAGCTGGCATGTACCATCTGTAACACTCCTTTCCAAAAATGTTGTATACTAAAGGTACTAAAATAAAACTAAACTAAAATATACACTTATAAGAATTGTCAAAATAAACCAAAGTCATAAAACAGTGAAAATGTTTGTTTGTGAGAGATTACATTCCTTGCCCAGAATCTCACCCAAGTGAAAGAGGTACTGG
>JAOVVH010000032.1:20504910-20517008 GCA_028566435.1 Scorpiodoras heckelii | reverse complement strand
TTTGGACTGTGGGAGGAAACCGGAGTACCCGGAGGAAACCCACGCAGACACGGGGAGGACTCCACACAGAAAGGACCTAGACCACTCCACCCAGGGATCGAACCCGGGACCTTCTTGCTGTGAGGCGACAGTGCTAACCACTACACCACCGTGCCGCCCTCCATAAACACACAAGGTGACTAATTTTTTGTCTGTTGTCTTAGTTGCTACATTTAGTTCTGATCACTTTTACAAAGTAGGGAGTGGTTTGGCTGCATTGCAGGTGGGACCATGTTTGTGTATCTACTGTGAGTGAGAAATGTGTCTGTCACCCCTTTTTCCCTTTTCATTTCAGTTCTCCTTTCCCCCATTGTTCCTAATAAAGAGACATTTTAAGGAGCAGAAAAAGGGTGGAAAATGGATTCTAATAATGTTTCATAGACTCTACAGCCACTTACATTTACTGCCACTTCCATTCTCATTTCATCTGTGCCTGAGAAACACAATTCAATGATCAAGCACACAGCTCACTGAGGAGAGGAGAAATATATCTGTGAAACAAGAGGAGGATAAATAAAAGTCAAAGTGTGCTTCACCACCCTGACAAGACACAACACCTGCCATACACGTGCCATTTCTGTCCTGTATTGTGACCTCTTCGTTCCCTGCAAATACACACACATACACGCCGAACTCAAAACTACTGACAGCTGGACCAGTCAGTTTCACCCACTGAGACCCGTTTGAATTCTTGATCAGTGACATTCACGCACTGTTTTCTTTAGTCATTGTTTGTTGTTTCCCTTCTTCTCTTTCAACCTTTGCCCTCTTATTCATTGCACATTTCTCTACTTAGCTTTTACACTATAACCTGGCACTGTTCCAAACTCCACATAAGAGACTCAAAGCTGTTTTATAATGTAGTAAGCAGTGATGGACTTAGAAGTAGCTGTGGAAATGTTTTAGCCAAGGGTTTGCATTTATAAACTGTGATAAAGGAATATTGCAGAATACTAGCCCTTATTACAATTAAAGCACTCCTCTACTTGAGAGCACATCATCCAAAATCTCACTCTCGCTTCAGTGGATAATTTCACCAGGAGACTGTATATTTGTACTGCTGCTGTAATCCTAAACACTGCCCTGTGCTCATCCCAGGACTCTAAATTACAGCATTTTCATAACGATCATTCAACACATAATACTTTTTCACTTTGTAGAATACAATACTACTATCCACAGAATGGTTTCCCTTCTGAGTCTGGTTCCTCTCCGGGTTTCTTCCTCATGCCTTCCCACAGAGTATTTCTTTGCCATTGTCGTCTCTGGCTTGCTAATTAGATTTCTGTCAAGCTGCTTTGTGATGTCTGTTGTTGTTAATGCTGTACAGATTTGAATTGAATATCATAATAACTGAAGTAGTTTGCCATATTTCCCGACAGCTGGAATTATGGCAACACATACTGTACGTAGAAACTATTCAGCTGAGAAGAATAGTTCAAAGCTTTTCTCTAACCTGTCCCAGGCTTTTTCCATGTCTCAGTGAATTAATGTTCTTTTCCTGCACACTTCAGTACTCTATTCTGACTGAATTTACTTACTCAACTCTCCAGCTGAAGTGCCTCTCGGCTTGATCCTGGGCCCACTTTAGTAAGGAGGATGTGTGTCCTGAATTAAGGAAACTGTTCTATGGAATAGAAAGGCCTGAGTCACTGTAGCTTGGCAAAGCCTTTGAGGTAGAAGGAAAAGCAGATATGCAGGTCTGCAGACTTTCCAGCTCCTAATACTGTATCTACTACATTATGCCAATGTGAAATGTTTGGAAGTCTAGTCTTCAAAGGGCTGTTTGCCATTTTAAGAGCCATCTGCTGCCTTCTAGAGGAATTGCAATTATAAGGAAAACACTGGAAGGCCTTCTCAGTCACCGTAGCACTTTTTTTGTTGGAAATAAGTATGCCTTGTGGGCTGCTTATTAAGGAAATGGGAGCATCACTGAGGAGTTCTCTTCAGGCTGTGTCAGATTTCAGTGCCTGAAAATCCTTAATCCTGAATGACACAGAATCCTGAAATGAAGAACTAGTTTCTTAGTTTACTAGGTTCATAGAATTACAATATTACACATGACAGTTCCTCTCTAACAGGGGTATTAATCTAAAATGTGTAGAATTCCTTTATTGCAAAAGTCCATAAAAGCAACTAACATGACTGAATGGTGACAACTGTTACATTTTAATGCTTGTTAAAAAAAAACTAATGTTGCTGAACACTCATATGTTTATCATCTGTTCCTCACTATATTTTCAGGTACTCGGCTCAGCACAGTGAAATCGATTGCATTTATTTCTGGAAAGCAGCCCACAAGTTAACAGTATCTGCTCTCTGATATATTGCTTAGAAATATGATGTTTATAGGTCTTGAAACCATTAAACATTATAAATTTTAAATGCATAACTGGCCTGCAGCCTGTTTTTGCATTTATGTAGCTGCCATACTTTGAAATACTCAATTCAAATCAATTCAATTTTATTTCTAAAGCACATTTAACAATGGACATTGTCCCGAAGCAGCTTTACAAATACATAAATCCAGACATAACTTATAGGTATTATCCCTAACTGTTATCCCTAATGAGCAAGCCAGGAGTGAAAGTGGCAAGGAAAAACTCCCTGAGATGTTAAGAGGAAGAAAACTTGAGAAGAACCAGACTCAAAAGGAAACCCATCCTCATTTGGGTGGCACTGGATAGCCTGACAATAAATAATCCCTTCTATAACTCAGTGCCATATAGAAAAAAACTGCAAATGTAACCAGTAAATTGATGAAAGTTTTAACACTGTTGAACTGTACGCTGATGGAGATTTGACTGATAGAGGGCAAAACTGTTCTTGGCAATTAGTCCTAGCCAGAATAGGAAGCCTGCTTATATCAGTTGCAAAGCAAAATGGCTTCTAAGAGTATCTGTAAGCTGTCCATCAATTACAAAGAGATTCAGAACATGAACTGTGTGATTCTTGTTTTAGGCATGTTACTGTGCAAAACTTGCTTGAAAAATGTACATGTACCTCTGTGTCTGATGTGAATAAAGCTAAGAATGTCTGTAGGGGAGGTACTAAACAGTGGCTAAACAGGTGCAGCTTGCTGCTGCCAGGATTGCACACCAAACACACAAGTCAATCAGGCAAACTTCACTGAATATCACAGACTAATGACCAGCTGTACACTTGGTAGAGAAGTAGTGGGATGTGCGACTTGAATTTAAATATATGGGGGGAAAAAAATAAAAAAGACAAATGAAGTGAAACAGGAGGCATATGGCGAGACAGGCAGTGACAGAAAGAGGAAGTGGGGAGCACGTAAGGGCACTCATAACTGGAACACTGAACACACCACAGCAATGAGTACAGCTGGGACACTTGACTCGATGGGTAGGTTATATATAGACAGAGAGAACTGAGAATGCCCCTTACACACACTGCTCACAAGCACCCACCATTCCACCAAGCACCAGGACCTCGACCCCAAAGAGCACCACGTCAACCGTTCCTACTGCACGGTGGATATCCTCTTTCATTGCTTCGATTGGCTAAATGGCCCATGTCACACTTTCTCATGCTCCACCCAATAACACTTACCTCCTCCTGATGAAAGCATGAGTGTTGGCAGCTTATTTCCAGCTTTAAACTTAATACACAGTGAGGACAAGGGCACAGACAAGATTGCTGTCTGTAAAATTGACTGCCTGAATTGTGCTAATCCATTAGCAGAGAGGAGGGGGAACATAATTTAAAGTGAAGCACATGAGCAGGATAAACAGCTTTGGGAATGGGAACTGAAAAGGGTCAGAAAGTTGGAATATCATAATTCAGGATTAATAGCCGTCCATTTTGCCTATAGTGTACCAGTTTATTGATCTGGACCATGTACAATTGACAATATGGCAGTGGTAGCTCAGTGATTAAGATACTGGGTTACTGATCAGAAGATCACGAGCTTAAATCCCAGCACTTCCAAGCTGCCACGGTTGAACAAGGCCCTTAATCCTACTGCTCAGCTGCACCCTGTCTCAGATGAAAGTCACTTTTTGGTTAACAGTTCCAGCTAAATGTGGTTAATGAGAATATCTACTGCAATATGATAATATACTGAGGTTAATATTATACAGGCTTTAGATATCAATGTCCAGTGTAAAGAACTGATACTATTTCAACCCAACTTTAAAACAACCAATTCCCAGACAAACGGAATATGGTTGTTGTTGTTGTTGTTTTTTTACCTTTTCTGCTTTATTTTTTATTATTGTATACCACACACTGTGGTATTGCTTTTTTGTGGCAGACAAATTGGGGTGATTAATGACACCAGTGGTGGAAAGTTTTATCTCAAGATCTGCAAGGTGCCACGCAGTGCTAAATCATTTAGGACTTTCTAACAGGCTTGGTCCAATTAATATGCAGTTTGTGAAATCCAATACTCTGATGATGCCTTTAATCTTTCTACTCATCTTGTGAGATGTCATTAGATTAGACCCTAAAGAGCAGCAGCTTGAATAAAATATTTGCAGAGTTTCAGTTTTTATTTTAAAAAAAAGAGAGAGAGAGAGATGGATTAGGACTAATAAATGATTACTGTGCAGCTGAAAAGAGGTTCAAGACAAAAAGCAAATACGTTTATGCTTAGGGTGGCACAGTGGGTAGTTTTTGAGCCTCACAGCTCCAGGTTTTTGTGGCAGAATCTACATGTTCTCCGAAAGTCCATGTGGGTTTACTCTGGGTTCTCTAGTTTCTTTCTAAATCCAAAAAAACATGCTACAGTATTGGCTACAGTAAATTGTCCTGAGGTGTGAATGAATATGTGGCCTAAAATATTTTTTTATCAATGTCCTGTCCCACATACCTAGGGTGCTCCCTCCACACACCCTAGTCTTGCTAGTAGCTAATGGTAGCTAGGCACTTATGCCAGGTGCATGCACTAATTTAGGATGTTTTAAGATTAAGGACCATTAAGAACCAACCGTGATCTAAAGCTTTAACCTTTAGATGTGTGTGGAATGATGGGAAACATGAGGGATGGGATTCTGCAGGATGGAAGCACATTGCATAACATGCCATCTAATCATAACCAAAAATAACCAAGAAGAAGTATAAGTTATACTGTATTTTATTTTATTCTGATAATATTAAGCAGATGAAAAGGCAATGGAGTGTGAATTCTCATCATAAAAAAGCAAAAACTTAAAATGAAAACGCTAAATGAAATCGGGACAGGCAACAACAGAAAACACGGAAAACATTGTTCATGCCTGTCCCAGATAGAAATCCATGGTGAGGGACAAATGTTTTCAAAGTGACACAGAAGTTGCCTGTTTTCTGTTGGGTTGGTTATTCAACCCACCAATCACAATGAAGTTTGCTTTTTGAGAGCTTTCAAAGACATTACAAAGACATTTTTTTAATGACAAATTCTGCCTTCTGAGTTGTGATTGCCTACCAACCATACTCATACAATGCCCAGCCAATCCTAATCCAGAACATAGATGCTCCTAACCAATCACTGAGTAAAAGGCGGGATTTGTCAAAAAATGCGTGGGAAAATTAATAAAGCTGCAAAAACAGAATTGGTTGCTACAAGTCATCTGACATCATGCTCTAATCTGATCAATAATACAAAATCTAATCTGACACTGCTGAAAGCACTGTAATCTTTCTATCCAGGATTTTAACTCTGCAAACAGACAGCTTAAAATGTTACAACAATGAAGAAAAGTCAGTTACAATGCACTACATTATGCTACATACAGGCACCTAATGGCCACCGTAGGTTTTACTACACACTTGGACTGCCACTAAACCTCACCACTAGATGCCACTAAATCCTAAACACTGCACCTTTAATCCCCTAAATTTTGTTCATTTTGTTTTCTCACCAGATGGTGATAATACCACAGATCTTCTTGTTTATGAACATCTTGGCCGATGAAGAACAGATGTAGCACACTGCCGACATTTTGCTAATAGTCTTTGTTTTGAGTTGCAGCGTTGTCTTAGAAATACTGGTTTAAATCTGAAAGGAGCAGTGTATAAAATCACCCACCATGTATGATTATGCGGCTTGCATCAGTTAAGAGATGCCGTTTAAAAGATTCTCGGCATTAGGAATGCATGCGGGGGCTTGCAGATGTGTGGTGTGTAATAATGTTGGGGATGGAGGATGGTAGGAAATTGTGGGTGTGAAGAGTGACGCCATGTGCGCATCACATGCACAAATACGTTAACAGCAGGAGCACTCCAGTCTTTGGATCCCAGGCTGGCAGGGGTGGAAGAGCTCTCGTAGTGACAACAAAGAGAAGCTGATGCACTAGCAAGGTCAATATTGACAGTGTGCAACAGATGCCTCGAGCCTTACCTAAAGATCAAGGTCTGATACCCACACACGGGCCCTGATCCCGACACACACACACACTGACCTTAATGCAATGTGCACACATAAAAGCAAACATCCTTGAGAGAGAGTGGGTGAGCAAGCAAAAGGCTATCAGAAAGGGCACTGTGACAGCATGATTGCAAGGTCCTAAACGCTTCACAACACACACATAGACACAAACACACACATGCACGCACACACATGTAATGAGTGGTTGTCGGTAATAATATCAGCTTATGATTATAGCAATGCACAGAAAGCAGATAGGCATGCCTCTGAATCACAGTGGTTAGGGGCTTATGTGTGAACACACACACACACACACACACACACACAAACACACACCCACACACCCAAGGGTCTCCGTGACAGAGCAACTAGCTGGCTTACGTAAGTGCTGCCTCCTGAGCCATGTAGGGAAGGTTGAGTGAGCAAACAAGGAAGCCTCCCTCCATCCCTCTCTCCCTCCTTCCCTCCCTCTCTCTCTCTCTCTCTCTCTCTCCCTCCCTCCTCCTCTCTCTGTACGTAGGCGGCTTGGGCTTCGCTTGCATCTCTCGTCATGCTTCAGAAATCCACCAACTAATTTTGTTATCACTTGTCACCACATAGGCCATTAGAGTACATGCCATTTTCCGAAACAAGTGAACATGTCAATTAACACAGTCGTGAACACAGGCATCATGGGCTGATATGCTGTTTCAGCAGCAGCATTTAGGGAGAGGAGCATCTGCTGCTTGCTTTGTGAAAACTCACACACACACACACACACACACACAGACACACACACACACATTGTATTGTGGTAGTTGGGGGTACATTCTCTTGCACATGCATATTCATATCCACCTATAGTACAAAGTGTGTGTGTGTGTGTCTGTGTCTATGTATCTGTGTGTTTGCATGACAGTAGCAGAGACCCATCTGTACACCGTAGCTGCATCAGCAGGCTGCTTAGATACCACAAGAGGTAGATGGCTGGAGAGAGGGAGTGAGAGAGGGATAGGAGGAGTGGCTGTGAAGTCATTTTGCTGAAGGCTCTGTTACTCTCGGACTAATCCAACACTGCCACCTTGTGAAACATGAGGAACTGCGTCTAGTCTCTAGTCTGCGTTTATTTAGCAATTCCAATGTTCCCTTTCTCTCATTTATTGTGCTGATATTCAGCAGCTGCTTAAGTGCTTAAGCTTAATGCTGCTTAAGTGATACAGTCGACTTTTTTTCCCCTTAAATCCATTATGTGAAATCAGTCAGGACCTTTATGAGGAATTATAGGATCTAAAGCTTTAACTCTGAATAAGGTCAAAGCAGATACAACATCCCTGTAGATTTTTTTAAATACTTAACCTTATATATACTCAATAGCATGTGAATAACTAATTATTTCATCAATAATTGTAATTATTTCAGTCATTCCAAGCTTTCTAAATGATACATATTTATGATTATTACAGTAACACAATCTAGTATTAGGACTGCTTAGCTAGCTAGCTAGCGCTGGTGATCATATAGCTTTTTTGAATTTTTTTTAACTTCTTCCATTTTTTACCCCTTGAAAATTTTGGTCGAATATATCATATATTTTAACTTCACCAATCCACATGACGCTTGTTATGGTTGTAGCCCCATGTCTGACACAGAATAGAAGGGTTGTGTCCGTAGGAGTGTGTTGCCCTTCATGCTAGTGCCCCTGAAGTTGAATAGGCTTACAGCACTTTTTGGGCAATAGATTGGAAACTGTTTTTCCAAAATTATGACCTTTTTGTGGCAAGTGGAGCAGCGCAACCTAGTGAATAATGTTCAAAGCAAAATGCTAGCATTTCACTATTCAATATCTTGTGACACAAAGGCTCAAACTTCACAAAGATTCACACCCTGTATCACTGCCACATTCTTTAAATGCACGTCAGATTGCATGAAATTGCATCCATGGGGGTGCTGCAATGCACATACGTTTCAATATCTAAGCAGCAGTTTTGACATTTGATATGATTTCAATCACTTTATGTGGCAGCCATACTGCACACAAGTTGTGTTTTGCCTGACAGTTGTTTCTTATCATACTTCCTATGTCTGGATTCACAAAACTTTGTGACTACTTATATTCTATCAAGTTCTGTTGTACAATGCAATGAAAGTATTTGTATACACTCTAATCATTTTTTTAACCTTTTTTTTCACCCTTGTTGGTTGGGCTGGGTGCCTTGTGCGGGGGCCCAGCAGTGGAAGCCCCGATTGACAACCTGGAGTCCTAATCTACTGGGCTGCCAGTACCCCATTTGTATACACTCATACTGTTTAGCAAAATTTTACAAATAGCACTGCAACCTCACAGATTGAGGATCTCCAATCCCACATATTTTGTCCGTATCCAGCCTCCCAGTAGACAGACTGGCTAATCAAAACCTGCCCCTGGGTGTGACTAAGTGTATGAATGTGTGTGTATGTGTGTGCATTGTGCAGGCTGCCTTTTAATGGACAGGCAACCCGTTCAAGGCGTGTTGCTGCCTCACACCCAGTGCTCCTGGGATAGGCTCCAGATCTACCCTGACCCTGACCAGGATAAATCGCTTACTGAGGATAAATAAACGAACGAAAAAATAATAACAAGAAAAAAAAGGGCACATTGTGTCATTGGATGTGAAGCACAACAACAAACCCCTTGTGGTAAATTTCTGGGTGATAAATGTGAGTGAGTGAGTGAGTGAGTGAGTGAGTGAGTGAGTGAGTGCGTGAGTGAGTGAGTGAGTGAGTGAGTGAGTTACAAGCTAGGTCCATGAGGTGCTTCACATATAAAAACTTGAATAAATTTAGGTAAGTTAGTATGTGATTTGTAGTAATTAATTAGCACTTACTTTTGTACTTTGTACTTTTGTAGTAATTAATTAGTGTTTTTACTGAGGCACTAGTAGTTTATTTAAAAAAGCTAATGGCAGATTCTGTTGGTTTTGTCATACTCTAAAAAAATAGTATCTAACTATAATCACATTAGCAGCCAGAGCAAATCTGTGAATCAATGCAGTGAACTCATACAAGATCTAGTCTGGTTGGATTCATGTCTTCATGCATCTGTTCATAAAATGAATGAAATCAGGCTTTTTTGTGTGTAAAATAATCTGTCGCTTACTTTGCTGTACCTTTTACCAGAAACTGGCAGCATTTTTAACACTTTGGTTCTTGTAAGAAGGACAAAAAAAGAACTGCAAATGGACCAGCAGCATCTGTTAATTCCCATGAAATTGAGTTTATTAGATTGTTAAAAATAAGGCTATGATGCTGTTTTAGCAAACGGTGAACAGGAAAAACCACAGTAATGACAAGCTGTGACAACCACAGCACATCCTGTGTCATTTAGGGGCCCAAGCAACCATCCACACATACGCACCCACACACATACGAACAGATCTACATCAGTCACACACACACACACACACGCACACACACACACACTAGTCCACCCAAAAAGGTGGCAATAATCAGGGACTTGAACAAACAAATTGCAGTGTCCTTTAAAAAAACATGCATAGCTTAGTACAATGAATGTTGAACTCCAGATGATCCACACAGAGGTTATTCTGTATACACTACATATTCCAATCCATGATGATACAATTATCATCCAGTAATAATGCAATTCCTTCACAATGTCTGCAGTACTACACACTACACAAACCCATTCCTGATATTACACAAACTGTTAGAATGTTCATGTATAAAGTTACATTCTGAAAATTCCTTATGAAAAAAATAAATACTGGAATGGCAAAATACCTATATGAATATTCCCTTTCTGGAATAACAACAAAACCAGACTGCCTGTTATTTGTTTCCTTCAAATACAAAAAAAGTTACATGCTGGCCTGTTCATTTTAACAGACAGCAACAGACTGTTCAACAAACTGGCTTCAGCATCGAAGACCAGACATGTAAACACTTAATTCGAAACAAAAACGAATGCACAAACCCACTGGCTTAGTGCTTGGAGACAAACAAGGTAAGGTGCGATGCAAAGTGGTTCTGATAAAATCCCTGTTGGGAGACGAGGCCTTTAAAAACTTTTGTAGTGAATGTCAAAAAAAAAAAAAGGAAAAATGGAATGCAAGTAACGTGAGGCTGTTATGCATTTGTTCTACAATTGTTCCTTTGGTAACAGGCTAGCCCCTTTATAAAAAAAATAAACACAACAACAACAAAATAAACAAGTGAATAAGCGTAGATCTAAGTTTAGATCTGATTACATTGGTCACTATTTTAAAGTGCCAGCAAGCTCTAGCATACAGGTGCTACCACAGGAGGCAGAATCTACTGCTAGGGCTTTTACAACACGCTGGACTACTTCATTCTCACAGACACACACACACAAACACACACACACACACACACACACACACACACACACACACGACAAGACAGACCATGCCTTTAAGGTTCTGGGACAAAGCAAACAAGACCCATGCCAAGCCAATAGCAAAAATAGCTTTCTGTTGCTCTAGAAATATCACGATGCTACTGCAACACCAGTCAAGGTGTAGCCTCACAAGATCCCTCTCTCTCTCTCTCTCTCTCTCTGTCTCTCTATCGATCTTGCACAAAACAAATGACTTAAACCTGGGGACTTCCCTTATATAATATAATTACACAATCTGTCATGGTGTAAACTCAAAGCATGAGTTTCCTTCTCTGGTCTCTGTGCTTCAGTACTCTAGTGGAGTACTAGGCTTTTCTTTCAGACTGGCCATTCACAAAGCCCAGTCACTAAAACTCTACACTTATAGTCCTGGACGGATTCATTTACTCCCTTTCATTTTCCGTCCTCCCCAGCTTCCCTTTGACGTTATGCCTTGGCGTGAATGGAAATAGAAAGTAGCAAAACTTCAAAGGAAACACAAAAACAAAAAATCCCTTATGAAATAGGCTTCTGTCTTCTAATAATAATCATGGGAATCATAATTCTAGTCATTTGTGTTAAAAAAACGTAACAGCAGGCCATGGGGTGGCTTGAGGGGCGGAGCTCTCTGTTGAACCTGAGGCAGTGATTGGCCGCTCACTCGTCACTGATGGCAACCTGCCAGACTATGATGTGGCTGCGCTCAGTTTTGGTGGGGGCGGAGTGCAGCTGGAGGGAGGCTTCCAGAGGTTCCTCGTCATCAGCTACGCCTGCTCCATCTTCATCACCTGGGAGACACGGGCCAGAATTTGAGCACTTCCGAAAGTAGGACTGCTCATAATGGGGAACTAGCTGTGAGAATAAGCTCGGAGGTTTGTAGCATTCTTACCCATCCTGAAGTCGATGTAGCCCTCCCCTCCACTCATAACCAGCATGGACTTGGGGTGCTGCTCTCGTGAGGGACTGTCGGAGGAAGGAGGGTCTGAGTCTGAGGTCATGCTGTCAGGTGCTGCTGCTGGAGGAACAACCTGACCTGAAAAAAAAAACATAATACACAAAAACAAAATTGGAGCTGATGTTGTCATTTTACGAAGGTTTACAGTCAGAAATGTGTGGAGGTCAGATGTTACTATTGCTGAATTCTGAAAAACAGTCAAAAAAGATGACTAAAGTAGAGATGTGAAATTATATGATTTTTCATATTTTTCTATATATATATATACACTGATCAGGCATAACACTATGATCACCTCCTTTTCTCTACACTCATTGTCCATTTTCTCAGTTCCACTTACCATATAGCTGCACTTTGTA
>JAOVVH010000032.1:20477091-20487452 GCA_028566435.1 Scorpiodoras heckelii | reverse complement strand
ATTGCTGTTCACAGATGCCCTCCATCCAATCTGGCTGAGCTTGAGCTATTTTGCAAAGAAGAATGGGCAAAAATCTCGGTCTCAAGATGCGCAAAGCTGGTAGAGACATAACCCAAAAGACTTGAAGCTGTAATTGCAGTGATAGGTGGCTCCACAAAGTATTGATATAAAGGGACTGAATACTTTTGCATGTCACACTTTTCAGATTTTTATTTGATTAAAATTTTGAAAACCATATATCATTTTTGTTCCACTTCACAATTATGTGCTACTTTGTGTTGGTCTATCACTTAAAATCTCAATTTTAAGTTTGTGGTTGTAAGGTGACAAAATGTGAAAAAGTTCAAGGGGTATGAATACTTTTGCAAGCCACTGTACAACCAAATAAATTGCCTGATCTATGCAAACTGTAAACTTGCTTCAAGGGAAATCTTGCCTTGTATTTACTGGGCAGACTCCAACCGTGAGCTGCCATCCTGCCCCCGTCCTCCTTCTGTACGTGGGCTTTGACCTGCCTGTACTGAGCCTTCTTCTGCTCCCTACGTGACGGGGAAGTGCACGTGTCCACTCTGAGAGATATAAGACATACAAATTCAAATGGTTGACTTGGACCTTAATAAAATGTAAATAAAATACAAAAGCAAACACGGTTTGAGCGTAAGCTGAAGCTGTAAGCTAAAGTGATGCTAAACAAGCCCTTACTCGTCTTTCAGGAAGTCAAAGGCTTTGGAACGCTCAGTGGGGAACTGGGAGAAGGTGCTGCTCTTCCTCATGCCGCTGGGTGGGTTGTACTTGACATTAGAAGGCGGAAGCTTCACCGCACTGCTGCTGCTGCTGGAGGACGAGGAACTGAACAGCCGACTGAAACTAAGGCACACAAACACATGCAGTGATGGTAACAGGAGCAGGACACACACACACACACTTGCCACATGGCCACAGCTAAAGCCTGCCCTAATTTTCCAGCAGTCTACATGTACAGTACTGTGCAAAAGTCTTAGGCACCCTATTGTTTTTTAGGTACAACTGTTGTTATTGATTTATTATTGAGTCAGTACAAAAAGATTTTATATTTCCAAACGTTACTTAAAAAAATGTTACATAAAAATGTTTGCATGTCAGTAATGAAAGCAACACATTACATAACAGAGCACTTTTCAGACAAAAAAAATAACATAATGAAGCTTTGACTGTCACACTTACGTCTTTTTCTGCATTTAAAACCCAGCAGCCTTCATTATGCTTTTGTCTGAAAAGTGGGCTGTTATGTAATGTGCTGCTTTCGTTACTGACATACAAACATTTTTGCATAACATTTATTTTTTTGTTGGAAAAGTAAAATTTTGAGATATAAAATCTTTTTGTACAAAAGTTGTACCTAAAAAAATAGGGTGCCTAAGACTTTTGCACGGTACTGTATATAACCCATATTTCCCTAATATTCATTCATTAATTCATTCATTTTCCTTCTGCTTTTAATTTAACATTGAAATTTTTTTGTTGGAAAAGTAATCTTTGGAAATATAAAAACTTTTCGTACTGACTCAATAATGCAGAACAAAAAAAAAAATCAATAACAAAAGTTGTACCTAAAACAATAGGGTACCTAAGACTTTTGCACAGGACTGTCTATAAGTATAATATGTGATACAAGATGTCACAAGACATCAATGCGAATGTTTGACCAACATTAAAATGAATCTGCCTTTCTGTTTCCATAGGACTGAGTGAATTTTTAAATCTCAAGGTTAAAACTAGGAGACCACTAGGGGGAGACACAATATAAAGCTATTAGTCTAACAGAGGCTACGCACAGTTTCGATGCAGAAATTCAGAAAATCAGTGTAGCTGAAGAAAGTTCATACAGTATTAAAGCTGTTCTCTGAGTGGTAACAGATGTTAAGTAAGCAGAGAGCTGGTTATTGTGTTAATAGCAAAAACAATAATAATCTCTGCCCTCTGTTGAACTACTACATTTCTATTCACAGTTATTTAATCAACAGGTATTATAGTAACCTGCATTTTCATTTAAAAATTGCAATGAAGAATGGATAATCCTTTCCCATAATTTATAAGCAATGACATATCCAACTTATTGAACAGACTGAGGAGCACCACAAACAGGATAAGCCCAAGGAAAAATTCACAGGAAAAGAATCATATTGGTGTTTTTTTTCACATCTCTGGGCTGAGGGTAAAAGAGGAGCATTTAGGATGTGATTGTTTTACCTACATGCTGAGAGCCACCAGCACATCAAGCGAGAAAAGAAACGTGAGTAATATAAAATATAGAAAGCATTAATAAAAATGTGGTTATTAAGTTTATTGATTATTAAGTTGTTGATTTGGAGGATCGCTGAAGCTGAAATGCTTACAATTGCCAGATGCTGGACTTCTTCTTCTCAGTGAGAGCAGGATTTTCCTTGGAAGCACTGTAAAGGAAAGGGATATGCCATTATATATGGAATAAAACACAACTTTATCTATGATTATTTTCCTAAAATAGCATGCCTTGAAGTTTTTTTTTTTCTAATTCTTGTTAAACTGCCAATTTGCCAACACTTTAGTTGTACTGTAGTGTGTTGAATTAAACTCACGCATGTCACTGGAGTCATGTTCACTTATAAGTTCAACTGTACTGTACTGTCTTGGATTATATTCATCCATGTCTGTGTGTTGTGTGCACTTCTGGCTAGAGCTTAACTGCATTTCCTTGGATTTGTTCTTGCACACTGAACAATAAATGTTGTTTGTAATCTAATCATTTTTTAACATACAGAATGACACATTTTATCACACTACACTTACATTTAAAGTTGTGGAAAATCTGCTAATAAGATACTTCCTGTTACCATTTATAGCAGCTCTTGTAAAAAATCTTTCTCATTATTTTCTGTCTTGATTTTTTCTGACTTTTGAAGTTAATACGACAAAAAAAAAAGTCCCTTGTTAGAAAATGTAAAGTTACAGCTTTATATCTGACTGTTTCAAAACACAGACAGCAGCGACCTCTTAGAAAATTCAAAACTTTTAATCTGGTTAATTAGAGCACAAGTCCCAGTGTAAGTGGTTACTATAGAAACATGAATAAGTGCTTTAATTATATACCTTTGTGGCAAATCATAAATGGCACGTCACTATTCATAGGACACTACCTTAAAATAATTATAAAGCTACAACGACTAGTGTGAATCCATTTTTCGGTTCTAGTTCTGGAGTCCTGGTCATGACCAGAAGGTCAGAGAGCTGTTGAGCCCTTGAAAAAGGTCTATAACCTCCATCTTCTGTGCATGCTTGGAGATAAAAGAGCCTTTACACCAAAAAAAACTGTGAAAAACATTTTTTTCTGAAAAACACATAATAGATTATTTAAATGAATCTGGTAAATGGTGTTTTAAATCTAATACATGCCTGCTGTAAGAATAACAACAATGCAGTACTCCAAACCAAAAGCTGTAGGGTTGAATGCAAGAAAAAATCATCAGCATTCAAATGAGCATTTACCGGATCATTTCTGTCCACCTGACAGCCTCCTGCAGCTCCATCAGCCTCTCTTTATACTGATTCCTCTCCATCAGCACACGGGCCATCTCTACCCGCGTGAACCGACGCCTCTGAGCCGTGGGCACATCACTCTGCCGACAAAGCACACACACTTTGCTTCAACTAGCATGTGGATATTCACTATAAATACACTACAATTTTGTATTATAATCCGTACACACTTCTATTTATCAAAGCCTTGTCTACAAGACCAAATCGCACATAGTATTCAGGCAACTTGTTCTTACCTCATCTTCCTCTTTGTTATTCAGTTTGATGTTCTCCATTTCAGCCCGAACTCTATCGCATATAAAAATGCATATTAGTCAGATACTACAAACATTCATTCTAGTGTTTTATCCCGGTCAGGGTTGCAGTGGATCCAGTATCCTAGGAACACTGGGCTTGTGGCAACAATACACCACAGAAGAGTAATCATGTCAGAACCATTTCTACCTTTATTACGTAATTGCAACCTGTAAATTAAAGTGCAAAACAATAAGAATCATTTTAGGGAAAAAGTGAAAAATAAAAAATGTGCAATAACCTATAAACTAGTACTTAGCTGGAGCACCTTTAGATTTTATCATGGCAATCTTTTTGGGTGAAAGTCATTTTGGACAAGAGTCATCAGTTAGGCACAACTCGACCTAGCAATCTTTTGCCATTCTTCCTTGCAGAAGCATTCTTACTTGATCAGATCAGTTTCCCCCACAGGTTTTCAATTCCTCATCTTAAGCGTATTGGCAGAAGTCTTAAGGGTTTGGCAGAAAAACTGACTGGCATTTGGAGCTACTCATCACTCCCTGCACACTATCTCTAGCCGAAGAAAAGCAACCCTAAAGCATGATGCTGCCGCCCCCATGCTTCACCATGGGGATTGTGTACTTTTGGTGATGTGCTGTGTTTTTGTGCCAAACATATACTTTGGTCTTGTGGCCAAAAAGTTCAACTTTGGTCTCATCAGACCACAACATACTATTCCACATGGTTTTGGGAGATTGCATGTATTTTTTGCAAACTTTAGCCAGGCTTGAATGTTTTTAGAAAATGGTTCTTGTTACAAAAAGCCTCCTGTTGCTGTATTCCACTTGTCAGCCTCTCTGACCAGTTTTCTTCTTTAGGTCTCGTCCATTTTAGAGGGACTTCCTGTACTTATTAACGTCACTGTTGTGCCATATTTTTTCCACTTGTTGATTATTGTCTTTTTATCCTGATGGATATTTTTCAATAATGAGACCTGCTTTGTAAGCTCTTTGGCTTTTTCAGCTGGATATTACCAATTGTCAGGGGTTAATCACTGCCACATTCCCAATTACAAAAGCGGGTGCACACTAACACAGGTTTTTCCCCTCTAAAATATTTCTGGTTATTTGTCACTTGATTTTTATATGTTGCAATTTCACAACAAAGGTGAAACAAAGTTCTGAAATATTAAAATTTTTTACATCACAAAAATCTGCCAGGGGTATGTAGACTTTTTTTTATCCACTGTAAGAGGAATTATAAAAACATCTTCATGTCAAACAAAATTACAGTTTCATAACTAGACAAGATAAACTGCGTCTTATGCTGCCAGTTTTATGAAATGCTGCATACTGTAAAGAAATAAGTCAGTTTTAAATAAAAAGACTCAGAGAGAAGAAAGGTTACAAACTTCTTGAGCTCTTCCTCGAGCTCTTTGTTCTTTTCCTCCAGTTTGGCTTTCGTCTGCAGGACTGTCTCCAGCTCTCCCTGAAGAACCTCTTTCTCAGACGTAAGCTCATCCACTTGGACGATCAGGTCATTCTTTACTACGTTCAGTGCATTTCTATGTACACAAAACATAGGCACTTTCAGTGATTCTGATCATCTTTTATTCCAGTAGTATGGCCATCTGACTAATTAGCGCCTATTTTTTTTTCTCAGTTGTGTAAAATGCTCCTACTTTGTCTCTAGCAGCTGTGTGTTTTCCAGAATGAGGTTCTCCACTTCTCTGCCCATTCCTGAAAATAAATAAATAAATAAATAGAAAATAATTAAAGTGAGACCTGAAGATCCCAGAGTTAATTTGTCTCTATTTTGGGACAAGGACCTGGAGTAACCTCTGCTTTTAATCAGTGTTGGGAAAGGATGTGAAAACATACACACTGAGACATACAAAAGCAGAGAAAGGAAAAGCAACAAACTGAACAGTGGAGTGAGACAGACAGACAGTCAGACAAGAGGAGAACAGGTGGTATGTCTTACCAAGAGAACTCAGGTCTGAAAAAGCATGCAGTCCATGTTAGGCAGAGAAAAGAGAAAGGATGAGGAAACCCTTTACGTAATTGATGCTAACAAACTAAAACAGAACAAAACATACAGCATGTTATCTCCCACCCCTTCACATCTGCATTATCGAGCTCTTATTTACCAAGTACATGAAACATTAATTCAGTTCAAACTATTTGGTCTCTAGTATTATGAAGTGATGAAAAAAGAATGAAAAAAGAATAAATGACTTCACATGCGACCATTGTCTTTGACAGAGATACAGACAGGAAGTGACACAGACAGGAAAAAAGACAGCAAGAAGGGAAATATACACACCAGAGTACTCCACTGGGATAAGGCACAAAAACCAGAGAACAGCAGGACACAGCATGGAGAGAAAGAGCGCAGTTAGCGTTACAGCAAGGACTGACTACATGACTACACCGCGTGTGGAAAACGCATAAAACTAAGCTGACCCCATTTAAACTTTTATTTTGACCCCACTTAAACTTATTTAATTTTGTTGCGGCTCATGTTCAGCTTTGTTTAAATACAGACACAATGCCTTTTTCCTTCAAGTGGCTAGTCAGAACAAGCCTGGGGCATAGGTGATCATGAGTGTCTAACAGCAACAACTAAGGAAACCAGAGAGGAAGCGAAATTACCTGCAAGTTCAGTTAAATAAATAGAGTTAATTCAGTCTGGCGAACTAAAGCCAATGAGACTTAGTAGTGCTGTTTACTGCTTTTGCATATTTTATATGTTTGATATATTGTGTTAACACTCAGCAATACATCTTCCACTTGTGTGAAAAATAAGCTTAGACAATACAAACTCTTTCTTGTTTATTACTATTATTTTTTTTATATTTTTATATTTTTATATATTTATATATTTTTATTATTAATCTTTAATATATTTTTTTCACACCACCAAATTCTTATTTGCAGCAACAGTAGTGTTGTAGTACTTGAGCCTGGTCTTGGTCTCAATACCACCTTTTCATTTACTTGGTCTCATCTCGGGAATCAAAAGTATGGGTTGGACTCGTAATTTTAGAGGGACACCTCGATACCGTTTTTCCCCACCACAGTATCAAGGATAAACCTTCAAATTTTTCATACTCTCAAAATAATTATACACATTAATTAAAAAACCAATAAAATTATAAATCCAATAATTCATATTGTATTGACCGGTGCTATGTATCTGATATATCAGTCTTGACTTCACCAAAATCCCAAAGTCCTAGACTCGACCCTTTAAGGTCTTGGTCTTGACTCGGACTCCACATTAACGGTCTTGTCCCCATCGCTACTCAACAGTATGCTGAAACCAGGCCACTATAATGCCTATTTAATTTGTAAACATGCTGCCGATGTTCACATAGTCTACAGCTGCATTTTTGAGGTCTCAGACAATGCATTAGTCTTAAGCATTCACCTTTTCCATATAGTTATAATGACAGTTTCTTTCGCTGAAAATATGACTTTGAAAATATAGGCTCTTTCAGTGGCAGCAAGATATATTAATATATACAGTACTGTGCAAAAGTCTTAGGCACCCTATTGTTTTAGTTACAACTTTTGTTACTGATGGGTTTTATTTTTATGTTGGAGAAACTGCCACAGCTCTTCTGGAGACTTTGACTGTCGCACTTGCTTCTTTTTTGCATGTAAACCCAGCAGCCTTCATTATGTTTTATGTATGAAAAGTGGTCTGTTATGAGATGTGTTGCCTTCATTACTGACATACAAACATTTTTGTGTAACGTAATTTTTTGTAGGAAAAGTAACATTTGGAAATATGAAATCTTTTCGTACTGATGCAATAATTCAGAACTCAAAAAGAAATCAATAGCAAAAAGTTGTACCTAAAAAAAAAAGGGTGCCTAAAACTTTTGCACAGTGATGTACATTTTTTTTACTTCCTAGTATTTAGGAGATAAGAGGAGATGATTAACACATTTTTTCTTGATAAGGAAGAAAAGCTCGTACCCAGTAGATCAGCTCCTTCGTCCACGTCCCCAATGAGGCCAGAGCCTGCGCTTGACAGCTCCTCAAACAGAGAGTCTGTGTTCCTGTTAAACGCCTTGTTCTCTATACCTTTAGTCGGGGTGCTGGAACATATTATAAAATAATATTCACTCAAAATTACTATAACCACAAATAAAAAGTCCAGTCTTATATGTGCAGTTTGAGGGTATGTTCTGTTAATGAGACAAATCATGTCCTTTCAAAGGCTCTGTTTAAATGCTGTTGGCATCAGAGGAGTGAACGTGTTGCGAGGATCTAATACTTTAGCTTTATAATACAGTAGGTTTTAAGAGATTTTCTCATTATTTTGCTCAGACATTATTTCAGTAAACTTTCTCATTATAACAATGTAATAATGTAGCAAATGGATTCATTGCGTTTTCAACTTGAGGAAACAGGCTCTCACAAATGTATTACCTATCCTTCATCTGTATTAATTTACGGCCTCCATTCACTAACTGACTTTCAGGCACCAATAATTTAAAATTAATCTATTCGCATTGATGCCACCCTGTTTTTCCCCTGAAGATAGAAAGACCTCCAAACTACACAAGGCAAGCATGTAAACTGGATTAATTTGTTCATAATAAATATACAATCCACAGTAGACCCTGTTATTAAAACAGCCTGCACATTATTTGCAGGTGTTGTCAATTTTGCACAAATGTTTTTATCGTTCAAACCTTCAGATTATTATCTTCGTTTGTTTTTGGATGTCCACTCTGTGCCAGATAATTTGATATAAAGCCCTGTATATGCATTAGTTATAAATTGAGAATAATATTTTGTACCTGCAACCTTTGTAGCCACTGAGGTCCAGATGGAGCTCTGGGGTTGACTCGATAATAGCTTGCACATCAGACTTGTCCTCATTCTCCACCAAACCTACAGGAGCCAGATGGCATATAATGTGCACTGATACACTGATTGAAGTAAAAACGCATTTAAACTCCACTATATATCAAAAGGTTTGTAGATACACAATGATACCACCCATTTGTGCTTCTCAAACAGCCCATTTTAGCTTTAGTCCACCTTTGCAGTTATAATAGCCTCCACTCTTCTGGGAAGGCTTTCAACTAGATTATGGAGTGTGGCTATGGGGATATGTGCTCATTCAGCTACAAGAGCATTAGTGAGGTCAGGAACTGATGTAGGGTGAGGAGGCACTGATGTGGGGTGCAGTCAGCATTCTTGTTCATCCCAAAGAGTTTCAGTGGGGTTGTGGTAAGGCTCTCTGTCAGCCTTGTCGAACCATATCCTCATGGAGCCCACTTTGTGCACAGGAGCATTATCGTGCTGGAACATGTTTGGGCCTCTTCTACGAACACATTCTAGCAACAGTATATTTACAACTTTGGGAAAGACCCACATATGGGAGTGGTGGTCAAATGTCCACAAACTTATGGTCATGCAATATATGTTTAATAGGATACACAAATGTAATATATAATGCAAGACCTTAGAATTTGAAGGTTATCTGAAAGTTATTATGTGACAGTTCTGTGAATGTGAGACTTTTAAACCTTTGGTGTAGTATTTTTTGGTAAGGGTTCAGTGTATTAAGTGACATGTAAATAACATATTTCGAATATTAATGCATTTTTGCAACAAAACATCAAGTAGGGCTTAAAATTGCAATTTATTTTTGTATTAGCTATGAAAAACAATTGTGAGGAAAACAGCAAATACTGTGTTTTATTTTGTTTAAGAATTTTTGAAAGGAAGCAGTCTAACTGTATAGTACTTTAGGATATAATAGTATTTTATAAAAACACATACACTGCCTTTACAATGTGTTTACTTTTTATGCAAATATGATGTTAGCTATTATGCAAATTAGTGCTGAATTTTAAACCTTATTTTTATCATCATTGCAATATGAACATGTGATTAATCACAGCACCGCCCAAACACAATGAATAATAAAATTCATATTTGTTTTATTTATTAATTTATTTTATTTTTATCTGTTTGTTTTTCTCAGATATTTTTTCATTTGAAGACAAGTTTTCATGGAGTGTAGAGCACTATTAAAGTGCTATACTATTAGAGTGCTATTAATGCATATGTATTGCTGTATGGCTAATATTAACACTTCAATATATGTTTATTTATCGCAAGTCATATCATCATCACAATACTGAATGTCATTTTCAGAAGACATTACCTCCACAAATTTCCTACTGTTTTGCTTAGGCTGTGTTTTTAATCCCTAGATAGAAACCTCAGCTCTACATATTACTAGTACAAACAGTGCTTTGTCAAGCATCACCCTGATTTTCAAAACTTTTCACAGTTTCAAAATATACAATACTGTGCAAAAGTCTTAGGCACCTGATAGTTTTTAGGTACAACTTTTGTTACTGATTTTTTTTTTTTAGCTGTGCATTATTGAGTCAGTACAAAAAGATTTTATATTTCCAAATGTTACTTTTCCAACAGAAAATTAAATGTTACATAAAATATTTGTATGTCAGTAATGAAAGCAACACATTACATAACAGACCACTTTTCAGAAAAAACATAATGAAGGCTGCTGGGTTT
>JAOVVH010000032.1:20360791-20377017 GCA_028566435.1 Scorpiodoras heckelii | reverse complement strand
AAGCGGGGAGATTATGTCAAAAAATTATGTACTTATCTTTTCTGAAAGGTGATTAAAATAAATTCTGCAGTCAGACTGTAGATAATGTTTGACTCACCCTCATATTTCCATTGGGTTAAACTATGTTTCGTCCTGTTATATCCATGAATTATTCATTAATTAATTACATTACAATTTAATTGAAATGAATGCCTAGCATTTGGGAGGTGGAAACAAACTGGAAAACCTGGAGGAAACCCACATAGGCACAAGGAGAATATGAAAAACAGGCTTGAACCAATGACCTTAGGCCTGCAGAGCAGAAAATCTACCCTCTACACTGCTGTGCCACAACAGTTGAATTACTGTTACATGAAATCATTTATAGGGTTACTGCCTTGGGTTCAGTTCAATCAATCATGTATGTCAATGAAAATTTCTTGGTTATGATATTAGGTTTTCCTACATGTATAATATTTGATGCAATTCACATTACATTATACAAGGACACTTTAACATCATCTAAACACCCCGGGTTTAGGTTTACCTTGTTGCATGGTAAATAGTGCCAGATCAATTAACATCTGTGACATGAGCTTGGAAATGTGTGACATAAGAACAAGAACTGATTTCAGTACATGCTTCATCCATGCCAAAACATTTCCCCATTCATTTTACTTATCATGTTTCCAGATTGCTAACTGATGAAGTTCTGTTTCTGACATGATTACAACTTGGTTTTAAAAGAGCTTCCAGGCAAATAAGATCAACAAAACTAAATAAAGCAGGGTATTTTGTGTCCATGTGTTTTGTAGATGATGTGCTCTAGTGTTATGCCTGTAACATGCAGATTTGTGGATGTATGGTGTTCCAGTCCTGAGGTCATCACCTGCTCCCATTTCAACAAAGGCTTTAAGCAGCATTCGAACATCAAAAATGAAGTTGTCATATCATAAACACACCACACAGCTTCATTGTGTAGATAATAAAGCTCAATAATAGCTCACCTAATATGTTTTTATTATTAAATCTCTTTAAATTTGACAGTTATTTTTTAAGAAAGATAGCAGCTGTAAATCTTATAGAGTTAAGACAGGTATATCTTACTGCATTATCAAATGTGAAAGCCTATTATGTCCAATATGCAAATAAAGGCTTTGTAACTTACAAGAGAGTATACCGAAGTACCAGAAAAAAGATCTGGTACTGGAGATTATGAAAAATACATAGGAAATCCACTATGCATGTCATTGGTTGTGTCCACCAGTGTGTATATTAAGTGACAGACATGTATGGAAGCTTCTAGAGCTGGTTCCACCATGAGAATGGGAAGTTATCACAATTTTGCTATTTTCAACTCAGTTTAATAGTTGGGGCTCGTGAGATGGGTCATAGCATTTTGGAGGTAGAAGCAAAGTTTGGATTCACATATGAGCATTTCAAGGGTGAACTGTGACTACAAGAATTCCAGAAAAAACTCAAACTTACATCAGCAGTATGGCCATAAAAGATTTTGGGTGAACGTGACCAGCATCGGCTGGCAAGAATTGTTTCACGTGATAGGTGTGCAACACTGCCTCATGTAACATCGGAATTCAATGCTGGGGCCTAAACAAACATGTGAGGACTGTGCGATGTTCCTGCCAAGATCCCGTGGAGGACCTACCAAGTATTAACTAATAGCAGTTTTGTGGATCCACCACCCACATCAAATTTAAAATTAATATCTAAAATATTTATAGATTTCAAAATACATTTCAGATGACTTTAAGGTTCATCCCCAAACAGTAGCCAATATGTTATACTGTGAAAGTTATTCTAATCTCATAATCCCCAAGTCTCTCAGGAGCCATAGGCAGGTACTCATTTGCATTCTTCATTCTCATCACTACACATCTTTTCTATTAGACTGACTGTAGCTACTGATTAATTCTTAATTAATATGCTTTATGATGAATAACTGAATATCAAGTTGAGAATTTAAGGGGTTAATATGAACAGCGGCAAAGAATAGTGAATAGTGAACATGATTTTTGCCTTGGATCAATTCCTACTTTGGCAGTCTAGTGAGCACAGACTCCCGACTCCTCACTTCTTAGTCCAATGTGTAAGTGGCAGGTTAAGAAGCTTTACAGAGGGATAATCACTCCTCTGACTGCTCTATGTTGATCATCATGTTCCTCTCAACCCTAATTAACCTGCAATAACCTCAATATCCACTCTAAACCACTACTGCTTTGTGAACGGCAACATCTAGACCACTTAATAAATTGGACATCAATTTACGGGTCACTTAGCAATACTAAATTGACATATCCATTAAACCTTATTTATACCACATCATTGTTGAAATCTTGATTCTGATTGGTCAAAAGGTGTTGAGTAATGTTTTATTACAGCAGCTCTGACCATAGTGCTAGCTGTAATTGAAATAATAGGATTATGTTGGTGTGCTCAGTCTAATACTGTCATGACACTCTCAGGAGTTGGTGATGAGTGCAAATGCAGGTTGATTTATTGCAAAAAGCACAGTCAAACAATTCCAAAACATGAGGCAAAATGCTTGATCAGGGACAGGCACAAAGTCAGATGATCAGCAAAACAAGAAATAAAAGTAATGAGAGATCAAAAAACAGAATGCCGAATATGATATCAAGGCTTGGTAAGTCAGGGTCTCAGCACACTGAGCTTTATTTCACTGGTCTGAAGATCAGAGTCTGTATATATAGGCTGTGGAGGTGACTGGCTGTGACTGTGAACAGATTTGCGTGATCAGTATTCATGTGAAGGTGAACAGGCTGCTAGAATGGTCCATGGTGGGCATGTTTTTGACAAGTGAAGTGGAGTTTTGTGTGGATTCCAGCGATATTGTGGCAAATACATCACCTATCGTTAAAACATATTGTTAAACATATTGTTTATATAAAAGCATATAAAACATATAAAAACATTCCCAGAGATTTGCATGGGGGTGTTCCACATATAGTCTACAAATATATTCCTCTTCTTCTTCTTCTTCTTCTTCTTCTTCTTCTTCTTCCTCTTCTTCTTCTTCTTCTTCTTATTATTATTATCCCTAATAGTAAACCATAGTTTAAATAGTTTTATTCCCATTGTTTAATAAAGAAAACTATCTGTAAGGAGTTTTCTGTAAGGAGATGTGTATTTAACATTTTTCTCTTTTTAACTTCTCAAGAGAGAAAAAAGAGAGGGCTGAAGGAATTTCTATTACGTAAGTAATGAAAGAAGGTAACTTTTCTTGTTGACACTGCACAGCATTACGTGTAACTATAAATGGTTAAGAAGTATCATTCTTTAATAAATTAAGAATTGAAATCATTGACAAACTGCTGTGGCATAAAATGAATAAAGAACTTTGGCAGCATTACACCACCCTGTCAGTGATTATTTTCCTGTGACAGCATGTCCCTTCATGTTTTATTCCTCACTTATCATTGAACCTTGAACATTACCCACTTCCCTAACACTCGCTATTAAAACTACTTGACAATTTAAATTAAACAATATAACCTCCTAAACTGTCAGTGTGACTATAAACCATGTGAGCAAATCACATTGACAGTTTAGGAAGTTATATTATTTCATCTAAAACATCAGATCAGAATATATACAGTATATTCTGGTAACTGGACCACTATGCAGTGTCTATTAACCTAATTGTTCTGTAGCTCTGGATCAACAATGGGCATTAATCCTACACTTGGCATGTCTCGTCCACTTTTCTCTGATGCCATTCTGTCTCAGCTTCAACCAGTTAGGTGGCTGAAGTCCTCAGCAGACACAAAGCTTTTGTGATGAACCATAATTCTGTCTGTATTGTCTCCATGATTTATAAATTATGTCTTCTTGCAATAATAGAAGTGATGTTTAATAAACAGTCATACTCTACAAAAACCTTGGGGAAAATACTCCAACTAAACATCTGCCCCTTGCAGTTGTTTCACACCTCCTTAGACATAGTTCACCACATCATAGCCCTGAGCATAGTGAAACTTACTCATCTCGTATGAGGAAAGGAGAAAACTCATGAGAAGAAAAGCAGAAGGAGAAAGGAGCAATGGGGTGTGCTGAGCTAAAGAGCAGACGTTCACTATGTAGCTTCAGCTAATATGAAAATTTATAAGAACATGCAGTAAGTAATGAACAACTTCTATGCAGGTTCAGCTGTAATGATCAAAAACAGTTGTGCTTTGCTTTGAGATGTAATGTGACTATTGCTTACACAGTATTCATTATTAGACATGATGGAAACATTAGGGTTAAAGCATCTACAAACGTTGCAGTACTGTTATAGAAGCAACATTTAAACTGTATACTAGTCATATTTTTTTTAAAGCTTGAAATGTTCTTGTTCTATTGGCTACAGCTCTGAAAAGCATGAATTTCTCTAAAAAAAAGAAATGTCCAGACAGAGGACATACATACATGTGAGAGAATGAAAGATTGAATGTATTTAATAATGGATTTTAATCTTTTAAGGGCCCAGATTATTACTGTTGCCCTGTCAAACAAAACAAACTCCTCAAATACAGGCTGTAAAATATCTTTAGGTCTTTCTGTCCTTTCGTATGTTCTCTGTCCTTTGTACTTCATCTTGTTTCATTTAAGTGTATCTTTTAATGCAATTTAATTTTGATGTATAT
This sequence comes from Scorpiodoras heckelii, assembly GCA_028566435.1. Classification (NCBI taxonomy): domain Eukaryota; kingdom Metazoa; phylum Chordata; class Actinopteri; order Siluriformes; family Doradidae; genus Scorpiodoras; species Scorpiodoras heckelii. The sequence goes on along the minus strand of JAOVVH010000032.1, from coordinate 20,372,374 downwards.
AATTAGTAAAAGTTTATAAGTGTTTTGTAGGGATACACCCTGTCCTCATATGCAATTTGTGCCCTGTGTTCTCTGCTCTCTCTGTACTTCTCTTTTCTTGCTCTGAATAAATAACTTTCCATTACTAAATGTCTGCTTTTATTCTTGCCTGCTGACCAAGCAGAAAGTTACTAAACTTAGATCTAAACTCTACACAATATTAACACCCTCGTGATTATTTTGTGATTAGATCATGCAGATAGAAGATAGCCAATCATAATTAGACACATGTAATGAACCTCAAATCAGTGTATCCTGACTACTATATATACTCTGATCAATCAACAATAAAATGGAAATTTTGATTCACATTCATGTGTGGTTGTGTTTCATCATTTCCCCGAGTGCTCAGAAGCAGGACAGGGGGTCAGAGATCAAACCCAAGGTTTTTTACACTTTCATGAATGAAAAAAGCTATTTAAGAGGCCAGAAAGTCTGTTTGTCATTATTTACTTTCATGACAAATTCTGGCTTGCATAAAAATGTCATTTTCAAACCATTGTCGCATGCACCTGTAAATACTGAATAATATGTGAAAATATTATAAGGTACCTTAATTCCTCTCTGACCCGGTACTCTGGCCCTTCTGGACTGGAGCCTGCTGTAATAGAATTAGCCAGAAGGTGTCAGCATTTCTTGCTGGCTTGCAGATATCAGCCATTTTAGTCCATTAATGATCACGCTGTGTCTGACTAACATGTTTAACCAATTTGCCCTTGATTAGCCCAACTGTTTAACTAGCAAACGTTCAGATCTCCCCCGATCAGCCATATCATTATAACCACTGACAGGTGACGTGAATAACATTGATTCTCTCATTACAGTGGAACATGTCAAGGGGTGGGATATATTAGGCAGTATGCGAACAGTCAATTCTCAACATTGATGTGTTAGAAGCAGGAAAAATGGGCAACTGTAAGGATTTGAGTGACTTTGACAAAGGCCAAATTGTGATGGCTAAATGACTGGGTCAGAGCATCTCCAAGTGTTCCAAGTGGTTAGTACAAACCAAAAGTTGTCCAAGGAAGAACAACGGGTGAACCAGGGACAGTGTCATGGGCACCCAAGGATCATTCATATGCATGGGGAGTGGACTGTCTGGGCCAATCCCACAGAAGTAGCACAGATTGCTGAAAAATGTAATGCTGCTTATGATAAAAAGGTGTTAGATCACATCGCATCACAGCTTGCTGTGTTTGGGGCTGCATAGCTGCAGAACAGTCAGATTGATTATGCTGACCCCTGTACACCACTGAAAGCTCCTACACTGGGCACATGAGCATCAGAACAATGGGAAAAAAATGGCTTGGTCTGCTGAATTACATTTTCTTTTACATAATATGGATAGCTGGGTGTGTGTACATCACTTAGCTGGGGAAGAGATGGCACCAGGATGTACTATGGGAAAAAGGCAAGCTGGCAAAGGCAGTGTGATGCTCAGGGAAACGTCATGGAATTCATGTGGATTTTCCTTTGACATGTAACACCTACCTTAAACATTATTGCAGACCAAGTACTCCCTTTAATGGCATCGGTATTCCCTAATGGCAGTTGCTTCTTTCAGCAGGATGATGCTCCCTGCTACACTGCAGAAATTGTTCAGGAATGGTTTGAGGATAATGACAAAGTGTTCAAGGTGTTAACTTGGCCTCCAAAGTCTGTGGATCTCAACCCGATTGAGCATTGGTAGGATGTGCTGGACAAACTAGTCAGACCCATGGAGGCCCCAGCTCTCAACTTACAGGACTTAAAGGACTCCTAAGGTCTTGGTGCCAGATACCACAGCATACCTTCAGAAGTTTTGTGGAGTCCATGCCTTGATGGGTCAAAGCTGTTTTGGTGGCACAAGGGGGACCTAGACAATATTAGGCAGGTGGTTTTAATGTTATAGCTGATTTGTGTACATGTAATTACACATGTACACTGGCATTCCTTTAAATCAGAGGCAAAGGGTTACCAAATATTTTGAAAGGAAGATCATTCATGAGAGACTTTTTTTTTTTTGTTTTATTTGTTTAAGCCAGTCCATTAGGAAAGGGGAGATGGAGAGACACTGTTTTTTCATAGAGAGCTGGAGACACGCAGAGGCCCCTCTAAATCCATCCCTCATCCTTTTTATGACAGGTCTCTTATTTTGTCTTTGATTTCCCTTCATGATTCACACAGAAATGAGGTGAGCAAAATGTGCTGAGAGAGCACTCTGACAAGGTTGCAAGAAGGCGGATGAAATAAGAAGGGAAACTTACTTTTTTTGGCAAACCTTCAAAGCATATGCACATGGTAGTGCTTATGTGGATTTGAGTTTTATGGAGTGGTAGCCTTCAGGAGGATTGTTCATTAATTATGCAGGACTACATTTTTAAAAAAGAAATAAATGAACCTTATAGTAAAATTAAAATAAAGAGAAATAATTCACAAAGGGTTTTCGAGTGGGGGATATATAGACGAATGTAAAGACAATACAGATACAGCTGTTTCTGCTTCTGCCATGCCATAAAGTTAAACAAACTGTAACTGACTGCTTAACTGTCACCACTGCCTAAACTTACTTTTACTGGACCCTGTGGTGCTGACATTCTTTGTATCAAGTTTATTTTATCTGAGTCTTACAGCCTGTGGAAAATAGGGGAAAATAGTATTTAGACTTTTTCCATATAGTCTATTTATAGAAATTATTTACTGCACTAGTAGTCCTACAACTGCACCTGTCCTGTTGTAATGCATGACACCATTAAACATTGACAGTTCCTCAATGCAGAGTATTGAACTGAAAATATATTTTTATATACTTAATTTCATACTTTCAGTACAATACTTACAAGACACTGAAAGGGCCAAGTTCCATTTCCACTTTCTAGTGTGCTTATCTAGTGTTTGTTAAGATTAGCCAAATATTAATCAGACTAAGAAAATGCATAACACATTGTGACAGAACATACAATAAATTCTTTTTTTTTTTTTAAACTGAATCTGTAAAACTGAGTTACAGATGATGAAAATGTTGATGTTTTTGGATACAAACACATGCTTATAGACATAGGAATTGTGTTCAGAATCATGCAAGTGTGTGTGCGTGTGTGTGTGTGTGTGTGTGTGTGTGTGTGTGTGTGTATGTGTGTGTGTGTGTGTTGAAATGGCAGCTGGACTTGCTGAGGTGAGACTGTTCCTTTCACTCACATGTGATGATGATGGAGTCACAATGCGAGCCAGCTGCTTTAATGCTGTCTAAGATGGTTGGAGCTAATCAGCTCCCCAAGGCATCCACATGCATAAGCGTACACAAACATACACACACAATAGAGAGAATATGTCAGACACATCTTTGAATATAAAAGAAGGAAGGTCCATTTTCAGAGCTGATTTCAGCTTTTGCTTATAAGACGGTTTTGCTCAGTTTATACCTCTTTTCTGACCTGGTTGTTGATTCTGGTACTTTCAGGCATGATTTATAAACTTTCTTGATTCAGCAACAGTTTGATATTATCATATGTATGTATTGTCCACTCACTTTAACTAAAGTTTATGTTTTATTTTGTGTGGGTGATTCGCCACCTGTAAAAATAAGACATATTGTCCATTTACAGGGTGTTGAATCTTTAACAAATATGCTGGTTATTTTTCCCTAAGCACTAGATTTTACTAATTAATTTTGAATAAGGTTTCTATCACCAAAGCCCATATATATATGGACTGCAGCTGACAAAGACAACCTTCCTAGGATGGCTAGGACTGTACTCAGACTCAGACTCAGCTTTATTGTCATTCAAACCACGTGACATGATAAGAACAAAATACAGTTACCCAGGCCTCAGTGCATGCAACATGAATAAAATTAGAATAAACTAATATAAGTATAAAATAGAATAAAGATATCTAAAATAAGCTAAGATAAAAGTATCTAAGTATTTACATTAGAAAGTATTGCACAATGTACTGCAGCAGCAACAGCTTACATTGGTTAGCAGTAACACATCATGAGATTGTTAAAGTGGCAAGTGACAGTGTAACAGTTGTGTTCAGTATATGATATTGTAACAGTGTACAGCATTAAGGCACTTTGTTCAGGTATATAGTGTTTATATAGGGTGCATATTCAGTATCTGAGAGGTAGAGCAGTTCAGCAGTCTGACTGCATTCAAGTAGAAGCTGCTTTTCAGTCTAGATGTTTTTGCCTGGATGCAGCGCAGCCTCCTAACAGTGGGAAGATGGGTGAAAAGTCTGTATGCAGGGTGGGTGGGGTCATGGAGGATGCAGGTGGAAGAAAATGATGAATGAACAAGCTACAGCTGTGCTAGACTGGTGCATAATTGCCATAAATAGTTTTATACTCCATCAGTCTCCATTAGTAAACAGTTGATAATATCAACAAAAAAGACTTCAGGTTAAAACTTTAATGAATTTACACAGTTGCACTTTTTACCACCAAATCAAGTAAACTTCATGTAAATCAATCTGTCCAGTTAGGAAGCATAAGCAATTGTGAATCAGTTTGACTTGCTTTGGTGCAAATGAAAGTTAGAGCAGGTGCACTGGAGAGGAAACAACAAGATAGCCCCCAAAAAGACCATGGCTTTGCAGGTGGTGGCCACAGACAATTACTCTCTCTCTATCCTGACTGATTCTTTTCTAGTTTTGCATTTTGCTAGTGTCCTTGTCACTACTGGTAGCATGAGGTGGCAGCTGCAGCCCATTCAGGTTGCACAGGTAGTCCAGCTCCCAGCACAGTCTCAGGAGCATGGAGGAGATACCAGGGCACAGGTAGTTACATGAGGAGAGCTGGACAGGGCCACAGCAGCAGGACCAGTATCTGCTCCTTGGTGCAAGGAGAAGGAGCACAGCCAGAGCCCTACAAAATGAACTCCAGTGGGCTACTGGTGTGCATATTTCTGACCAAACTGTGAGAAACAGACACCATGAGGATGGCATGAGGGCCACACATACTCTAGTGTTAGCTGTGATCATAGCCCAGCACTGAGCAGCTCAATTGGCATTGACCAGAGAACACCAGAATTGGTAGGTCTTCCATTGGCACCCCATTTTGTTCACATATGAGAGCAGGTTCACACTGAGCACATATGACAGATGTGAAAGACTCTGAAGACACCACAGTGAACATTATGCTGCCTGCCTGCATCATCCAGCATGGCTGATTTGGAAGTGGGTCAGTGGTGGTCTGTGGGGAGGCTTATTATTGGTGGATCGCACAAACGTCCAAGTAATAGCCAGCAGTACCCTGACTGCTGTTAGGTGCCAGGATGAAATCCTCAGAGCCATTGTCAGATGTTATGCTGATGCAGTGTGCCCTGGGTTCCTCCTGGTGCAGGACAATGCCAGGCCTCATGTGGCCAGAGTGTGTAGGCAGTTCCTGGATGATGAAGACATTGATGCCATTGACTGGCCCTCACATTCCACAGTCCTGAATCCAACCGAGAACCTCTGGGACTTTATGTATCAGTGCATCACACACCGCCACAAATGCCAGAAATGTAAATGATGCCCTGATTGAGGTCTGGGAGGAGATAACCCCAGGACACCATCTGCCTTCTCATTAGGAGCATGCCCAGACATTGTCAGGAGTGCATATAGGCATATGGGGACCATACACACTACTGAGTCACATTATAAGTTGCCTTGATGAAATTCATGCAAACTGGGTCAGCCTGTGATATCAATGTTTTACTTTGCATTTCAGTGTGATTTTAAATCTAGCCCTCAGTGTGTTGATGATTTTGGTTTCCACTGACCGCTGTGATGGCACTTTGTTCTCAACAATTTATGTCAGTAAAATTTTTGACTTGAATCTTTTGTCCAAGATCTAGTGTCTCATTTAAGTGTTCACATAATTTTTTTGAGCAGTGTTATTGATGGGATTATTTATTATTGCTCTAAATGAGGATGGGTTCCCTTTTTAGTCTATTTCCTCTAAAGGGTTCTTCTTATTATTATCTCAGGGAACTTTTCCTTACCACGAGCGCCCCAGCTTGCTCATTAGGGATCAAATTTATATAAATTTGAAAGTTATGTCAGGACTTGTCTTTGTAATGCTGCTTTGGGACCATGTCCATTGTTAAAAGTGTTATATAAATAAAATGAATTGTATTAATTGAATTGAATTGAAACATATATGGTCACTGTACATGTTTCATGTTACATTGAAGATGAGTATGGTTTTGATGGTCTTTCTTAACCACTTCATTAATCTTTTATGTAGACTTTCCCCAAACATAATTTCAGATGGTATTTTTTCCCTTCTGAGTCTGGTCTTGGCTTGCTGTCAGCACATACCACACTGCTTAGTCATATGATTTATCGACTGAACGCACACGACTATACAAGTAATGTTGCATTTCAGACAGACTGTTAAAAGAACAGATTAAGCAGAAATCAGGCTGCTATTCTGGTATTGTGATTCTGATCCATATATTGTGTTTCTCCATTTAGTACAGCAGGCTCCTTTAAACGAGGCATGCATCCCATAAACCCATCATTACACATGACTTCACCAGCCCCAGTGTGGTGTGAGTGGAGCATCCAGCACATACAGCTTTGAAAACTGAGCAAGTGTGTAAATTTAGTAATTTAAAAAAAAATAGACTGATAAAGGTCAAAGTCACTCAGTGTCATCTATTTGTATGTCACTATGAGTAATGTGTAATGTATTATTGATATTATGTGTCAATGATTTCTTCTTTGTATGTTTTTCATCATTTCAGATTTTAATGATCAGGTTAAATTAACCTTCACTTCAGCTTCTGCATATAGTTTTATTGATAATCTCCCAGAATTATCACGTTTGATTGGATCTCCGTCTGACCCCACAGAACTTAATCAAGTGATTGAATGCTTAGAGTCAATATTTTGCTACACTCTGGATAATGTAGCTTCTTTTTAAAGAACATCAATTAGAGAGAAAAAACTAGCAACCTGGTATAATGACAACACACACACCTTACAATTGTAAGAATTTGAATTTTTAGTACTCTTCTAAAAATAATCAATTCTTCCCTTAGCACTGACTGTGTACCTAAATACATTAAACTAGTTATCAAACCCCTGATTAAAAACATGACCTCAACCATTGTCAGCTGTCCAGCTATAGGCCAATATCAAATCACCAAGATTCTAGCTAAGTTGTAGCACAGCAGTTCTGCTCATACCTACAGTATATAGGAATAACATTCATGAAATCAATCACTCAAGATTTAGACCGCATCATAGCACAGAAACAGCGCTGGTTAAAGTGGTAAATAATGTAACAGTGGCCTTTAATCAGGGTTGTGTGTCCGTGCTTGTGTTACTTGACCTTAGTGCAGCTTTTGAAACCATCAATCATACTATTTTCCTTCATAGACTACAAAAGGTTGTTGGAGTTAAGGGAATGTCCCTCTCCTGGTTCAGGTCCTATTAGACTGATCGTTATCAGTTTGTAGTAGATGATGTGATTGTTGACTCCATGCTTTCATTTGAAGATCATGTAGACAATATTACTACGATAGCCTTCCTTCATCTCAGAAATATTGCTAAAATAGGAAATATAACATCACATATAATTCAGAAATATTCATTTCAATTTGGATTTTATTTCTATAATGCTTTTAACAATGGACATTGTCCCAAAGCAGCTTTACAAAGACATAAAACTCAGACATTCTTTTTAATTTATATAAATCATATCCCTAAACGTTATCCCTAATGAGCAAGCCAGGGATGAAAAACCTTGAGAAGTGCCAGACTCAAAAGGGAAATCCATCCTCATTTGGGTGACACTAGATAGTATAATAATAAGTAATCCTGTCTATAACTGAGTGATATACAGTAAAATAAATAAACAAAAAACTGCAGTTGTAACCATTAAATTAACTCAAGTTTTAAATGAACTCTACCTTGTTGAAATTATAAACTGATAATAAACTGGCATCTGGTATAAATCTAGCAATTAGTCGTAGCCATCATAGGAAGGCTGCTTATATCAGTTGCAAAGCCAAATTCATGGTTTCTACATGTATCTTTAACCTGTCCATCATGGTGATCTTTGGCTGTCCATATGGGGCCGTCCTCAGCAGCAGCGAGTGATTTTCTGGTGATATGAACTCCAAACAGAAGCAGAGAAGGATTCATGATCACTGTTAATGATCTGTAGTGTCTCATGTATAGCATATGTAGCTCAACAGACTGAGTCAAAAACACTATTTGGAAGGCTATTTCATAGCTGTGGGGCTTTGTAAGAAAAAGTTCTGCCCCCCTGAGATACCAACAGACAGGCTGCAGCTTTTGATTGACATAGGCATGGCAGATTGCAACAGACTAAAAGTTCACTCAAGTACTGCAGTGCAAGACCACTCAGTGCTTTACTATTAACCTATAAAGTATTGAATGGTATCACGTCGCAGCACCTGAGCCTGTTATGATCCACCACACCTACTTTGGTCAAAAGGTCCAGGCTCTCTGTTGGTACGTCAATTAATGAAGGCTACAGCAGGGTCCAGAGCTTTCTGGATCTTCTGTTTAGTTATACTGTCTTGCCAGAGTCGCTGCTTGCACACAGTGTTCATTTTCCAATAAATAATATACCTAGCATACCTAATATACCTAGCATAATAATCAGTAATCTTTTCAACTCTACCTCTCTCTTCTTCTCCCTTTCTCTACCCCCCACCCCACACCCTCTGTCGAGCTGCATGTCCTATGCCTGAGATGCCATAACCTACCAGTGATTGATGAATTTGGCTTTGGACTGCAACTGATATAATCAGCCTTCCTACTATGGCTAGGACTGTAATTACATGAACAGATTTATACTCCATAATTCAAGTCTCCATCACTGAACAGTTAATAACTTCAACAAAATTTTAATGGATTTACTGGTTAGAATTGTTATATAGTTTTTTACTATATAGTTATAGAAGGGATTATTTGTTATTGCACTATCATTTGTCACCCAAATGAGGATTCCCTTTTTCTTCTGGTTCCTCTCAAGGTTTCTTCCTCTTATCATCTCAGGGAGTCAGCCCCAGTTTGCTCATTAGGGATAAAATTGATATAAATTCAAAAGTTATGTGTGGATTTTTAAGTATTTGTAAAGCTGTTTTGCGACAATGCTCATTGTTAAAAGCGCTTTATAAATGAAACAGAATTGACATGAGTTGAAATAAAGATTGTCGTTAGTGCTCAATATACTGCTGCTATGGGTCAATTAAATTATACATACAACACACCTAATATTTGGTTAAATGTCCATTAGCATGTTGCCCTTTGACCAGTTGCTTTTGGTAGCCATCAACAAGCTTCTGGTTCTGGTTAGATATTTGACCACTCCTCTGGCAGAATTGGCAGCATACAATTAAATTTGTTGGTTTCCTGGCACAGACCTGACTTTTAAGCACAGTCCACATATTTTCAATAGGGTTGAGGTCAGAACTTTGGGAAGGCCATTCCAAAAGCTTAATGTTAGCTTATCTATTCTACAGCCAGCTTTTATGCATGTTTGGGGTCATTGTCCTGTTGGAACACCCAGTTGTGTCCAAATTTCAACCATCTAGTTGATGATTTGAGGCTATGCTGAAAAATTCTGAGGTAGTCTTTCTTCTTCATTATTCCATACACTTTGGGCAAGGTACCAATACCACTGGCAGCCTAAGCATGATGCGATCATCACCATGCAGTTGGTACATTGTCCTTAGGGTTCAATGCCTCACCTTTACTCCTCCAAATATACCTCTGGTCATTGTGGCCAAACAACTCAAACTTTGTCTCATCTGATCATAAAACGTTCCTCCAGAAGGCCATGTAGTCAGCAACAAACTGTAGCTGAGCTTGAAGGTGTTGATTTTGAGCAGGGTCTTCTTTCTTGGATGGTAGCCTCTCAGTCCATGGCTATGTAAAAGTCCATGCTTGGCTGTAGACAGTGACACTGGTGTTCCAGCAGCTTCTATTTAATGGTAGGCCTGTGCCTTGTTGGTTCTTGGGATGTTCCTGACCATCCAAACTTATTTCTTCTCAGCTGAGGTTGACAGTTTCAGTCTTCTTCCAGACCTTGGCAAAGTGGCTACACATCCCAGTAACTTACATAAACAGGTGATCTCAGAATCTGCATTTTTCATACATGGCTCCAGAGACATTCCCCATCTATGATCATCAGTTTCAGATCTGCACTGAGCTTCTTGGACTTTTCCATTGCACTGTGTGTTGGTCGATCCAATTAGTGCTGTCAAACTATCTTTTTTTTTAATGTGGGAACAGAAAAGGTTGTCAGAGAAGCTGTAGTCAACCAAGATCACTAACAGGAAGTTAAGAGGCCTTGGCAAGTTAAAAAGACATTTTGAAACTTTCAGCACCACTGAATCTAAGTGGGTGTATGTATATTTTTTATATATAATTTGGGTTCTGTGTTGATTTCAGAAAATCCCCCAAAAATTTAAATAAAAAAAATTTAGGTTTGTACACCAAATTCTTCTTTTATTTCAGTGCAGAAGTCTTAGGCACCCTATTGTTTTTAGGTGCAACCTTTGTTATTGATGATTTTTTTCTTCTGGTCCTGCATTATTGAGTCAGTAATGCTACAGCTCACACGCACTTCTTTTTTTTGCATGCAAAACTGAGCGGCCATTATGTTTTTTGCCTGAAAACTGGTCTGTTATGTAATGTGGTGCTTTATTGCTTGTTATATTGCGGCTTTGTGCTAAAATAAAACACAAATCCTTAATGAGACCCTTGGCTATAACATTTGAAATTTTGCTCTGGGGACCTCCCATTTCTCTTGATCAACTTTGAGATGTTTCTACAGCTTGATTGGACTCCACCTGTGGTAAATTCAGTTGAGTGGACATGATTTCAAAGACACACCCCTGTCTATATAAGGCCTCACAGCTAACAATGCATATCAGAAAAATCAAGCCTTGAGGAGGAAAGAACTGCCTGTAGAGCTCAAAGACAGGATTGTGTGGAGGCACAGGTCTGGATAAGGCTACAAAATATCTGCTGCACTCCATGTTCCCAAGACCATAGTGGCTTCTATAATTCTTAAATGGAAGAAGTTTGGAACAACCAGGACTCTTCTTAGAGCTGGGTTCAGCAACTGGGACATGGAGACTGATCAGGGTTGAGGGAAAGCTGAATGGAGCAAAGTACAGAAATATTCTTATTGAATCCTGACCCAGACTGCTGGGGACCTCAGACTGGGCTGAAGGTTCACCTTCCAACAAGACAATGACCCTAAAGACACAGGCAAGACAACACAAGAGTGGCTTAGTGACAACTCTGTGAGTGTCCTTGAGTGGCCCAGCCAGAGCCCTGACATGAACCCAGTCAAACATCTCTGGAGAGAGCTGAAAATGGCTGTCCACCGACGGTCCCCATCCAACCTGACAGGGCTTGAGGGGATCTACAGAGAAGAATGGCAGAAAATCTTCAAGTCCTGGGGTGTAAACCTTGTGGCATCCTAACCAAGAAACCTGGAGGCTGTAATCACTGCCAAGGGGCTTTAACTACGTACTGAGTAAAGGGTCTGAATACTTAGGTCAATGCAATATTTTCATTTTACCTTCT
>JAOVVH010000032.1:20253572-20263889 GCA_028566435.1 Scorpiodoras heckelii | reverse complement strand
TTCTCATTATGGACATGGTCAAAACTTTTCCACACCTCAGACTTTACTTTCGCTGACGGTGCAACCAAAACGTAATCTCCAGAATCCAGCCTCCGTTTCACCTCCTCGGCATCCATTTTTGCGTCTTTCTGGCGCTAATTGAAACGCATCACCTGACCGCTCATTTACCGCGCAGAGCCGAGCCGTGTAAAATTTCCATTTCTGTGGTTTTCTCGTTGTTTTGGTGCTTTCCACGCATGCGTACGTTCCATAACCGGCTACGTGGTGACGTCAGGAAGTCCCACATATTCACACACTGGAGGCGGACAGCCAGCGGATTTGTTTTATTTATTTATTTTTTAAAATAAATTTTTTGACATTTTAAATCGATTCTGAATCGTAGTAAATGGGAATCGATTTTCTTATGCGAATCGATTTTTTAAAAGAGATATTTGGGCATTGTGAATCGATTCAGAATCACCAGGGACTAGGAATCGCGATCCTTTAAAGAATCGATTTTTTTTCAGCACCCCTGGTGCTAAAGTCTGCCCAAAAGATGCATGAGTAGTCCTGTGCTCAGAAAGAACATGTAAAGGGCAGTATTAGATGAAAACTCAGACAAGCAAAACAATTCCTGTAACCCAAAAGTACTCCTAAACTACACAAAACCTGTGAAGAACAAGACATTGTCAATACAATAACTGCTGTAAGTGCTGTAAGAGCTTCGAGTTAGTGCTCATTCAAGTGCTCTGTGTTTAAATACTCCAGCAGAGCTGCTATGCCTGAGACACACACTGCAAAATTGTTTGTATTTGGGCATCCCATTACATAAAGCAGCACAATTATCCCTCCTTATTTGTCATATTTGTGACCAGTGACCATATATGTTGTACCACATGACCACACACAAACACACACACATCTGAATTGCAGTGAAGAAAAAGGTGAGCATGTAATTGCCTTGTTCAAAGTTTTCCAGTGACTCATTTTGCATAGAGCGTAATGATCAAGACTCATTTGCACCTGAAGAGGTTTATGAGAATATTACTGGTTTCCTTTTGACTTGGTAAAACACTGTGCTCTTGAAACCCTAAGAGGATTGATTTTGGCTAGTACAGTACAAATGTGCCAGTCAGTAAATCAGTATTCAGCCACATTCAGCCATCATCCATCACAGTGTGCTTGTAATAAATATACAGATTATTCCTTATAATGGTGGTCAAAGAATCATTCGTAAATCTGTTCTCTCAATTCAGAAATCACATTTTCTAATTCCTCAAGCCCCGTGTAATGCAGAATATCAACAGATAGGGTTCCCACGGTCTTGAAAATCCTGGAAAAGTCATGAAATTTAAAATCCCATTTAGGAAATGGATATTTAGCCATGATGTTAATAAGTTCTTTGGAAGGTTTGGAAAAGTCATGAAATTTGATTTTGTTGTATGTAAGACTAAGGAAAGTGTTATTGAGCGCTTCCATGGATAATGTTTAGTTGTGCGAATTCCTGCAGTGTGATACAGATTGTACTCGACTTGACATTTTAGCCTAATTAGCCCGTTAGAAAAGGAGTGTAAAAGGTTGTTCATTGTCATTCAGTAATTAGGCCCAACATGTTTTGTGTACTTGTAGGTTATGAAACATTTCAAAACTTTTCCATGACTTTTCAGAATTGCTAAAGCTATTGGATAGTATATAGCTATAGTTTTCTGTATCCTTATGATATGTTATGCCTCCTCGAATATAGCCAGCTTTGTCTAAATAACTGTGGGTCCCCATTCTAATAATGGATAGATAGATAGATAGATAGATAGATAGATAGATAGATAGATAGATAGATAGATAGATAGAGAGATAGAGAGAGAGAGAGAAAGAGCGTACTTTATTTAGTCCTAAAGGGAAATTTCTGTGTTGCAGCAGCAATACACATAATAACAAAACACAAATATAAATACAGAAGATAGAGATAAAATACAAAAAATAGATATAGTGCAGGTAATCATATCCGAGGAAAATGTAGTGTGCGCACGTGGGCAATTATGGTATAGGTATGTGAACCCTCTCTATTGGGACGGGGTGAGTCATTAAATAAAGTTATTGCAGTGGGCAGAAATGCTTTCTTGTATAGTGATGGTCATTTATGTGATAAGGCATTTTATGCTTGGATTATTGCTGAACTGGTTTGTACTTGACAGATGAAGACATTCATAAATGTGGGCGATGTGGCGAGGAGTTTTCCGCTTTGGAGATCTTCATTCAGCACAAACTTAGTCGAGTCTGTAAACGTCCTTTACCGGACCCACAGGTAGGTTACTTTTACTCCCTTGTTCATCCAATTACACAGAGAAACGGTGCTTAGTCTGCCGTCAGTTAATCTTAGTTTTCACATTGGCAGAATGGGTAGAAAACAGGACGCTGTTGCTGTGTAGGCTGGTTTGTGTTTATGTTAGAGTTGTGACCTAATGGATCTACTGTGGATCTACCCAGGTGAAAGACTGCGATAAAGATGGAGAGCTGGTTAATGATGCACAGAGATCCTCAGTGGGTAAGACACTTTTTGCACTAAGACTAAGCCCAAAAAAAGGAGTGGAGTATTTCAACCTTAAAACTTTTACAAGTGGCATTATTTGATTTAAAAAAATATTAGTTTTGATATTAGTGTGTTACTCACTGTTTTCTTAGATAAGGGAGATGACAGGTTGACCACCACAGACAGAAGGACAAGTCACTTGGTAAAGGACCATGGCAAGTCTGAAAACAGAGACAGTCCAGATACTAAACCTGCCTTGAAGCTCAATGAGGATGGGCGCTACGTTTGTCATATATGTGAGAAGACTTTCAAAACGGTATGTTGCATTTAGACAGAATTATCCATTACTAATACTGGTAATAATGCAAACCGTATCATGGTTAGCTGTGAATTGGTTCACCTAGTCTCCATTTGTGTGCGTAGGCGAACATCCTGAGGACGCACTTGTCCATTCATACAGACAAGAAGGACTTCAAGTGTGACTATTGTGAGACTGCATTCAGAACCAAAGGCTCCCTGATTCGCCACTACAGACGACACACTGGTATACACAGACGCACTTCTTTATATGACATTTTCTAATTGCTGTTTTGTCCTTCATCTTAAATCATTGCAACATGATTCCAGTGAATTACTGGAAGGCAACACAGTTATGAAGCATTTGATTTTGCAGACGAGCGACCTTACCAGTGCAATCAGTGTGGCATCTCCTTCAGAGAGTCTGGTGCACTGACGAGACACTTGAAGTCACTGATGCCATGTACAGAGAAGATCCGTTACAGCCAGTGCAAAGAGATCCTCTTCAGCAAGGATGGCGTTTGCACAGGTAAAAAAACTATTAGGTTGAGTATGGATTTCTCCATACTTTGTGAGGTTTGTGCTCTTGACTTTTTGTTTTGAGCCATATTTGTCCTGGTGCAGACTGACTGACTGTTGCATTGAAGCGTTTTGTTGTGCTGTACTGCAGAAGTGCAACAGCCTCCTGTGCTCCCTGAGAAAGAGCAGCAGATGCCTGTGGTCAGCGTGGTGCAGACAGTCCAAGATGCCGTTCACATCCAGGTGGTAGAAGAGCTAGGACAAGTTCATCAGGTGATTTGATTGAACTTTAATTAAACGTAATTTGGTTTTATTTAATAAGATCATCTTTTCTGGTACTGACTGACTAATGGGTTCTATCTAACACTGTGGTTTGTTAATGAATTTTAATTGATGTTAAAATCATGCACATCTGAATGAATTCACTGAACCCACTAAAGGAACCCCTGTACAATATCCTAATATGCAGAAACCAAACTAATTCTTATAGCTGTTATTTGTCTATTCCTCATAAGTCTGAGCATTCTTGCATTTTTTTTTTTTACTTTGAATTCAATTCTCTCAATCCAGTACACACCTTTAGTTTTGTCCTTTTGACTGTGTGTGTTTTGATAGATTTTTTTCATTAATCATTTCTATAATTTGATTTATCGGTGATGGATTCATTCATTTATTAAGTCATTTAGCCACTTTTATCACAGTGGAACTGATGTACAGAAGTGTTCGTGCAGTTCGCATTGATTTAGGAACATTGTCCTGTTGGTTTCGGGTTTTAGAAATCCTAATGTGTATGTCGCTTATTGTAATATCCTAGAATAGAGCATTAAATTTGATGAATGTTTTATAAATAAGGTCTCAGATCTCACTAATGTGTCAATAATTATAATGCCATTCACGCTGAATACTAAATACATAGCGGACCTGCCGAACGTCATGCATTTTGCGTAGGAGCTCATTATGTTTACATTAGAGTACTCTGGATTGATTTCTTAATCACAGTACATCCAAATAGCAGTCTGTTCTTTTTTTTTTTCTTCTTCTTCATTTTAATAAAAACACTAGAGGACTCGGTTGATTTATCTGGAAAAACTGACAGCAGTCTATGTTTTGAACTTTGTATATGTATTGTGATATTAACTGACCCCAGATACCCTGCCCCTGCCACATTGGTGGGCATTATGCATTAGTGGGTATGTGGTATTACAGTACCACTGTCGTGAAAATACAAGCTACTTTAAGGTGCATCTATGATTTGTTTAGCCATAGATAGGTTTATTACAGTGTATCCTGTGTAAACACAGTATGGTGTGTCCTGTTCTGGACAGGTGGTATCACAGCCTGTGGCTGAAGCTCTTGCAGCAGGAGACAGTCTAATCTGCCAAGCCATCATCAACTCGGGCATTGCTCTGGAGACTGAAGCCGCAGAGGCGGCAGAGCAGGCAGAGGCCCAGTCGCCTAAAGGCGTCCTGCAGAATCCTGAGGCTGAGGGAAGAGTCCCAGAGGTGACTGTGGAGTGTGTGGAGGTGGAGGCAGAAACTGTAGTGAGTGAGAGACTGGTAACAGATTCAGGCACCGTGCTATTTCAGTAGAAATATTGGCATTTCTCAAAATCTGGAGAGTCAGGAAATATAAATTTCCCATAGGTTATACTGTGTGTCCTTGTGAACGCATATTTGTTTTTCTATGGCTTGAAGGAGACTTCAGAGAAAGACATGGAAATCTCCCCTTCCAAGTCACACAAATGCCCTCATTGTGATCGAACATTCAGAACGGCGTCTCACTTGCGCATCCACATCAAAGGGCATGCCGGTAAGCTTAAGCCTGCGTTAAAACATTTCTAGGAACATTCTCTATTCGTTTTCATGTGATCACCTCTGAAGGGCAGTTCGGAGTTTGATTAATTAAAAAAGTCTATTTTATTTAAAGGTAAACTTTGCAGCCCAGTTTGTTGGACTTACCCTCAGGGTCCTTTTTTATTTTCTTGGCAGGCTACAAGCCATTTAAGTGTATATTATGTCAGAAGGAGTTCTTGACAGGCTACATGCTGAAGAAGCACATGGAGATGCACGTGACCGAGCGCCGGTACAAGTGTGCCGAGTGCGGCAAGCTGTTCAAGGCTGTCGGCCACGTACGTGAGCACATGAGGACACACTCCAACGACCGCCCACACCACTGCAACCTCTGCAACAAGAGCTACAAGACCAAGGTGAGTTGGAGTGGAATTACATCAAGAGATTAATGCTTCTTGCATTCTAGCTACCACCTTTGCCATTGACGTTTGAAATGTGTTTTAGTGGTAACTAAAGTTTAAAAAACAGTGCTAGTTAATGTTAATATCAGATTGTGTAGTTTTTGTTTACTAACCCCATTTCCAGAAAAGTTGGGACAGTTCCTTAAAATACAATAAAATCTAAAATCTGTGATTTGTTAATTCACTTGAAGCTTTATTTAACAGACAAAAGGACAAAGAAAAGATTTTCAGTGTTTTCAGCTGTGAACTTAATTCTGTTTGTTTCAGATTTACAGATTGGTGATTGGTGTTAAAAAATTCAAATGCAAGTAAATGTTGTGGTTTAACTGGCTCTCATTTCAGAATGCACTTCAGGTGCACCAGCGCACGCATGGCGAGGAGAAACCGTATGTGTGTCCACACTGCTCTCGGGCATTTCGGGAGAAAGGTGCTCTGGTGCGTCACATTCGACACCACACTGGAGAGAAACCTTACAAGTGTTCCAAATGTGGCCGTGGATTTGCCGAGCATGGCACACTCAACCGCCACTGGCGATCGAAAGGTAACATGAAAATGGTCATGCCACTCGGAAGATAGTCAGAATATTGTGGGTACATACTGTGTGTGTGTATGTGTGTATACACTGATCAGCCATTGTGTGCGCATGTTTTGTGTTAGGAGGCTGCTCTGCAGTGCAGGAGCCAGAGCAGTTGCTGAGCCCTGAGGAGCAGCAGGAGTGTGCAAACAGTGTGGCAGCCACCATCCTTTCTGATGATCCCCACGCTGTGCTGGTGGAGTTCTCCTCCGTGGTGGCTGATACCCAGGAGTACATCATGGGAGTGAGTTTATTACACACTTTCACTTTTTAAAAATATACTCAATAACTTATCAATGGACATTTCATTAGATCCAGATCATTGTTCTTGTTTCTAATACAACTGTATACACTTCACTGGTATACTGATGTAGTATCATGATTCAGGAAGTGCAGGTTTGTGCAGCTGCTTGATTAGATCATATGTCTGTCCATCAGGGCACTTTAATATGCTACAATCAAGCAAGTGTCCCTTGCAGATAAAAACCTAGCTAACAGTGTCATCCAATAGCATTACACTATGGGAAAACAATTAAGTTTCAAATACATTATATGGACAAAAGTATTGGGACAGGAGCTTTTATGACGTCCCATTCTACATCCATACGCTTTAATGTGGAGTTGGTCCCCCCTTTGACGTTATAAAACCTTGCACTCTTCTGACAAGGCTTTCTACAAGATTTTGCAGGGTGTCTGTGGGAATTTTTGCCCGTTCATCCAGAAGAAATTTCACGAACTGACTTGTTGCCATGGTGGCATCCTGTTACAGTACCACAGTCGAATTCAGTGAGCTCCATAGAATGACTCATTCTTTCATATGTTTGTAAAGGCAGACTGCACGACTAGGTGCTTGATTTTATACACCTGTGGCAATGGGACTGAATGAAACCTAATCATTTAGTGATTAAGAGGTGTCCCAATACTTTTGTCCATATAGTGTGGATTTTACTTAATCAAGGTCCTCTGTAAAAACTGATTATGACAGCTTTATCTTTTAAACAAACCTTCATCCTTCAACATTAACTCGGTGTTTATGGCTATATACCCACCTTTCATATCTTTTTTTTTAAAGCGCCTACATGTTGCAAATTGTAGAGCAGATTGTTCAGTACCTGCAACATTACCTTCATGATTCATGTTGGAACAAATGTTATAAGTGTACCTTTCGGACATAAATGAATCGATATATGATTTATTTATGCGCAGACATCAGCTGAGGTGACATCCCAAGCAGAGGAGGAGTCTGTTACTCATGACCAAGTAAGAGTACTTTCCTGTTAAAAATATGGCTGTGTTCTACAAAAACAAAAAAGCAGCAGTTTTGTCAGAAGTTAACAGTAGCCGTAACTGGTTTGTTACTGGTGACGTGATTTGTGGTTGTTGGCGAAGAGACAGTAATGTGGATGCTTATTTAACAGCCAGAAAAGAAAACTTTTCCCAGAGCCTTTTATCTGATGAATTTGGGGGCCTTGCTCAAGGGCCACAGTGGCAACTTAGTGGTGCTGGGATTTGAACTCATGACCTTCCAATAAGTATTCTGATGTCTTAACCACTGCCCTAGTATTGTATTTGAATCAGCTTGTATGGACTCTTGCTTCTTGTAATGGACCACTCCTCTGGTTCTGTACTCGCTAATGTGCTTTAATGTTCTGGACCTCTTCCTTGCTGTGCTACATGTATCATCATGTATAGTGCTAATATGGATGTGTGATTAGACAAAAATACATCACAGTTCTCGAAGAAAGAAATTACAGTTTGGAAGATATAGCATTTTCTAGTCAGTTTGTTATTATTTGGAAAAAATGAATAAAAAGACGTGACCTAATTTTTTATTTTGTAGCCCATTGTTAGTAGTGAGCTGGAGAACTCTGATTGATCTATGAACTCTTTTGTTTATCCGAGCCATTTTACAAGTGTGTTACCAATAAAGCGAATTGATTCTACTCACCCCATGTACTTAAATTAATTATTTGTATTATTCTGGGTACTTTTATTGCCCTTTCAGTGAGTAAGGAAATGTCATATTCATGTACTACTGCTAAAAATAATTTTTCTTTTTTTTTTTTTCTTTCCCAGTTGGACAGTCAGATCATAAAGGTGGTGCAGCAGGTTGTGAGTCAGGTGCACGGTGGCCAGCAGATCATTGTGCGTAATGTGGAAGCTGATGAGAAGCCTGGTGTTTTCGACACCGGTGACACCATCACCATCGCTACACCTGAGAGCCTGACCGAGCAGGTGGCCATAACCCTTGCCAGTGCCATCAGCAACGGCGCCCTCCTGAGCACCACCTCCTCCACAGAAGGCTCGGCCGCCGTGGAGCAGGACGAGCACTATGTCATCGCTTCCTCGGACGAGATGGAGATTCAGACTGTTGTGGTGGTGTGACAGAGAAACTCATAAAGCTGGATGATGTCGCCTTTAATCTTGTGCACATTTTGACGGTTACCCAAAACCTGTAGCAGTTCCTCTGTTATGCCTTATCTTGATTATTCTCAATTGGTTGCACTTACAGATTGAGGATAATGAACCTGTACTGGTTGCGTATAATGGATTGCACAAGACACTGGAGTATCTGCAATGATACCAAACGATCCCATTGCCCACCATATTCTTCCTCAAAATCACATGTACATAAAGTCTGAAAATATGACATGGCATGGTTTTTAAACTATAAATTATCTTGTTTTCTGTGTATACTCTATTTATTTGAATTGTAAGCCAGTTGTTGGTATCTACAGGGGCAAGGCTTTAATGGTGCTTTAGGAGTTTTTTTTTTTTTATTCTTTCTCAAAATGAAGTCATGCTGCTTACTCACTCCACTGCTGTTGGCTTTCCAGTTTGATTGCTTTTTCAATACACACTGCCAAGTTCTCCTAAACGGTGTGTTTTGTTATTTTTGTGTATGGTGTGAGATTGATGGATGTGTTTATGTTCTGCTGTCCCTGTCATTCCTATGCAGCAAAATCTTTATGTGCAAGAGAGATTATGAGTCATGATTCGGTCCTTCTTCTGTCTCACCCATCACAACTGTTCTTTCATCAAAAGATGGATGGAGAGTTAGTAGAATCACTCGCCAGGCAGATCTGGGCCACACCAAATAGGTCTCACCTTGCCCTGGGTCATCCCATCCTACCCCACTTCTGCCTTCTGGTCTTCCCTCCTGTCAGGTCATTACTATGTGTGCTGTTGCCAAGGATGTAATAGATAGTTTTTTTTTATTACCCCTCAGGGTCTTCACATGTGCTCCCCATAGTGTGATGCTGGGTTTTTTTTAGGTTTTTTTTATTTATTTATTTATTATTAATTTTTTAATTTTCTTTGGACTGAGGCTTATAGAAGTGCATAGAACCTGGTGACTCATGCAGTGCGGAAACGAGTTATATTCATGGAAAATTCACATGTACTAAAGAGCTGAATGAAAGGCAAACATGTTCCTAGTCAAACATCTAGATGGAGGAAGTAGTTGATTATGAATGCCTGTAACACTTTTCTTGTCTTCATGTGTTCCTTCTAAGATTGGGTGTTATGCTGTTTTTTTCCCAGAGACTTTTGAAAGTTGTTTTCAAGCGTGGCTTTCTTTAAAATATAAACTCCCTGACGACTTCATTAGAAACACCTGCTCATTCATTCAGTCATCTAGTCAGCCAATCGTGTGCCATCCATGCTTTGCATGTAATCATGAAAGTTAAGATTTTCAGTTAGTGTTCACATTAAACATCAGAATGTGGGGAATAATGTGATCTCAGGGTCCTGGAACTTTGCATGATTGTTGGTGCCAACAGGGCTGGATTTGGTATTTTGAAAACTGGCATCAGTGCCTTGTTGAGAAAGGCAAGAGGCGAATGGCCAGACACGTTCAAGCTGACAGGAAGGCTACAGTAACTCAACCAGCCTTTTCCCTACTCTCATCTAGCAAATGACCAAATGAATGCTTAAATCTTCTACTGCACTGCACAAACTTGCACATGCCCACAATTGGTTTGTGTCAGTGTGATTGACAGTATTAAGTCTTTTGGACCATAAATGGATGTCAGTCTTGCAACAAGGATGAAACCATCCAACAGTCAAACAGTACATACAACAATCACACATGACATTATGACCACCTCCTTTTCTCTACACTCATTGTCCATTTTTTCAGTTCCACTTACCATATAGCTGCACTTTGTA